>CM021100.1:723218758-723596451 GCA_007115665.2 Sequoiadendron giganteum
AGAGAAGCATAGAGGAAGGAGAAAGGAGCAAGAGGTAGGGATGGAGAGAGAGAGGTGAGAGAGATAAGAGAGGAGGGAGGAATAGGTAGGGAGAGAGGGGTGAGATAGAGAGAAAGAGAGTAGAGAGGGAAGGGGAAAGAGAGAAGTGAGATAGGTGATAGAGATGTGTGATGGAGCTTAAAAGTAGAGAGACAAGGAGGAAGGTGGAGATATTGAGATGGAAGGAGGGGGGAGAGAGAGAGATGTATAGAGGGATAGGTTAGATAGAGAGAAGTAGAGAGCAAAGGTGGGGGAAAGGAAGAGAGAGGGAGAGAGAGGGGGAGAAAGAGAGGTGAGATAGAGAGAAGTAGAAAGGGAAGGAGAGAGAGGGAGGGAAGGAGAGAGAAGTGAGATAGAGAGAACTAGAGAGGGAAGGAGAGAGAGAATGGTAAGATAGAGAGTAGAGAGGGGAGGAGAGAGTGAGGGAAGCAAAGTGAGAGAGAAAGAGAGGAGAGGGAGGGAGGAAGGGATAGGTAGGTATAGAGAGTAGAGAGAGATATATAGAGATAAAAGGAGAGGGATGAGAGATAGAAAAATGTAGACAAGGAAAGAGGGAGGGAGATAGATATCGGAGAGGGAAGGAGAGAGAGATGGACATGTAGAGACATAGTTCTTGGGCTCAAGGAAGATATTGTTAAATAAAGGGATGGAGATAGTGAGAGAGAGAGAGAGGTCTAGAGAATAAGAGATGAAAATGAGTGAGATAGAGAGAGAAAGATGAAATTTGACCTCCTGAGTACTAAAATTGGACCTCCTGATTACTGAAATTTGACATGCTGATTACTGAAATTTGACTAAGTCTGAAATTTTTAAGATTTTCCAAAAACTAGAATTTGCATTATAACTCTTAGAGATCTAAAACCACTCTCAAACATCCTGCCTATATATACATGAAATATAACTTAAATTATAAGAAAGTAAATGTCCATATGTAAAAATGTTTATTTCATGTATATAGTTTCCCTGACAGAGAAAGCGAAAATCTAGTTCTATGCAAAGCAGGCCATTTGGCACTCGCCAAATGGCCTGCTTTGGACGTGTTAATTAACAGGATTTGCCAAATTTTCTCATATTTTTGTCCGTGCTCCCCATCTCATTTGCACGTCTTTCAATGCAAGTTTATAAAAAAAATCGTGATAGTGTTAACCTCTCTCTTAACTATCTAAATATATAAAAAAAAATCATATTGATTTAGTTAAGGTTTTGATCCATGGCTTCTATTGTAAATGCCTTCGTTTTTGGTCAAAAACCAACATGTGCTAGGTTTAGGATAGATTTTTACATGTTCATCAGAACGTGAAACAAATTACGTTTTTTGAAACTAGACTCCATTCTACACATGATTGAAAAAAATCAATTTTTGATTAGTTTGCAAAAAATTTGGGGGGGAGCACGCTCAAATTTCAACTTTTCAAGATGTGTCCACTTTGAAAATTCATAAAATATTATATATTCATTAAAAAAATTATCCGAAAGAAGGAGGATAAACTACATGGTGTTAGCTAATTTCTCACTGTTGGGATTTTTGAAATTCTAAAAAAAAGTTAACCAAAAAGAGGGGAGCCCTCAGGCGCTATGCTATTTTTTTTGATAAAAATAGGACCTGTTTTGCCCCCCCCCCCCTTTTTGAGACCCTTAATCTTCATTAATTTCAAAACAACAATAGTAGCTTAGAAACTAGATTCAGAGCACTTCAACTTTTGTTCTTGCCGCATCTTGAAATTTTGAGCGTAACTATTTTCATTTTCTCGTGCAAATCAGATTTTGTTGATTTCAGAAAAAAAAAGTGGCATCTTAAGAGCCAAAATTGTGTCACAGATTGGTGCACTTACCCTCTTCACAAATTCTAATATTGGGGTTAGGTATAGTACAATTGATAGATGGTTGTATTGAGGATGTTCTCTATGTTCCTAAGATTTCCACTTATATTATATCATTTTACTAGATTTTTCATACTGGTGATGGTAAGACAGTTGAGCATTCACCACATGTACTTGTTCAATAGCTACAACATCCTTGTAAGGATAATCTCTAGAATTCCATTATTGGTGCCTTCAAATCAAGACTTTCCTTGTGGAGAGGTAATTGGTTAAATTTCGTGGGTAGGATCCCATACTTAATTTTTTTCTTTCACCTCTTTCTATATACCTCTTCTTTGTTCTTTGAGCCTTGAAATGATTTTTAAATGTGATAAGATCATGTTCATGATTTCCTTTGCAAAGGCACTTGAGACGAGAAAAGCTTTTCATTGATTATCTAGGATAAAATTTGTCTCCCCTAGGTTAATGGTAGGATTGAACTAAAAAAGAAAAATCTTCACAACTTGACATTAGGTAGAAGGATGGATTGAAATATTTACAGAAAGACTCACTTTGGAGTAAATTTATGAGAAAGAAATACCCAAAATCTATGGAGGATGTATAGATTTTCACTACATGAAACCCTCATGTGAGCTCCCATGTTTGAAATTTTATCTTGAAATGCGAACATGTAATTGTACACCACCTTTCCTATGAAGTAAATAATGGTAAATAATCTAGTTTTTTGGAATATTCTCATAATGGGAATTGATCTTTAGAGGATAATGCTAACTTGTTTGAAATCAAGGAGTTTTTGATCTGTTAATGGGGCTCCAACGTTACAAATTATATGAATTTCACTTATATTGATGACATAAAGTTTCATAAGTGGAAGGAAATTCCTTAGGGTTGGGGCCTCCAAATCAATTAGATACAATTTCCAATCCTTTCTTTCTCATTTCCACTTACACTTATGTGAAAAAGAGGATACAATCATATGGATTGGATCTAAAAGTGGCTCTTATTTAGTCAAAGTTGGGTATTACTACCTCATTTTTTTATCATAAATATCTTGATTGGCCAATAATCAAATATTGGCACAAGGATTGTTTTCCCAAAGACAAAGCCTCTGTTTGGGTAGCCACTAAAAGGAAAGTCCTGATTGGAGATAGTCTTAACAAAATTGGATTCTTGGGGCCTTTTTCAGTGGCCCTTTTGTTTGAAGGCTAAGGAAATAAATGAACACTTGTTTATGTTCTATGACTTTACTTAGAAATGTTGGGACTCACTTGTAAACAAACTAGATATGCTTATTTCCTCTCTAAGTACTCTATTATAATTTTTTTTAAATAAAAAAAAGGAAGAGCCAATGTTATATTCTCATTCTTATATAATATTATCCCTTCGTTGTTGATCTAGAAAATATGGATGAAACATAACAAAAACATATTTCAAAGAGAAGAGTGCGAGTGTGATAGGGTTGTCTCAAAATTGGAAGTAGCCATTTCAATTGTCACCATGAGTAGAGTCTCCTCCTACTCAAATTAGAAGTGCATAATTTCCTCATGGGACAAATAAATGAAGAATTGGAATAAACTTTCACTTCCTCTCATTCATGTGTTTTTGAATCACCCAATTTCTTTGATTTATTGCTTGAAGGTTAAGTAGGTTCCTACCATAAAAAGGCTCTTGGAAATTAAAATTTGACAGTGTATCCTAAGACAATATAGGCCCATCAAGAACTAGGCATGTTATTCAAAATTATTTGGTACGTTACTCAAATTAGCTACATAAAAAATAAATCTTGGAACCAATAATGAGGCTAAAGCTAAAGATTTACTACTTGATCTATAATTGTTGAGTACATCTAAATGGTCGTCACCTTTTGTATTTTAATTTTTCACTCATCGAATTAAAAAGATAATGAATATTTTAAATGAGGCTTTCAAAATACTGGATAATATTCCTTCTTTCCATGCGAAACATTGCTACCGAGAAGGAAATATGGTGGCATATTTTATTTTGAATTAAGGTATAAGTCATGAGGAGATCTTAATTATGGATGATAACATTGCATAGTGGTCGAATCTCCTAGATATAGTGTAAAACTATTTCATTATAAACCTTAATTAATTCCTATGGGGTGACAGTGATGATTTGATCATTATTATTTTGTATCAAAAGTACTCCCACATATTTCCAATTATTTTATCTTGGCTATGGAATTACAAGAGGCCTTATTCATCCATATTCTAAGGTTATTCATCTTCTCTTCCTATGGCGTGTCATGGAGCCATGGTTACAATTGGATGCTTCTATGAGAAATATAGATTTCAATGGTAAAATAATGATGGATCGCTTGAAGAAATTCTTCTTCTTTCAAGAGGATGAGGTCATTGAAGGTGTTGTGGAGATTTTAGTTAAGGATTTCATCAAAGGAGCTTCAAGGAATATGGTTAACTCTAAGGTTTTATCAATGTTTATGGGTAATGATCTTTAGTTGACTAGAGATAATGAGGTCACCAAAGCCTTGAGGAGATGATTCATTTGGGAGAAATTTTGGTTTGGTTTGGATACCACCATGGATAATGCATAAACAAAAAATCTCTTCTCTCTCAATGGTTTGTTGTGGATTTTGAGGGCTAGTGTTAGTCAACATTGTTAGATGCACAGAGAAAAGGTTTGAATTCCTCATTCAGGTGGTCACAACTACTCAAAAATTCCTTTTGTTGGACAAAGGAAAACATGTTTATTTCCCTGCTCTAAATATTTTGGAATTACTCCAACTAGATAAGTCATCTTCAATTCAAGAACACATCAATGTTGCCAAAGAAAAAATAAAATCATTTTTTTGGTGAAAAAGGCGACCCTTGTAAAAATGAAGGCGACTTGTATGGTCATGATTGTATTATTTTGTTCTAGTTTCTCTATCATTTTTGTTCTATAAGGTTTTGTTGTATGTTCTTGATCTTTGGTTGGGAAAATTCATTAGGCATGCCCACTGTAGTAGATACAATTATACGATAATAACATATATTAGGAGTTGAAATAGGTATTTCTTGGTTAAAAACATAATATAATGAGAGGGGGACCTAACTCCTCATTTGAATGATTTTTTTTATAACATTGATTCTTAATAGAAAATATAATTAAAAATTTAAGGGTAACAATTCTTTGTGAATACATGGTCATTCTTGATCTCCTTTACTTATCTAGATCAAGAAGATGGATTAATACTTATGCATGGGGTAAATTGAAGTAAACTAGAAATTTAATTGTTCATCAATCACATATCTACCCATTAAAATTGAAGAATTTTTTTTTTAGTGTTATCATGTTGCAATATTTTAAATAAGGTATCTATTAATCTTTGTAAAAAAGGTATTAAAAATGGTAATTTTCTTCTCCCTTCTTATCATTACAAAATCCATAGGGAGAATCATCTCTCGTTTACCTTATATATGTTGAACACTAGGTTGTCATTGATGTTAAAGGACTATCAAAGGTTGTTGACAGATGCTATCAAAGGGTGTCAAGGCTGTCAAATGTGAAGGCTGTTTAGATGAAAGAGATAGTAGGAGTACTTGAATTGCCATTATATTCCCTTGACTTAAAGTGTTATGTATCCGAAAGTAACAATCATGAAGAAGTCTTATCTATCAGATCCTATATCAAGTAACATACATTAAGTTTCATTTAGATGTGTCTGCCTTCAGATAGTTGGTGTGTTTATTATACCATGTCAGGTATACAGTTAGTATGAGTGTGGTGGTCTAGAAGTCAGTTCAAGGATATCTTTTGGGAGAGAGATTTCTAAATATGATTGTCATTTCCTTCAATATATTCTCCTAAGATGTACATATGTTAAATCCCTCTTTTTGAATCAAACTTGTATCCCTTATATGGTGTACAAAGACCTTCATCATTTCACCGACTTAAGATTAAACAAATTTGTATGCAATCCCTATATAAATAACATTACCATTTTCTCTTTTTGATCTCATGAAACTTAAAAGTAGATAGATATACATTTAATTTTATATTTTAAACTTAACTTCTTATTGCTTAAAGTCAACCCCAACTCCTTCCACTCTCTTACCCCCAATACCCAAGAAAAAATATTAATATAATTACCTTATCTATCTCAAATATATACTCATATATTTATCTATTTTTAATATTAAATACTTCATTATAGACTAACGTGCTATGATATTGCCTATTTAATGACATCCTTGGGGAGTCACCTAATTGCCAACCTTTCACCTTAATCAATCTATTGGATCAATTCAATGTTTTTAATAAGATTGAAGAGACTTTAAATGACTATGGAAATGTCTAATCTATTTTGTGTGATGCTCATACTAATACTATGCTCATGTAATGATGATGCAATTGAGCTCTTATTAATTGAGTCTTAGATTATACAAATTAATTAGGTTTTTTTTTTATACAACACCCTAACATGCAAATTACACATTTTACGATCAAATCAAGAAGTAATAGTTAGTACAAAGGGGTCAAATTAATCCCATTATTAAGCTTGATTTTAAAAGTTTGAAGTCAAACCTATAATTCCAAATCTAAAACTTCTTCAGATTCACACCTATTAAATTGATTTAAGACAAGAAAAAATCAAGACTACAAATTAAATTCAAAACTTCATAATATGTAAATTATTTACCAACTTTCACTTACAAATAAATCAATCATACACTAATCATTGTACATATAATAAAAACAAATAAAAAATTTAAAACTAAAAAATACTCTTTTCCCTCTTCCAACATTTAAAAAATTATAACACTATTGCCCAAAAAATCAAATGCCAACTAAATGTAAGAATTAAAATAAAATGTGAAGAGTTTTGATTCGTCTTCGTTGCATAAGGAGGACAACCAATTTTTGCGCATCAAAAGGACACGTAAATATAAGGCAAAGCCATTGCCTTTCGTTAATTCACTTTGCAAGGAGAATCGAGCAGGAGGTCTGGCGATTGAATCGCAGCTGCAAAATGAGCGGAAGTGGGAAGAAGATTGCAGAGAAGGCCGTGAAGACGATCGACTGGGGTGGCATGGCGAAGCTTCTTGTGACTGACGCCGCACGCAAGGAGTTCAACAACCTTCGTAACACTTATGAAGATGTTAAGCGCACTCTCGACACAAAGTTCAATCAGGTTTTGCCTGTTATACCCCCTTTTAACGATATTAGTGTGTTTATCCCTGCTTAATTTTGCCCCTTCTGACATTTTCAACCAAACCCTAGTATTTCCCCCTTTTCTGATCTCTTTATTCAAATGAATGCCAATGGAATCTTACCATTTTAAAAAAAGTTTTACAGGTTTTTAGATATTCAAATATGGGTATTAGATTTTCATTCAGCAGTCTGACGGAGATCTTGTTTCTGCAAAAGTAGTCCCTAAGTGCACTGAGGAAAGATGGATAATAAATGTCTCTCACTTTTGGATGTGAGAGCACACGAAACAGACCGAGGGGTTGCCATTTTATGGTAATGGCACTCGACACTATAAACCAATAAGGTTACCAATACCTTATAGCAGACATTTGGTAAGGTTGTGATTTAGTGATTGCGATTGACAATAAAAAATGAATTGGGTTTGCCTAAAGGCCAAGGATAATCAGGTACTCAGGCTTAACGGGGCACGTCCAAATGTAACCCAAATATAAACCCAAAGAATGCGGCTTAAGCTTATATGAAATAAAATCACATTCAAACATCATGAATTTGGCTCAATCTTGTATTAAACAAATTACACTAAAATCCTAAGAATGCGACTGCAGCTCAACTCCCGAAGATCAGATTGAGATATATAATAAATTCTAAATAGTTTCGAATGTTTCAACAACTTGTGGCTGCTAGCGATCCATAAATTTTTTAACTGATGTTTGAAAAGTATTATTAATTTATTACTTAGGTAGTTAATTTCATTTACTTAGGTAAATTTAGTTTATTTCTTTTCATTAATTAAATAGATTTGGGATAATGGGTACATGTCATTCTCTTGTTTTTTTGGGATTTTTCCTTATCCTCTTTGGATTTGGAAACTTAGATTTTATAATTATTTTTTTTCTTTCTTTTCATTTAACATACCGATCTAATTGAATACAGTTATTGAAGTTTTGTTATTCTTGTATTGTTTGCATTTGAATTAGTGTCATATTTTGGTCATTATTTGTAGGGTGATTTAATATTGCATAATCTTTAGTAAATGTAACATGGTATTAGAGCAAAACATATTGGTTGGCATTTAATTTTAGATTTGAGGGTAATTTTTTTTTCTCCTAGGTTTATATTCTTGGATGAGTAATTTTTTTTACCATGCATTGTAGGAGGCCTTCAGTGAAGAAATACATTGTTCAGTTGTATTCGAAAAGGTCAAATTGGTTAGGATAGACTCTCGTTTCATTCAAATCACACATCATGAAATCAGCTAACAAAAAATGTTATAGGTTTTGATTGAAGATTTTGTAGGTTGAATACTTTTCGAGGCAGTTTGGAGCCAAATGGATAGTGCCATTACATCTAGAGCTATCAAAAACCTAGAGGTCTATCGTCCATTCACCAAAATCTGAGAAGTTGTAGTTGAAGCAATTTTCTCTTTCCCAAGCATGTAGGTCGAGGCTATATGACTTACTTTTCACTTTTCAGGCAATTACAAGTTGAAAAAAATATTAAAAAAAATGTTGGGCACTTTATTAAAATTTTTGGGTTTCAAAAGTTAAAATGATTTTTTTTAAAGCTTCATGTTTGAGGTATTGAAAAAAGAACGGAACCCTTTTTTAAGCATTTAAATAGGCTTGCACAGCATTAGTTAGCAGGCACTTGTCCCCTTTGCATGCATCAGTATGATGTTAGCAAAAGAATCCTCCAACTTTAGTAGTTGGCTCCAAATTTGGACCTCCTCCAAAATTAGTTAATGACATCTCTACATTTGGCAGGTTCTCTAAAGTTGATAGGTTTGCTAAACTTGGCAGACATTACTAAAGTTAGCTGAGCTAGTTCACTACCATTTCAAAGCATTTTGCATGAAAATGGGCATAGTTTTTGCCTAAATTGTTGGAATTTCAACTTCTTATAGTGGTTAGAAAGCTCTTTTGTAGCTCTATACTCCAATTTAATTTGTTTCATCTGATTTTAATTAAATTGATTGCATTTATCTCTTGAATCTCCTTCTTGCTTGTATTGTAAAAACACAGTAAAATAAAATGCCATCTTTTGTATTGGGGGTTTTTGATTGAGCTCATTGTGGGGGTGTTTCTATGCTTGGTTCTTCTTGATTACAGTTCTTTCATTTGTGTGAGCTTGCAATGGGTAAAATTTGTATTGATCTCCTAACTCCACATAATTATACAACTTGGAAAACATTAGTATGGAATTATTTAAAGGGAAAAGGTTGCATTAGATGTGTAGATGAATCAATTCCTTGACCTACTTATGCTAAACAAAAGGAGTGGGAAAGAAACTGTGGAAAGCCCTTGTTTATATACGCTCATTAGTGATTTTTGATCTCTAATTTCATTTTGACAAATGTTCAACACCGAAGCAGGCATGGGACACTTCCAGAGATATGTGTTGACATTCCAGGAATAAGTAAGCTCAATGGTGCATGTTGAAGCTCTTCCATTCTAGAAATGAGGGAAGAAAATGCAAGATAAATATCTCTAGTAATTGTGCCACATCTCTAAGTCAATGAAAGGTGCTAAGACTGGATCAGGTGTCCCGGGCTTAACTAAAGATGGTGGCAAATCAAAGCACTGGGAAACAACTGTAGAATAGGAACCATAGATGAAGGGATAAAAGCTAGCAATAGAATATTACTTTAAAGTTCAAAATCCCCAAAAATAAAAAACAAAAATACCAAAGTAAGACTTCCTTTTAAGCATCTAATAATGCATAAACTGGGATAAAGCATAAAAATAAGGAGCTAAAACTTGACGACTATAAACAGCGAAAAGCTTACCCTAAAATCAACAGCATCAGCAACTAAAAATAAGGAGCTAAGGCTGGAGTCCTATGGGTGGGCTTTGGAATCTATTTTGAAGAAGCAGGGGTCCCATGAAGCAAAAAACAATATGCTACATGATTAATTATAATCTTTTCCCCAACAATAGCAGCCCCTATGTTTTAGTTTGAAAATTTAAGCGGGTGCAATTGGGGTGGGGCTAGAAATTGCCCCACCAGCTTAGGCTTTTTTTCTGCCCCTTGTCAATCATATGGGGTTTTTAAAATTCCCACCAATTAATTTTTAATTGAATTTTATATTTATTTACTCTGCTGAATTGAATATGCAAAATAATAAAATTCATGGAACCACCAACTTCCATAAATTTAGGAGCTTAAACTACACCACAAAATTCATGGGACCACCCACTTTGAAATAATCCTAAAAAGTCTCAGCAGCACCCGCTGAAATTTTTTAGGAAGCCCCGGGGCATGGGGCCTCACCCTAAAACTGGGTGATTATAATCATCAAAAGACTTATAACTCCTAAAATTCAGTAACTAAATTATAAATAAAATCCTGAAAACATCTTTGTAAAAGAGTCTTTAACTGCTGTAGAAAATTGCGCTCCAAATCTGGAATAATATCTCCTAAAACTAGCTGTGCCCAAACTGCTAATTTCCAGTGAACTGTGGATTGCCTGAAGGCAACTTTAGCAGCAGCAGTGCAACTTTGTCAGCATCACTTATCTGATATGTCTGTGAGCAATATTTGATGGTTTGCATTTGTTGTCAAACTAAAGTAAAGTTGCTGAGTCATTCTGAATTAATGATACAGATGTTGTTATACACAATGGGAGATGGTTCTTTAAGTGTCAAAAAGGGAAGTCTTTGTACAGTGGTAATTGCAAGAGGGCAAATGGTTTTATAGCCGGGAACAAGCAATAATCACACAGCTGTTCACTTTCAATTGCTTTAGAAAGGGGAACCTTTACCAAAGGAAGAGAGTGGGTTCCATTCGTATATTTAGAGGATGGATTTTCGAAGAAACTTGTTTGATAGAATATGAAAACATTTCATGTAGGGTTGCAATTAGAAAGTAAATGATGTACAGTTCAAGCTATCAGAAGTTTCAATGTTTAAAAATATTTTTTTGGCTCATTTATGTATTTTCTTTTGAATCTAAACCTTTTTCCATTCCTTTTAATTTGCAGGAACCACAACCAATTGACTGGGAATACTACAGAAAGGGACTAGGTTCAAGTATAGTTGATATGTACAAACAAGTCTATGACAGTAAGTTCTATTTTTTGAAACAAAAATGAGAACAATTTGATTGACAGACATAAACAATTGATGCCATTTATTAACTTCCACTTGCAGTAGCCTATTTTGCTGCAGTTTTGTAGGCTTTAATGTCATGTACCATTACAGATTTTAAAAATTATCTATGTATTCTTATCAATTTTTGAAATAGCTGATTTGAAGCTAGGTTCATATGTTTTCTCCATATGCATTTAGTTTGTTCTTTTTAAAGTGTCATCTCAGAAATTACATTGCATCCTTGCATTCGTTTCATTTAAAAATGGCATGTACAATTATAGGCAATTTCAATGTTGTTAAGTTTTATGATTTTCGATTATGTCTGTTTGTTCTTAGATACATGGGAAAGTAAAATAATAGGAGCAAAAGGGTGGGATGTGAGCTTGACAAGCAAAAGAAATGTAGGACAAACATCACAAACATAGGAATTAAAAGCAAAGTTCTAGTTCTTAGATGGTGGTTAATGGCATTGAAAGAAGACTATAAAACATGGAAGAAAGCTCTTTTTTGGTTTAGAAAGTTTTATAGTTTTGGGCTTTTATTCCTTTTATGAAATGAAATATTTTTTGCAGTTCTTTGTGACTAACTTATATGCAGTTCTTTGCAGTTGTTTGTTTCTTCCTAGTTGGGTTTCCTAAAAGTTGGTTGTTATTAACTTATATGTTTGTTTCTTCCTAGTTGGAATATCATATATGTTTGTGATTAGTGCATTTGGCTATTTATATGCAATTTTGTGTTCATTTGTTCTTTAAACTGCAGAAGCTTTCTTCTATAATTCAAATTTTTGATTAGGTTTGTAGAATATAAGATAATGTATAATCTATTATTTTGTCAATGGTAGGTAATATTTTTTCTACATCTGGAGTTTGCTGTTCCATGTGTGTTCCCTACAATGTGGGGGGTCTCTCTAACTGTTACTGAGATTCCATGCTGGGCCATCAGGAAATTTTAGTGGAGCATTACAAAACACGCTAAACATTTGTTTCTTGAACTGTCTCCAAGAATCCAAGTCCCCATCCCCAAAACTTTGTGGAATTTTGGAAAATATAAAATAATGAAAAGATCAATTTGGGTGCTTAGTTCAATTTTGCATTCAGTCCTTGAAGCAACATGTTTTTGTCATTACTAATGTGCAGCCAATGCATTTATAAATGAACCTTTAATGCCTCTATAAACTTTACAGCACTGTCTAATTTCGTGAAATCTACCCTTGAGACTGATATGATGTGTTTGTCCTCTACTGTTTGAAGTGCTCGAAAACTTAAACGTTTCATACTCTTCCATGCTTCTGTAATGCTCCCTTTTCAATTAATTTGTGTTTGTGGACTGAAGGCCTATTTCCTATTCTCAACATTCCTCTTTGTCCAATTTTTCTTGTGTTCTTTTTCCTCTTCCCCCATTTGCCTATCAGGTTTGGAAGTCGCTAAGGTTCCTAAGGGTTCCAAGCTTGCAAGTTGTTGGAGTGTTAGAGTTACCCTTCTTGGCATGCCTCTTTTCTTCTGCCTTTCCTTTATTCTTGTGGGAGTATTGGACTTGTCCTTCTTGTCATCCCTTCTTGCTGAATCTCTCTCTTTCCTTTTCTCTTATCGGTGTTCTGCACATCTCCCTACCAGAATGCCATTAATAATCAGTTTGATGTTGCAACTACTTTAGAAGTGGATTTTCGCGCCCATAAACCATAGTCAAATCTCATTGGCGTAGATTTACACATGGCTACAAGCTGGGATGAAGAAGGCCGATTTAAGTCAACTATTCAAATGGAAATGGGAAAAGAGAGCTGTTTTGATTACATGCCACAACTTGTTGCCTACTCCTTGGGCACCATTAATGCAGTGGTTGTATCCTTGGCAACCCTTGATCCATGCAAGATCCAAGCTATCCATTTGAGGTGGGATCCATCTCTAATCATAGATTTGAAAGGGTTTCAAGGATATTAAAAGGTAGATGTGCACCCTAGGAGGATTCATTCAACATTTTGCACATAAAAACCCTAATAAAAAACCCTTTGATCCTACGAATCGGGGGATGAAATCCCTTTGACTTGAAAGTACGAATCTCATCTAGAGTCCCTTTAGAGATTTGATGGCGGTGGATTTTTAGCTGTATCAAGCCTGCTTGATTTATAGAGAGTTGTGGGAGTAAGACTAGTGTTTGCTCTTATTTATGCAAAGAGATTTGATGGCGGTGGATTTTTAGTTGTATCAAGCTTGTTTGATTTATAGAGAGCTGTGGGAGTAAGACTAGGGTTTGCTCTTATTTATGCAAATGTAATGGGAAACTTTTGGTTTTGTTGGATTTGGGCATAATAGATTAGGTTTATTATTTAAGGGCGAAATAATGAAGTCTTGATGTAGAGCAGGAGTGGACAACACCAAAACAACCTTAACCAACCAATCTTTCAATCTCAAAAGCACCTAATGATGGGTTTTCCTTCTCTAGCCTTCAATCTCCTAGTAGCCTTCCAAAACTGGTTTTCTAATCATAACTTCTAGTCCAGACCTTGCATCCATAACGTAGACACAATTCCAGATACCCATTTGGGCCTTCTTCAACATATCTCAAACCCAGGTGGGGTCACTTTGTATAGACACCTTCAAATCTAGATTGTCCTTGTTCCAATCAGGCCTAATTGAGTGAAATGGCTAGGTAGCAGCAAGGTTTTCTCACTCCAGGCATTAAATCTCTACTCCAACATCTCAAACATGTCTCATAGGGTCTGCACCACCAATTCCAACCAAGTAGAGCAATTTCCAAAAGCTTTTCCACCAAAACCCTAATCCTATAGAGTTCTTAAGCCTAATACTTGGAGATATTAGGCTAGGGCATCAATGTTGCACGTGCCAAACATCCTCCCCTGCATCTGCAAGTTATTGGAAACATAAAACACACCTACTTCCTCCATTCCACCAAGTTTCAGGAGGTTTCACTGGGTGGAATGGAAATTATTGCATTTTCTCAATCACTAGCAACCCTAACCAGGGTTTCAATTAGTCCAGAGTAAAATGCCTCTAACTTGAACAAATTTGAATGAAAATGAACAAAACCTAGTGCAATGGAAGGAAGATTCACCAAACTAACAATCCCAATTAGTGTCAAGCCATGAAGAGATCGTACGGAACTGTACAATCACATGTAGCGACAATTTTGTGTTTAAAATGCAGAAAACAAAGTACTTTTATTGATTCCAACTTCAAATTTCAATGTCCAAACTTGCATCCGACAACATTTGTGCAATTTGACAATATTTTGCAACTAGGCTCTAATTCACCCTACATGGTCTTTTTAAAGCATTTTCAAACCTTTTCCAACAGAATCCCAACGGTTCCTAACCACATTTCAACTTCCAACCGTCAACTTCCAACCGTTCAACTTCCCATTTGACAACAAAATGCAAAGTTGCTTTGACAACATTTGTGCAACTTGACAATTTTTTGCAACTAGACTCTAATTCACCCTTAAGCACTCAAACTAGACTTAAACAAGCATAAAATGGTCTTCTCAAATTGACAACATTTGTGCAACTTGACAATATTTTGCAACTAGACTCTAATTCACCCTACATGGTCTTTTTAAAGCATTTTCAAACCTTTTCCAACAAAATCCCAATGGTTCCTAACCACATTTCAACTTCCAACCGTTCAACTTCCCATTTGACAACAAAATGCAAAGTTGCTTTGACAACATTTGTGCAACTTGACAATATTTTGCAACTAGACTCTAATTCACCCTTAAGCATTCAAACTAGACCTAAACAAGCATAAAATGGTCTTCTCAAACCTTATTACATGCAAACATCATAAAACAAAACAAAATGCTAACTTTGGCCTCTTGGAGGCATGAAAACCTAGGGTGCCCCTGCACCATACTCTCGGAGAAGAAAGATTCAAGCTCCGCTTGAATGGAGGGTAGCAACATGAGAACCATGTTTGAAATCTCTTGTCTGATGCCTTTTAAGTCTCTACACATTGTCTTCTTTGAAACAGATCCATGCTTGTTTCATCTTCACCTTAGGTTTCTTGAACATTTGGCAAAGGCATTTGAACTTGTTAAAATAAGCTTGTCCCCCAGCTGCACCTCTAAATCCTTCTTTCAACAATGCTTTAACAACTTTTAGATGAAATTGATCAGTCTTCCCAGCAGATTGCTCACACTCTTTTAGTGACCTTGTCAACATGGCAACACCTGATTGAAGGATCTTGGTCTGCAAATCTACAAAGGCAACTGTATCTTCCCCATCTACAACCCTCTTTATTGTCTTAGCAGCAAACAAAAAACTCCTTGCATCCTCAAACTGAAATGGTAAATGTGTACCATGGTGGACTAAATGGAAAGCTCTGTCCTTGCATTAAAATAACTGAAAATTGGAACCCTGCAACTCACCTTGCACATTAGACTCAAATGCACTCTTTTCAAACAATTGTAAATGATTGATACTTAGGATTGGGAATAAAGAATGTGAAAACTCATCCATAACGATGTCTATGCCATCCTTCAACATGCTTTGGATCTCCCATGGCAAATCAGATATGTCAACTGCTGTCATGACAGTCCGGGGTCTGATCATGATCTCAAAATCTACCTTGTCCTCCTTCATAGACTGTGGAAACTCTTTTTGACTCGTCAACATCACTTTGGACCCCACTTGTGGATTTTTGTCTTCCTTCTCTATGATTGGTACAAACTCCTTTTCACTCACCAACATAGCACTAAAACCCATTTGTGATTCTTGACCTTCCTCTTTCAATGGTGTAAGGGTGTAGGAAACTCCTCCTTTCTCTATGACATATATATTTTTCCTACCATCATGCTTGGCATTCCTATCATATTGCCAAGGTCTCTCCAAAAGCAAATGGCACACATCCATTGGTATTATATCACACAAAACCCTATCCTTGTACCCTCCTATATGAAAATCAACCCAACTTTGTTCATTTACAACTACTTGTTGCCCTTTGTTAAGCCAAGACACCTTATAGGGAGTAGCATGAGGAATCCTTTGTCATTTCAACTTCTCAACCATTTCAAGAGAAACCAAATTATCTGTACTATTAGAATCAATTACAACCTTGCAACACTTATCTTGGCTTTTACATGTGGTTCTGAAAAGAGACTTCCTTTGTGGTGGCTCTTTCTCCATTGGTACTTTGATTAGAGTTCTTCTCACCATGAGGGACTCACCAACTTTTGGATCAGCATTGTATTGATGAAGAATGCACACTTTCATTGTCCTTTGCTTGTACAAACTGATTTTTTCTCTCCCCTCCAAATGAAGTAGTGGACTGATTTTCGGTGCATTGCCATGCTTGATGGCCTGCAAATTTATTGCATGTATAACATTTCCCTATAAATCCACTTGAACCTCCTCTTTGGCTTCCAAATCCACCCCTTGAATCTGATCTACCTCCTCTAAATCCACTTCTTGAATCTGCAACTTGTTCTTGGGTATTGCTTGTCCCTCCTTGACTCTCATATGACTATCCTGAATCAGCAAATGTCCCTCTTCCTCTAGGATTTCTGGCTCTACCCCTGCTTTGCTTTTCTTGCCTTCTCCTCAATTTATCTTCAGCCTTGTTGGCCAATTGATAACACTCTTCCACCGTTCTTGGATTGGTGAGGCTTAATTCATTTTGAAGGTTATACCTCAACCCATTGAGATATCTTGCCACTTTCTCCTCATCATTTTCTACATGACCTGCCTTTATACTCAATTTGTAGAACTCCTCAGTATAGGCACTCACATCCATCTCTTTTTGCTTGAGGTTTTGAAGCCTTTTAAACAACTGAATAGTGTAATTAGCAGGTAGGAACTTACCTTTGAGTTTAGCCACCATCCTATCCCAAGAGGTGATTTTAGACTTCCCCTTCTTCACTTTGTACATAATCCCACCAAAGCAAGGTGTGGCCCTTCAACTTTGTTTTGGTCAACTTTCACCCTTTGATCTTATGGTACATCTGCATAATCAAAGTTGTTATCCAATGCTCCTATCCAATCTAGGAGTTCTTCACTATCCATCTTTCCTCCATACATGGGTAAATCAATCTTGACCTTATGACCATCTCCCTTGACTGCCTTCAATAGCTTTGCAAATCTTAGGTCTTTAGGATCCAACTCCTCTTGGACCTCTTCTTCTTCTCCTCTTTCTTCCTCTTCTTCTTGGTCGCTCACATCCCCTATGACCACTTCTCTTTTCTTACTTGTCTCAACTGCAGCAAGCCTGGATTGAAGGGACTCTGTCAACTCTTTTAACTCCCTTATCTTTTTTGCATGCTTCTCTTTCAATTCGCTCACCTCTCTAGCAACTGTCCTTCCCTTAGGAGGCATCTTTGTTTTCCTTCACTTCAACAAACCCTCTTCAGATCAAACCTACGCTCTTATACCAATTTGATGCAGAGTAGGGGTGGACAACACCAAAACAACCTTAACCAACCAAACTTTCAATCTCAAAAGCACCCAATGATGGGTTTTCCTTCTCTAGCCTTCAATCTCCTAGTAGCCTTCCAAAACTGGTTTTCTAATCATAACTTCCAGTACAAACCTTGCATCCAAAACGTAGACACAAGTCCAGATACCCATTTGGGCCTTCTTCAACATATCTCAAACCTAGGTGGGGTCACTTTGTACGGACACCTTCAAATCTAGACTGTCCTTGTTCCTGTTAGGCCTAATTGAGTGAAATGGCTAGGTAGCAGCAGGGTTTTCTCACTCTAGGCATTAAATCTCTACTCCAACATCTCAAACATGTCTCACAGGGTCTGCACCACCAATTCCAACCAAGTAGAGCAATTTCCAAAAGCTTTTCCACCAAAACCCTAATCCTATAGAGTTCTTAAGCCTAATACTTGGAGATATTAGGCTAGGGCATCAATGTTGCACGTGCCAAACATCCTCCCCTGCGTCTGCAAGTTATTGGAAACATAAAACACACCTACTTCTTCCATTCCACCAAGTTTCAGGAGGTTTCACCGGGTGTAATGGAAATTATTGCATTTTCTCAATCACTAGCAACCCTAACTAGGGTTTCAACCAGTCCAGAGTAAAATGCCTCAAACTTGAACAAATTTGAATGAAAATGAACAAAACCTAGTGCAATGGAAAGAAGATTCGCCAAACTAACAATCCCAATCGGTGTCAAGCCATGAAGAGACCGTACGGAATCGTACCATCACATGTAGCGGCAATTTTGCATTTAAAATGCAGAAAACAGAGTACTTTTATTGATTCCAACTTCAAATTTCAATGTCCAAACTTGCATCCGACGCTACACGGTCTTTTTAAAGCATTTTCAAACCTTTTCCAACAAAATCCCAATGGTTCCTAACCACATTTTAACTTCCAACCGTTCAACTTCCCATTTGACAACAAAATGCAAAGTTGCTTTGACAACATTTGTGCAACTTGACAATATTTTGCCACTAGACTCTACTTCACCCTTAAGCACTCAAACTAGACCTAAACAAGCATAAAATGGTCTTCTCAGACCTTATTACATGCAAACATCATAAAACAAAACAAAATGCTAACTTTGGCCTCTTGGAGGCATGAAGACCTAGGGTGCCCCTGCACCAAGTCTGAAGCCTAATATTGGGTCATTACAATTGTTGTGTAAACATTAATGTAATCTAGGGTGTTTGGAGGTTAGGTTTATTTGGCCTCTTCGAGGCATGAAGACCTAGGGTGCCCCTACACCAAGTCTGAAGCCTAATACTGGGTCATTACATTTGCTGTGTAAACAGTAATGTAATCTAGGGTGTTTGGAGGTTAGGTTTAAATTTTTAAGCTTGAAATTTAAATAACCAAAAATTGTTGCATAAATCAAAGATGGCATACTTGCCAACTACCCATTGAGCCAAAATGGTGTGCTTGCACAAATCATAGATGGCATACTTGCCAACTACTCACGGAGCCAAAATGGCATACTTGCCAACTACTCACCGAGCCAAAATGGCATACTTGCATAAATCATAGATGGCATACTTGCCAACTACTCACCGAGCCAAACGGAGGGTGAGTTTTAGCACCATTTACTCACTAGAAAGACTCATTGACTTTTTGGCAAGTTTGACAAAAAAATTGCCAAACTCGTAAAAAATGCAAAACACGAAAAAAACAAAGAAAAAAGTGGAAAAAATAGTAAAAATAGGTCACGATTTTTCCTTGTAAATGCATGAACACCCCTCACACTTTCTCACACAACACTTGGAGAGCAAATATTTTTCATAAAAATGTTCCAAATACCTAATTTCTCCCTTAAGTGATAAAATTGTGAAAATGGTGTGCAACATGAAGTTTTGTGTGGTTTCAAAGGTCTTAATTTGGGCTTAGCGACCGAGGTGTTGCCCCTTGATCTTGCCTTGTATCGCAATAGGGAATGTGCCAGGGGCGTTGTCCCCAGACCTTGTGAGGGGCACTGCCCCTTGACCCCGTTGGGGGCGTTACTTCCAAACCCCCACAATACCCCTCAACCTCGTTGGGGGTGTTGCCCCCAAATCCTCATGAGGGGTGCTACCCCTCAACCTCACTAGGGGCACTGCCCCTAGACCCCATGAGGGACGTTGCCCTTCAACCCCATTGGGGTCTCCACTCCTAGACCCAGTGGAGACCCCCACTAGTTATTATGATCTCTTTTCATATGATAAATTTGATTACAATGATGGGATTTGGGAGTGAGACCAAAATCAATAACTTAGACAATTATTTTTATCACTATCATAATATCATTGATCAATGATGAAGTATCATACTATCAATATCAAAGATTCAAATGCCATTATAATTATAAAATACAACACAACCTTCAGCTTTGCACAAGAAAGGTAGGAAACAAATAAGAGGAAGTAATTGATTTGGTTGAGTCAGAGCCACAACCACAGCCTTCAATGTTGAGTGAGGAGCTGCAGCAGAGTGCAAGGATAAGAAACTCCCCCAAGTTTTCAAAGGAAGATGTAAACTTTGTAGTATGCAATTTATGAATTTGATTTTCAAAGGCAATCATCATAAATTCATGATAGTTGTCAGCTAACGATTGTATCGGGATTCCGCATGATGATGCGATTTTGTGCTCAATTTGTATTCAAATGAATCAAATTTAATAGAATACACTTTTGTACTCATTGGATATATTTTCTCATTAAATTTTGCAAAAAAATGTGTTTTCAAAGAAATGTAAGCAATTTTTTAAGTTGTCGAGTTTTTGCCAAGTCGCAAATTTTGGGTCTGCTGAGTTCTTGCTGAGTCCGAATCTGCCAACTATGGCATAAATAACTGGCTGGGCCATTACATCTTCACTAGCATTACTGGTGGTTACAGAATAGACATAACATCTTGTAATTGGATTTTTTGGCCATTATATATTCGATAATCCTACAAAGTATTAGGCTGGATCATAGTAATTGATATTGTGAACTTGTTACACCAGGGCCTTAGTTCTGTAGTGCCATTGAAATTTCTGCCTTTAGGTAACAGTTTAGAAAAAGTACCCAGTGATTGAATTAGTTGCATAATTTGTATATAATATAAACATGGCAATATACAAGCCAGATGACTATATATGCACTCATATATAGCTGTGTACCTGTGTACACACTATATAATCTGAAGGTATGCTAAGGAATTCAACAAGTGTTATAGATTTCTATCTAATTCTTAGTGAGCCAATTCCTATATTAATGCACACATATAACCTATGAGAGGTTAATGGAACTGTAACTCTGTAAACAATAATAGCAATTAGAGTGTCTAATGTAAGGTAAAAAGCAAAACTTTATGTTTATTTGTTCTAGAAAAATATATTGAAATATGAGTTGTAGGGCAAAGTGGTTATGAGAATATCAGACTTACATAAAATTCATAATGGAGTAGTTAAAAAGAAAAAATTCATGAAGTCTTAAACCTTTCAGAGTTACAGCAGATGGGACGGTCAGCATGAAATGGATTCTAAGATAATAGGATGGTTATTACATATTTATCTATCAATGACACATGCAGAAGCATTCCTGGGGGATTTCTGGCGATCCCTGTACCTGTAAAATTTTGGGGATGCATCAGACACCTCCTTGAAATGTCTGTCTGCTGTCTGCGGATGGCCAACTGTTCCCGGATGGAAAATGCACTTAAAAGCTTGTGGTTTAGGAAAAAAGAAAATTTGTGGCCCAACCAAGTGCTTTCCAGACACTAAACCTAAACTTGTAGCCTGTCTTTGGAAACAAGAAAAATACAGCCATAACACATTGTATTTCTTTTGTGATTGATTTGACAATTATGAGCAGTGAGCATTGAGCAGTGATGAAGAACAGAAAGGAGAGAAGGAGACCAACATTCCAGCTGTGAAAAGAAGAGCAGCAGCAGTGAGGAAAGTTTTTTTTCCTATCTTTCACAGTTTTAAAAATTTAAACGAAAATAATTAAAGTAGTTTTTTTAAAATTTGCTTTTTTCAGTTTGCACTTAGTTTTTTGCTTAAACAATAACATAAGCAACAGTGATGGTAGTGAAAATGTTGGAATGGAACAAAGAGGAGTTGGGGAATCATTAGGGTGTGTGAGTGGTGTAGGTGAAGTGGGATATCCACATAAGTAGTTTGAATGCCCTTCCATCCTCTTAAGACCTTATGCAAAGAGCCCGTTCAAAGCCTTTAAACATCTTGTGGCTGGGTTAAGATTGTCCAAAGATGATTATAGCTGAGAAGCTGAGTTATATAGATTGTTTATGGAAGGCAAATTGAAGGGTATGTCAATAGAGTCTATAGGATATGCCATGCCATCCATGGTTGCTAGTGTTGAGGTTTCTACAAAAGGAAATAGGAATACTAGTGAGAGGCTAGGGATAGATGTAGGGATGTTGAATGTGCAATCATAGGGAGTGGTAGATGATTTAGTTGCCCAATTTTTTTGATGTTCATGCCATCCCATTTCACGTGACACTTTTTCTTTATTTTAAGAACATGTTGAAAAAAGACAAAGATCATTGGTTCCTATATGTCTTTGTGGAACCCTCCTTGGGAGATAATATTCAAAAGTGACTTTCTTGTTGGAGGATATGAGGTAAAATTGGCTAAGGATGGGTTGCTTGATATTCATGGATGGGTGGATAGATGTTTGACATTAGCCACTCATAAATATCATAGTTGCATGTGCAATTGACTCTAATTTTCTTAGATCTATTGATTATTCAAGGAAGTGCAATGATGTAGATTTCCAATTTCTTATTTTGAGGGAGGCCATAGAGGAGGTTGGGGCCTAAAATGTTGTATAGCTGGTCACCAATTCAGTATGTATTTGTAAGTTAGTTGGCATGATGGTGAAGGTTGATTATAACTTTATAAACACATTTTTGGAACCCCATGCTATGTTTATGTGTCGAACAATGCATTGAAAGACATAGGGAAGATTAGTTGAGTGAAGAGAATAGTGGCACAAATGAGGGATATATAGATGCTCATTTGCAAACCACAACTTGCTTTCCTTGTCATGCCCCCGCAAAAGTGAACCCGAGATACAGGTTGACACGCAAGACCAAATCACTAATGCGATCATGACATGCAATTAAAATGTAACTCGAAAGGCATAAGGCGTTAATGAAGTTATGAAAGGATACATTGATGAAAGGATGCAACTATGAAAGAAGGCGATTATTTAATTAAATAATGCTAACTGTCCAAACCAAAAGACATGTCCCTTCAAATAACAATCAAGGAAATAACTAAGGGAGGGCAGACTGTCCGAAGAGGAGCTGCGATTTTACAAGGAATAATATTAATAAAATTAATTATTCCTATCTGCAATTAAGAAGGCATTAACAGGAAGTCGTGTCCCTTGGCAAATTGATATTCTGAAAGGTTATGACCCTTAGCCACATTGTGGTATAAAGGATGAACAATTCAAGGCAGAGAAGGGCATCTATCAAAGGAAACAAAAGATACAGATTAGCAATTGGAAATGGGGAACCAATCCATTCTAGCGCAGCAGATCATTATAGGGGTATATTGGATATTTTATGCTACTCATTGTTTTATAGATGTACATATATTGCTTATGATAATAAAGAATATTTTAGTATATGTTCTTGTGATAGAATATGTGATGTGCTTTGATTGTTTGAAACCCACCTTGTAGGAAGGGTGTGGGGTGGAGTGGTAGATAAGGCTAAGTAAGGGTCGTTCTAGGGTTGACCATAATGGCTCCTAGGACCAAAGGGCACTTACGTAGAGAGCCAACAAAGCCCACTTACGACCCACGCCCAATTCCACAAGATGGCAAGGGTCTTTAGGGAGTTGAGACATTGATGGGGAAAGCAGGTACAAGCCGCCAAGGGAGAGAGCTGTGGTATACACCTTGTTAGGCTTGGTGTAGAAATGGCTTTGGGTGGACCCATCATGCCTATTCTTCTAAAATCCTAATATGCTTGCATTTTTGATAATCTATTAATGTGATGTAATTGTCTAACTCTAATAAGTAGTTATAAATATATATATGTATCTTGCATGTATTGTTCATGTGCTGGTTGCAGGATTCAAACCCAAGATTGTATTATTAAAGATATATTTCAATTGGTAAGATGAATCCTAACCCTACTTGCTGCAATTTGTGTTCAGGAGGCAAATTGTAGGGCAAATCAAGAGAGGGACATTACATTCCTCAAGGCTTTTTTGAGGAAGGAGTTCCACAAACATTTGGATATTAAACATGCTAGTTACTTAATCTTATTAGAGAGGATGCTTGAGGTACATGAGCTACTACAATTAATGATGGTTAATCTAGAGTAGGGTAGATGGGCAAATATGACCATAATTGATGGAAAAAGTGTGAAGAAGAATATCCTTGATGATGTTTGGTGGTCCATAGTGAGGTAATAGATTTTATTATTAATGTTAGCAACTGGTAAATTGTTTTTATTTTTTGTATCAGCTTTCACTTTGTCATTTGAGTGCTACTCTTTATTTGAAAATTTGGTTTCTAGATACATTTGCACCTTCATCTCACCTGCTGTGCAAGTCATTAGATATGTTGATTCAAACTCTCATAGTTTTGGAGAGATATACCAAGACATTTGACAGCATGCTTGACTAGATGAAATAAACAATTCATAACAAAGATCCTAATTTGGGATTGTATGTGAAGCATATTAGACCCATTGTGACATAGTGGTGGAACGCTATGAACACTCCATTTCATATCACAGTCCATGCTCTAAATCCCAAATGGTATGCACCAAGGGTTGGAAGAATGCATCCCGAAAATGAAGAGATGAGAAAAGGGTTCATGAAAGCCCATCAAAAGAAGTATAGTTTAAAGAGGTGGCTTTACTTGAATAGCAGTAGATTGCCTTTGTCAATGTTCAAGGTCCAACATTTAGCAAACTGGAGGTTAGGATGGATAGGGCTACATTAGCTCAAGCTGATATGATTGGATGGTGCACATGGCATGGCGAGCATGCAATAGAGTTGAGGATGCTTGAGGATGCTCGCCACTCATCTCCTTTTATAGGTTGCCAATTCCTTAGTTACAAAGAGGAATTGGTTCACATACAATTTCATTTATTTAGTCAAGAGGAAAAGCCTTATCTCTTGATGAGAGAAGAAGTTGGTGGCAATGCGTAGTGCCTTTTGACCTCATAATTGATAGTCCCTTGAGTATCAATAGACTCTAGTTGCATGGTGGGATGTTGATCCCAAAGATGTCCCACAAATTGATGAAGAAGAGGCACATGAGGGATTGGTCGGGTTTCCATTGGATGAGGCAGTCCCTCATATTGGTAGTGACTCAGATTTGACTCTACTTTTTATCTGGGTCAAGATGAGGCAAAAGCATAGCAGCAGTAGATGTAGCTGTCTACATTTTGTCATTTTGTACTTGTAACCTTTTGGCCTTCTCTTTTTGTTGTATATACGCATTGGCAAAAAAATTATTGATTTAGACATGAAATTTTGTTAAATTGTATGTCAAATTTTGAATTTTCGATTCAGCTCTAATGTTTAATGATATGGTTATATAATGAATATGGTGAAGGCCTTAGCATAGGAATATTTGAAATTTCATATATTTTAAAAATATCCCTATTTTTTCAATGCTTGCCATCCTTGAAAACGGCCTCTTTCCCATTGTTGCTCCTAAAATTTATCCCTCTCTCGGAAACACTGTGGAACATAGGTAATCATATATAATATACTGTGGATCTCAATGACTCAAATAAGTACAATGTGCTGTAATTGGTTGGTATATATCCCAATACAATCAATGGGTTAAGGGCATAGCACAATAAAGTGAAGGAGTAAAGCTTAGGAAAATTATGTACTAAATGTGCAAGGAAAATAGATCCAGTGATCTTTATGTTCTTCTTTTATATTATCATACATTTTTATGTTTTTGAATTTGTTTCAATTAGTGTAACATTTTATTTTATTTGTGTTTCTGGCCAGGTATTGAAATCCCCAAATATGTGGATAAAGTCACTCCACAGTACAAGCCAAAATTCGATGCCTTGGTGAGAACAAACATGGAACTAATACATTTTATATTCTTCTTACAAATGGCTTCAAAGAAAAACATTTTAGGTGGTTATTGGATTTGTTTATGCATAATTTTTGATAGTCAAGGACTGCAGTAAATGCACGGTTTCTTTCTTAATTACCAATGGACTGGTCCAGGAGAGCAAATTTTTGAATTTCAGGGTTTTCTCTCTAATTTAAGACAGAGAGGATTAGTTAGTTGACCCTGTTAAATTTAAGATCAGAATTGAAGGCAATCAGAGAATGCGACACATAAGACAATTAACACAGCAAGATACCCTGGGAAAACCCTCCAACTTGAGGGAGAAAAACCCAGCCAATATATCTCTTATATATTGATTTACTTAAGAGCAGTAATCTGCTTACAACTCAGGCCAACACAATGCCGAATTTGATACAATGAATAATTCGCACCTCTCCTAGATGCAAATACAAACTGTATATAATAATCTGCTGATACAAAATGATGATCTGCTGCTCAGATCAACCTTCACTGCACAAATGCAAACTTCTTGATCTGCTGCTCAGATCAACCTTCTCTGCACAAATGCAAACTTCTCCTTGAAATCGATCTGCTGAAATGAACTTGATCTCAAATACAAAAGTGATGCCTTGAATATATAGGCAATCATAAAGGAATCGCACCTCTTCATCAAGAGAGGTCGGCCTTAACAAAAAAAACGTCTTTGGAGAGGCGCGATTCTCTAGGTGAAGTCGGCCCTTAATAAAATAATATTTTATTCTTTATTTAAATCTCTTTATTCAAGGCATGAAGTCGGCCACTTGTCTTAAATTCAAATATTAATAAATATATATAAATTTAAATAGCATAAGTGCTATATTTAAATTTGTCTCAGAAGACGTGCTTGAAGTATTCGACCTGAAGCTGCAATCTTCAACAGACCCCTTATTGTCTTTTGAAATGCATGTTTTTGAATTTCTTTTTTAACTTGATTTATATTGTTATTTATGCTGTTCTAGGATGTGGGACTATTTGTGTGGACTCTAATTCACATAATTTTTGTTTGATGTTTATGTTGGGTGTTTCTTTGTGTTTGTACCACATCTGAGTATAAGTTTTCCTTAATTCACCCAGACATATCAGACTGATTATCTTAAACATATTGTTAGTTTTCTTTTGGGCAATAATATTTAGGTATGTTACGGAATCTTTATTACCAATGGAACTGGTCCAGCAGAGCATATTTTTAAATTTCAGGATTTTCTCTCTAGTTGACCACTTGTCTCTTAAAACACATGTTAATCTAATTTCTGTTTGAACTTGCTTTATATTATTATTTTAGCTGTTTTAGAGGTGGGGCTATTTGTCTAGATTCTAAATCACCTAATATTTATTTGATGTAATTGTGGGTGTTCCTTTATGTTTGTATCACATCTGAATCAGTTCTTCCTGGCTTACCCAGACATATCAGACTGATTATCTTAACCATATTTTTAGTTTTCTTTTGGGTAATAATGCTCAGATATTGAACGACTGAAACAATTGGACAGTTTCTTTATTACGAATGGACTTGTCTAGGAGAGCAAATTTTTGAATGTCAGTGTTTTCTCTATAATTTGAGAGAAAATGGATTAGTTAGTAGATCCCTGATTTGTCTCTTAAAACATATTTTTATAATTTCTGTTTGAACTTGCTTTATAATATTATTTCAGCTGTTTTAGGTGGTGGGGCTATTTGCCTAGACTCTAAATCATATAACCTTTGTTTGATGTTTTTGTGGTGTGTGTTCCTTTGTGCTTGTATCACATCTGAATATAATTTCTCCTTGGTTCACCCAGACATATCAGATCGATTATCTTAACCATACTTTTAGTTTTCTTTTGGGCAATAATGTTCAAATATACAAGGATTGTGTAATGTCCTTGTGCACGGGTGATGTGCCCCGACGGCCATGTGTCCGTTGGGTTTGCGTAAGACTCCAGATTCTCTGGTGGTGGCCTCAGTGGTGAAAGATTCCTCCTTGGTTGCCACCCTTAACACCCTGGGTAGCCGCCCTCACTACTAGGCCGGTCTTTCGGTGTAGTGGTTGGGCCTTTGTGGTATCAGAGCCGAGGTCTAGAGGTCTCGACTTGCGGAGCACGGTGGGCTGTAATGTCCCTGTGCGTGGGTGATGTGCCCTGGCGGCCACATGTCCGTTGGGTTTGCGTAAGACCTCGGATTCTCCGGTGGTGGGCTTAGTGGTGAAAGATTCCTCCCTGGTTGTCACCTTTAACACCCTACACTAAAAGACCAGCCTAGTAGTGAGGGCAGCTACCCAGGGTGTTAAGGGTGGCAACTAGGGAGGAATCTTTCACCACCGAGGCCACCATCGGAGAATCTAAGGTCTTATGCAAACCCAAAGGACACATGGCCGCCGGGGCACATCACCCGTGCATAGGGACATTACAGACTGGAACAACTGGACGGTTTCTTTCTTTAATGCCAATGGAATGGTCCAGGAGAGCAAATTTTTGAATCTCAGTGTTTTGTCTCTAATTTAAGGCAAAGTGGATCAGTTAGTTGAACACTTATATTGATATAACCTTAATATGAAAATAAGGATTCTCTCCTGCTTGATATTTGATTTCAAATTTGTTAGAGGTCACTGATTAACTTCCATTGTTTATGCTAATCGTGAACTGGTATGTTCTTTGCAATTTTATCTCTGACATTGTAAATGCTTTTTGCAATTGTGGCACTCTCTTTAGTGCTGCAATATAGTATTTAGTGTTGTGCCCTTTTCATGCCATTGGAAAAGCATCCGTATCTAAGCAAATGTAAGGAAATTGTCAACTAATTTCCTCTCTTAAAATGTGACATAAAAGATTGTTCTTGCCTTCCTATAGGAAAGTACCTTTAGCATCATTGATCTACAACATCAAGAATTCCAATATTGTTATTCTGTTGGGTTTAAATCATCAATCTCAGAGTTTAAGAGCAATTACTTGTTCTGGGCATATTTAATCTTGCACCCGGGTATTACTAGTTTTTATTTGGCTCAATTGTGGGAATTAACAAGATTATTGTATAGGGGACAAATGCAACATAAGCTGAGAACCAAAGAAGCAACTACAAGCAAGTAGGGCATACAAGTGTCAAGAATAAGAGACACAAGTTGTTGTGATGCCCATAGTCTAAAAGAATCATTTTGAATATAACGGAATGGAGTGAGATAAAAAACAATGAACTTAGCGTTGTATATATACACATCTAAGTCATTAAAATATAAAAGTGGCTGACAAGACTAATATATCTTACACAACACATGACGTGCGTGCGGTCACTTGGACCCAAATAAGAACAAAGAGATAGGTATCCCTTAGGAGAGACCAAAGTCAATGTTACAAATGCCAACAGCCCCCCTTGATATTGATTGTTGTTCTGCTGCTGCTACCACTTGACAGATGTTTGTGAACTCTAATGTGAGCACGAAGCTTAAGGAATGTATCCTGGAGAGGAGCCTTAATGAAGATATCTGTCTGCTGCTTGGCTGAGGAAATCATGCTGAAAATCCACCTGACCATTCAGAAACAATTTCTTGACAAGTTGTATATGGATCTTAATGTGTTTAGTTCAATGACAATGAAATGGACTGCAAATTATCTTTATTGTATTCTGGCTATGGCCATGAATGATGGTAGGGACTGTTTGAAGAAATCCAAGCTGTAAAATAAGAATCTGAAGCTAGATGAGCCAAAATACTGTTAAAGCAATAATATAGAAGCCTGCTTTATATTATTATTTTAACTGTTAAAAGACAAAGAACTTCATCCCAGAGAAAATATGTAGCTAAAGGGGCTCTTCCAACTATCTAGATATTCAGCATAATTGACATCACAAAAACCTTTAAGACAAGAAGTGCTTCTTGTTGCATGGTGAGTCGTGAGTTTTAGTGTACCCTTTACATATTGAAGAATATGCTTAACTGCCTAGAGATGACATGAATGAGTTGTCTGCATGGACCTTGAACAACACTAACAACACAGGAGATATTATGTGTGTATGGGGTAGATGAGACTCTCACCGGGGAACTGTAGCTTGTGGGATCAACAAAAGAGGATTCAGGAATGTGAGAAGCCTAACACTAAGTACTCATAGGTAAAGGAGGGAGGGTTGGATTATAGTCCTAAAGACCAATGCAAAACTTCCAAGGCATACTTTGTCTGTGAGATGAAAATACCTTCTAATACTAAAAAATTGATTCCTAAGAAGTAATGCTGAAGGCCCATATCATTTTTTTGAAGGAATCATCAAGATTGCCTTGAGCCCACAACTGAGATAAGGCAAGCCTTGTGTAGTGATTTGTCATCAACATACAACATAACTTTGAGAACATGACCATCTTGATGGTGTACATAGAGATAATAGTACCTTCACATAGAATAAAATTTGTGGGAATGAATAAATTGTGAATTTTTCATATCATGCTTTGGGGGCTTGTTTGAGCCCATACAAAGACTTCTTGAGTTGACAAACAAGAGGGACATCACCCAACTTCTAAAAACCTGGTGGCTGCTCCATAGAAATCTCTTTGTGAAGATCTTTGTGAAAGAAAGCAATCATCACATCCATTTGATGAGCTCCCACTTGGGAGAGTTAGCACAAAAGAATGACACATTTAGTGCCTATTTTGACCATTGGAGTGAAAGCCTCACTGGAGTTAAATCACTTACTTTTATGAGAAGTCTTTGGCCACAAAGTGTGCCTTGCATTTGTGTATAGCTTCAACTCATCAAATTTGGTCTTGTAGACCCATTTGCAGTTGGCAATGTTGGATGTTGGCCTTTTGAGGCCACCAAACTAAATACCGCATGTGCTTTTGCTTGAAAGCATCATACTCTTGTTGCATAGCTTCTTCCCAATAAGCAAGACCATGAGTCTGTTAGAGAAACAAAGCTAGAACAAGGAGCTATGAGAACTCAATATGTCTTGGATCAAGTCCTCACATGAACCTCTCCAAGATCCTCAAGGATTGAAGCAACATCCTCCAAGGTAGCAACACAATACTTAAGGTGTTTCAAATGAGGGGTCTTCTACTAAATGTGAGATCGTAGCCTTTTTATTTGAATTGATTGGAGCTTCTTGAACAATGTGATGATAAATAAGAACTTTTGTAGTGGAAATCAAATGAGACACACTAGTATTCAAGAAGAATCAGAGTTGAAATATTGGAAAGGGTGATGAATGAACTCTCGCAAGTGTCGTTTTGCTTGAGAACATCATACTCTTGTTGCATAGCTTCTTCCCAATGAGCATGAGCATGAGCTTGTTATGAAAAACATAGTTAGAATGTGTAACTACGAGAGCTCTTTGTGTCCTTGATCCTCCAAGGTTCTCAAGCATGGAAGCAACATTCTCCAAGGAAGTAACACAACACTTAGGTGCTTCAACTTAAGGGGTTTCTACTAAATGTGGTGTAGGTCATGATATATGTGGTGTACGTGTGCTAAGCAGGACAGAAATTGGTTAAAGCACTCTAGAGACATATATATTGGATCCTTGTGTGTATGCCATGAACAATGCACTCAAAGACATCAGCAAAAATGAGTATATCAAATAGGTTTAAGTCACTTCATGCTTGTATTTTATTACCAAAAGGAACAGTTGCTGGAATCCCATCCCCACCCATAATGATGGGATCGTTGGATTTTGGTTTGAGTTTGATAGTAATAAACTTTTTAGTGATCTGCATGCACTATTGTTTCTTTGCCCATGATATAATGCTTCCATTTAATAATTGTTGAGACCAAAGCATACAATACAAGTCTTTGTCATATGTGCTATAGTTCAGGACAACCCCTTTGAACAACTCATAATGATCTTCCTTGCAACAAAACAACCCCCATTGCATAGTCACTCACATCGATTTCAACTTCAAAAGCCGCCAAAATCTGGGCAATATAAGCATGAGTGCATGACTGATTTTATACTTCAAATTGTCAAAATCATGGTGCTGTTTTGTACCCCCATGAAATTATCCAGCTTCTATTATAGCTTTTAATTTTGAGACCATGGTGAGCAGATTCTGCACCCAAAAGGAAATCCTAATTGCAAACTGAAACTTCAATTAAAACAACAGACCCGAGTATGATAACCTGCAAGCCCACACCGCTGAAAATACAAATAACAATGACTTAAAAAACTGTAGTTTATTAAAGTGAAATTGAATTAAATTTGAATGTTCTTTTTCGTATTCTATATTTTTTCTGCTGTGAAGTTAAGCACCTAAGATCACTTTTACAGACTAAGAGAACCTTTTGGGCTTTACACACATCCAACTTAGTTGAAGCACCAACTTTTGTAGAATAGACTTTTTCCCCAAAAGCTAGAGCAATAATCTAAATAAAACAAAGCATTTTATTCTAGAATAAGAAACAACTTATCTTCATGAATTTAGAAACTGTTAAGAACCTCACATAATATTATAGGAATGTTGTAATAATAGAAGAGAGATCTCACAACTCTAATAGAAATACTAAAATGTATTTAGAATATAAGTCAAATCCTTGAGGTAGGGCAAAACAATACAACACTCCTCATTGGAAGGAGGCTGCTACATACTATATTATAATATGAGATCTAGAGAATACTCTTCACATTCTCATGTGAGTCGCTTGCCCTTATTATATACTACTTAATTATCACTACCACTTACCCATACATGTGGGATAAATACTTGCAATCTAATTAAGTGGGATGACTTATAAAGCATATGCATCCCAATACATTTGTTATTACTACCTAATACACTATAATACTGTACCCCCAGGTACATTACGTTCCATGCCCCTTGGTTGCCCTTGAAACATGAGAAGAAACCAAAAAATAAAATTGCTGCAAATTCGTACATTTTATGGTGCCATGCTTGCTCATCTAATCAACTATACACTATCTTTGCTGCAGGTTGTGCTGGATGATACCTAGATCTCTTCCTCAATCCATATCTATTATGACTCCATGCATCACTATGAGAATTCCTCCTATGCTGCCATTCATACCCATAACTTTTTTGATGCCAATGATTCCTGTAGTTTTGTTTGTCATTTTTGTGTAGAGCCACACTGATTGACCCTTAGATTCCATGTAGAATCATGCCACCATGATGGATGATTGTATGGTGCACCTTTTGCTATCTTTGGAACCTTCTTTGACTATTATCCCTATTGTGCCATTTGTTTTGTTGGTCTATGATTGATGTAGGGGATTCTGAGAGTCATAACTTTTGACTTGGAAGTCCATTTGTTTTGTTGGTCTATGATTGATGTAGGGGATTCTGAGAGTCATAACTTTTGACTTGGAAGTCCATTTGGATTGCCGACTGAACTTAGTTTGGTTGATGGCCGTTTTGACACGTTTTTGGGGCCAAAATCTTTCATCCGAGACCTCAAAATCAGCTTTTACTGTTTTTCTCGGGTTTTTTAGAAAGTTTTTTATTTTTAATCTAAGTTACCGGTCCAGTTCGGGTTCGGGTTCGGGTTCGAGAACCCGGTTTGCCGGTTCAGGATTTTTTTTTTTTTGATTTGGGTTCGATTTGGGTTCGGTAATACAAAAACATATAAAAATCAGAAATATATACAGATTTGCAGCAGTAATTAAGTTCAGAATACACCACCATATTAATAGTTAAATAACATAGCAAAAATGAAAAATACACCACCATTTTATACTCAAATCATCAAAGTTCAAACATAAAAATGTAAAGTGTTTACAATCAGCCATTAATAATTAATAATTATTGATCATTGATCAATCTGAGTCATATGGGTCATCAAAAAAAGCAGCATCATCATCATCATTAGATGCTACATTATGTGTAGAACCACAAATAGCATTAGTGGCACTCGCACAAGCACTGCCACTAGCACTGACACTACCACTCTCATGCTCAGCGGTTGCTTCAGGCTCATAGTCATCATCAATATCAAGTGCAGCTAAGTGACTTGTGGAAGCATCCAAGTCAAGCTGCTCTGGCTCAATATCCCACCTCCTTGTGTCTCCTTCTTTGTAGGAAACTTGCTTGTGTGTAAGGAGGCGCAAGTTTGAATGCACATACACCAAGTCCTCTGCCTTTTTCGAATGTAGCCTATTGCGTTTTATTGAGTGGATGAAGGAGTATGTGCTCCAATTCCTCTCAGAAGAAGATGAACTAGCAACCTATTAAGACCAAATTAAATAGTTAGGAGTTACAAAATTTAAGTTGATTTAACTAAACAAAAATATTAATTAATAATTTAATATAAATATAAATTTAAAATTAAAATTAAAATTACAAAATATAAAACTTACTTGGGATAAAATTTTTATTGCAATAGGTTGGAGGTGCCTGTATTCTTGCCCATGGAAGTACCACCAACTATGAGCATCCACCCTAGCCTTGTCTCGAACAGCATCAAGATTATGATCAACAGTACCAGAGCATGCAAAAGCCATGAACTCAGCCCTCACTCGATCACGTTGGTCACGATCAGTGAAGAGTCTACGAATTGCTGCCTTGTACCCTTGACCCACTTCAACATCCCTATATGGAGCAACTCTTGCTGAAGCAGAAAGTATCTCTGGACTATAATATTTGGGACTCAATGCAAAAGCAAGAAGATGCAACGGAGTGGTCATTTTGTTCCATCTATCAACAATGATTTCTTGTAGCTCTTTGAAGAACTTTTCTTCGGGATCTTCCTCTTTTGCATTGATGATGATTTTCATCTTCTCAATCATTGAGTTGATACCATCATATACTTCACCCAAACAAGGTCTATCCATGTCAGTGTAACGGATCATGCTCAATATGGGCTCAATGAAACTGACGAGATACTCAACAAGGTCCCACCAACTATCATCTAGGATCCTTTGCTTGATCCTATTTGCCCTTTCACTGGTAGATTGCCTCCATATGGCCCAATTAGGGCTGATTACCATTGTAGAGAGTGCCTCACGAACCTTTATAAGTCGTCTCAACACAATTGTGTTGGAGGCAAAACGAGTCTCGGCAACCTATTTGAAAATCAAAATTAAAACTAAAATATAATTTAAATTTACAAAATCAAAATTTAAAATTAACAAAAAATTAAAAAATTAAAAAAATATTGAGAATTAACTTACCTTCAACAACTCCAATTTTGAGAATTGTCTAAATATTCCTTGTGTCATATGGTGGTTGGTGACAAACATTTGAATGTCTTCGCCCTCAGCATACACCTGTTTGATCCATTCAATTTTGGATCCAATTTTTTGTAGCATTAGATTAAGGGAGTGGACAGCACAAGGTGTCCAAAAAATGTGTGGATACTTCTCCTCAACCAATAACCCAGCAGCCCTACAATTTTTGGCATTATCAGTTACAACTTGCACAACATTTTTATGGCCCACTTCTTCAATAGCTTGGCAAATGATGTTAGCAATAAATGGACCATCCTTCACCTGTCCTTCACAATCCACTGCTCTCAAAAACATTGCCCCTTTAGGGGACACAGCAATAACATTGATCAATGGGCGATTTTTTGCATCTTTCCATCCATCAGAAACGATGGTCACCCCTGTTTCGATCCACGAATCCCTTATGGGCTTCAAAGAGTCTGCTACATGTTTCACCTCTTTCTCCAATAAGGTGCAACGAACCTTCTCAAAACCTGGGCCCTTATACCCCTTTGGAGCCTCATTAATAGATTTCACCATTTTTTGCCAATATGGTGAACGAACAACATTGAATGCCAATCCATTGGCATAGACACATCTTGCTATGTCTTGATCAACAATCTCTCTTGCCTCATTCTGAAATGAAGCTTCCAACGGTCCCTTAGATCTTTTATTTGAAGAGGGCGTGGTTTGCTCTTGAGGGATGCCCATAAATGGATGGCTTCCTGTAGGTGGAAAATAAGAAGGCGGTGTAAGGGGTTTCATGAAACGAGATCCTTTCTTCAAAGGATGGCTTGTTTTACCACTGGCTGCTCTTTGGTCTGCCTTTTCTTGCTCAGCAATATATTTCAACACTATATCATTTGGAATGCCTTTCTCATCTTCAGTTGGACAATTTTTTATGCCTGTTTCAGAGATCCCACACAAGTGCCCTTTCACTCGATTGTATGAGCTCGAATACTGAACATGGCAATGACTACAAATCCAAACATATCCTCCACCACCTGGAAGTTGTTGAACCATTTCTACATATTTCCAAAGGGGAGAGTTTGGGTTTGTTTTGAAACGAGATTGGGTTGAGCCTGAGGAGGTACCGGTTGCCATTGTAATATGGAATACCTAAGGCACAACATATTGAAATTTTGGTATTGATTGATTGAATTTGAAACTGAAACTTACAGACTTAATTAATTTCAAAAAATGAAAAAATTGAACATGTGTTATAGTCTTGTAGACATTTAGAGGAATGAAAAGTAAAACAAAACTAAAACTAAAAAACAAAACAAAACTAAAAGAGTTGAAGTCCATTTGTTAAAAAAATTTAAAAAAATGTAAAAAAAAAATAAAAAAACTTCAAAAAACCTACCTCTTTTGAAGAAATCTTGCTCTATGATCTTCTTGGCAACGAAGAAGCACTTGCAAGTGCTTAGGAATAGCACAACAACCAACTTCGAACAATCTACAATCAACCTTCAAGTCTATTCAAGCTTGTGCAAGCAAAAGAGAAAGTTCAGCAATGGAGGCAAAAGATCTTTTTTTTTCATTCACAAATTGGTAAATGACTATCACTTTACCTATTTCATGTTTTAGAGGCACATATCAGGGTTAGAAAGAATAAAAAAATACTATAAAGTCAACAAAGACAAAATATTATTAAAAAAATGCAAATTTCTGCTTTTACGTCCACCTGGGCGCGCAATTCTACCCGGGTTTGAAAAATTCGAACCCTGGCCGAACCCACAGTCCAGGTTCCGAACCCGGTTTGAACCCATAGGTAGATTTTCGAACCCTGGGCGAATTAGGGCGAACCAGACCCGAATTTCGAACCTGGATTGAACCCGAATCAAACCCGAGCCTCCCAGGGCCGAACCTGGTAACTTAGTTTTTAATAATTTGGTATTCACATTTCAATTTGAATTGTAAGTTGACATTTAATGTCACCATATTGGTAGGAAGATATTTGGAAAAATCCGAGCTCAAAGGGATACATGCAAAATTACAAAAAATGGCAAATTATGATAATTGTCAAAATTTGCCAAAAATGGTAATTTTTGGGCTTTTTGTTTTTTCTTTTCTTCAGTTTTTCAGATATAAGGGTGTTTTCTTTCATTGTAGGGATAGAGAGGAATAATACAATAGTGTGGATTTGAAGCAATTCTTTGTGTACTGATTTTCTTTTATCAATAATGGAAAGATAGTGTTAATGGTTTGTTTGGCTGCATCATCTGGTATTAGAGCAAGAAGATGGCTGGTAGAGGAAGAGGAAGAGGTCTTGCCCACATGCATAGAGATATGCAAAAGCTACAACGACAAGTAGCAGATCTTGTGAACATCATGGCAAATCAAGAAATGAGGCAAAGAGGAGATGATTTTGATGAAGATATAAACCAAGGAGGTGCAGATCAGTACGCAGAAGCTGAAGAAGAATCATTAGATCGCATGACTTTTGAAGAGAGAATGTTGAGGGCGTTAAAAGAAAAAAATGATGGGATTAAAATTGAAGTTCTAGAGTATGTAGGTAGTCTTAAGCGAGAGGAGTTGATAGATTGGTTAAACGATATAAGTAAATTCTTTGAATGGAAACCTATGATAGAGGAAAAGAAGGTAAAATTTGCATGCACCAAGCTAAAAGGACATGCAATGATTTGGTGGGATCATATGCATAAGGAAAGGATTATAAAGGGAAAGGATAAAATTCAGACCTAGAGCAAGATGGAGAAGAAGCTCAAGGAGAAATTTTTGCCTTTGGATTATGCCCAAACTCTTTTCCATAGATTTCAAAATTTGAAGCAGAATCTATCTATGGAAGATTACACAAATGAATTTTACAAACTATCCATTCGTGTGGAGCACCAAGAGATTCATGAGCAGATGGCTACTAGGTATGGAATTAATAGTATGGAAGAAGCATATCAATTAGCCTTGAAGGTTGAAGAAAAACAAAATAGACAATATTTTCAAAGGAATAGAGGAGCAAGAAGGGGTACATCATCTCCTTCTTGAGGTGGTTTGAATAATAGGGGAGAATCATCCCAAGAAGTGGAGAAATAAGAAGATAACTGACAAAACCTTGCTAACCAACAAAGAGGAGGAGTGTTTCAAAGGGGTAGAGATTATAGTGGGGGCCGAGGTTATAGTGGAGGTAGAGGATGGGAAAGCCAACGAAGACCATTCGTTTGTTTTAGGTGTGGTGAAGAGGGTCATAGGGCATTTGAATGCTCAAGTGATAACATGCAAGAAAGAAGACAAAGAGAACAACCAAGATTGAACTTGGCTCAACTTGAGACTGAAGAAGACAGAGAAGGGTCCTAAGTCTTGCCAGATGTGAGTGAGAATCTCATGATGAGAAGAGCAATGGTGTTTCTAGAGGAGCAAATGCAAATCCGGGGATATGAAGATTCTTGGCTCCGTACAAATATTTTTCAAACCAGATACACCTTTGGAGGAAAGGTATGTCAAGTTATTCTTGATAAGTGGTAGTTGTGAAAACATGGTATCTAAGGAAATGGTAGAGAAATTGAATTTACACTGTGAAAAGCATCCCCATCCCTATCGTATTGCATGGTTTAAAAAGGGTAATGAAGTTATTGTTGATAAGAGATGCTTAGTCAAGTTTTCTATAGGGAAGGCTTATAAGAATGAAGTATGGTGTGATGTCATTCCGATGGATGCATGCCATGTGTTGTTGGGAAGACCATGGCAATATGATAGGAAAGTTATGCATGATGGGGAGAAAAATACATACTTTTTGGAAGGATGTCTCTAAAGTAATCTTGATACCCTTGAAAGATGAAGGAAAGATTGAGAGTATGCTACCAAAAAGGGAACTTGTCAAAGAAATGAAGGTTATAGGTTTCTATTATGCATTGATGGTGCAGAGAGGGGAAAGTTAAGAAGTACCCAATACCTACAGAAGCAACAAAGCTACTAGAAGAGTATGTTGATTTTATTCTAGATGAATTGCCTGATGGTTTGCCACCAAATAGGGATATTCAACACCATATTGATCTGATTCCAGGAGCCTCTCTACCTAACCAAGCAACATATAGGATGAGTCCTACACAACATGAAGAACTCAATAAACAAGTAACATATCTTATAAGGAAAGGTGTTGTTAGAGAAAGCATGAGTCCGTGTGTTGTTCTGGGATTGCTAGCTCCAAAGAAAGATGGCACATGGAGAATGTGCACTGATAGTAGAGCAATTAACAAGATCACCATTAAATATCGATTTCCTATACCATGCCTGGATGGCATGATGGATGTGCTTGCAGGGGCTTCATGTTTCAGCAAAGTTAATCTACGAAGTGGCTACCATTAGATTAGGATTCGAGAAGGGGATGAGTGGATGGTTATGCCATTCGGGTTTTCTAATGCCCCCAAAAACTTTATGAGATTAATGAATACTGTGCTACGAGCTTATATTGGTAAGTTTGTGGTAGTATATTTTGATGGCATTCTAACTTTCAGTAAAAACAAAGATGAAAACTTACAACATTTGAGGATCATCTTGGATGTATTGCCAAAAGAGAGACTGCAAATTCAAAGAAATGCAAATTTATGCAAGACACTTTGACATTTTTAGGTTTTGTCATCTCTATAGATGGTATCAAGATGGATGCAAAAAAGATCAAAGCAATATTGGAATGGCCAAGTCCTAGGAGTAAAATAGAGGTAAGGAGTTTCCATGGGTTGGCCACATTTTATAGAAAATTTATTAGAAATTTTAGCAGTATTTTAGCACCCATAACAGATTGCACCAAAGGAAAAGAATTTGTGTGGATGATAGAAGCTGAAGAGAGTTTTAAATTCCTAAAGAAGAAGGTGACTAAAGCTCTCATATTAGCATTACCAAATTTTGAAAAGGTGTTTGAAGTGGATTGTGATGCCTCACATGTAGGCATTGGAGCTATACTTAGCCAAGAAGGTAAACCCATATCCTTTTTCAGTGAAAAGCTGAATGATGTAAGAAAGAATTATTCAACTTATGATGTAGAATTTTATGCCATTGTACAAGCATTAAGGCATTGGAGGCATTACTTGGTGCCCAAGGAGTTTGTGTTGTTTATAGATCACATTGCACTAAAATATTTGAATACTTAAAAGAAATTGAATAGCAGACATGCAAAGTGGGGTTCTTTCTTACAAGGTTTTACTTTTGCCCTCAAGCACAAATTCGGAAAACAAAACCAAGTTGTAGATGCTTTGAGCAGACACACTATACTTCTGACAACAATGAAGAATGAGGTAGTTGAGTTTGATACCATCAAAAATTTGTATGAGTTTGATAATGAATTTTGGGAAATTGTTGAACAGTTGTAGAGTTCAGTACCTAGCAATATGGAGTACACTAAGGGTGAATACTTTCTTCAAGATGACTATCTTTTCAAAGGAAAACAACTATGTATTTCAACTAGGTCTATGAGAGAGAACATAATCAAAGAATTTCATAGTAGTGGGATGGCTAGGCCTTTTGGCAAGGATAAGATGATAGCTTTGGTAGAAGATAAATATTATTGGCCAAAGATGAAGAGAGATGTAACTACATATGTGACTAGGTGTAGGATTTGTCAAATGGCTAAAGGACACTCACAAAATACAGGTTTATATATGCCACTGCCAATACCTATAGGAACACAGATAGATTAAGTTTGGATTTTGTGTTGGGGCTTCCAAGTACACTCCATTTTTGTAGTTGTTGACCGTTTTTCTAAGATGGCCTATTTTATTGCCTGCAAGAAAACTAATGATGCAAGTTGAGTGGTAGAACTATTTCACAAGGAAGTTGCTAGATTGCATGGTGTTCCAAGGACTATCACATTTGATAGGGATACCAAGTTTTTGAGTCATTTTTGGAGAACTTTGTGGAAGAAGATGGGAACTAAGCTACAGTTCAATAGTGCTTATCACCCCCAAACAGATGGACATATAGAAGTTGTGAATCAGAGTTTGGGAAACTTGTTGAGTTGCATTGTTGGAGAAAAGCCCTTAGCAGTGGGACTTAGCATTACCTCTAGCTGAATTTGCCTATAACAGTTCCTTGAATAGATCCACAGGTAAATCACCATTTCAGATTGTTTATGGTAGGAGTCCTAATGGTGTTTTGGATTTGGTACAATTACCCATTAAGGACAAAATTAGTGATGATGGGGAAGCATATGCAGAATATCTTTAGCAAGTACAGAAAGAGTCGAGGCAAAAACTACAAGAGAGCAATGATCAATATAAGGCTACCGTAGATGTTGGTAGAAGGTTTAATGTATTCCAAGGAGGTGATTTAGTGATGTCTATTTGAGACGAGAAATGTTTCATACATGAACCTACAACAAATTGAAGTACAAGAAGATTGGTCCTTGCAAAGTTACAAAGATCAATGATAATGCCTATGAGGTAAGTTTACTAGAGAATTTAGATATTTCTCTCGTGCTTAATATTTTTGATTTAAATGCCTTCCATGGAGAGGATCATGACGAGGATAGTGGACAAGAAGTAGATCGACAACAACAAATCCCACATTAGCAGAAGGAAAAGGTTGCACAGATTCTGAACAAGAAAACTACCTACACTCAACAAGGTCAATACAATAGGTATCTCATATAGTGGGAAGGATTGACATCAGCAGATAACACTTGGATCACAAAACAAGAATTGAAGAAAGTGGATCCGACATGAGTTTGAAGACAATAACTTGTAGGAGTTGTGTTCCTTTCAAATAGGGGAGAATGATGTAGGGGCTTCTGGGTGTTATAACTTTTGACTTGAAAGTCTGTTTGGGATCAAACCTTACGGGGAGATGTGTTTTGAGGAGTTGTCCGGATTGCCAATTGACCTTAGTTTGGTTGGTGGCCGGTTCAACACTTTTTTGGGGCCAAAATCTTTCATTTGAGCCCTCAAAATCAGCTTTTATTGTTTTTTTTGGGTTTTTAGAAAGTTTTTTTTTTAATAATTTGGAACTCACATTTCCAATGTGAATTGTAAGTTGACGTTTAGTGTCACCATAGTGGTAGGAAGATATTTGGAAAAATCCGAGCTCAAAGGGATAGGCATGTGAAATTACCAAAAATGGCAAATCATGATAACTGTCAAAAAACTGTCAAAAGTGGTAATTTTTTGGTTTTTGGTTTTTGGTTTTTCTTTTCGGTTTTTTAGATACAAGGGTGTTTTCCTTCATTGTAGGGAAAGAGAGGACTAATACAATAGTGTGGATTTGAAGCAATTCTCTATGTACTGATTTTCTTTTAGCAATAATGGAAAGATAGTGTTAATGGTTTGTTTGGCTGCATCGATAATGAGAAATAATTGTTTCCTATTTTTTGCATTTTTGCTGCTTGCTCCCCCTTCTTCCTATTTTTCTTCTATGCATGGTTCATGAGATTCCTAAACTTGTTCTTTTTACATTGCTTTGGTTTGCATTATGTGTATATCTTGCAATGTGACTGTTTTCTTTCTATACCAAAGCTTCATGAATTTCTTCTGCACATTAATATTTATTGTTTCCAAAGATTCAAACCAAGGATATCCAAGAACAATATCCAACCCATCCATATCCAAACCATAAAAATTGGAATGCAAAACATACTTATTCATAGAGGGCTTTAAATATTCAAAATTTGAATATCCTTACTCTCTATTTGACTTTACACAATGTGTAGAAACTGCCACTTGCCGCAATGCATTAGTTTTGAAATTGCTGTGGTAGTGTCTAAGGTATTGGTTTTGCATTTCCCACTTGTAGAAACCAGGGGTTTTGTAACAATTGATTTTTCTATTAATTTGAACACCTACACTTGTGTTTCAAGTCATCCTTGAAATGTTTTGGACCAAAGTAAACGTATTTCTCACAAAAGTAAACATATTTCAAGTCATCCTTGAAATGTTTTGGACCAAAGTAAACATATTTCTCACAAAAGTACACTCTTCAACAATGGAACACATCTTAAATAAAAAATATTTTTTTCTCCCATGGTTTCAGGATTTCTCAATGGATTGACAATGGCAAGTGGTCCAAGTTTGTTGACTCATTTTTCGAATCAACAATTGTGGAATTGGTGGGCCACGTCCAAAACAATACACGGGATGAGGGTGAAGGAAGTGGGGAAGAGCAATACTTTTTGTTAAGATGCTAAACAAACAACCTAAGCCACATATCTCTAGTTTTCATAGTGATTAGATTATGGGACTCTTACACTCCAAGCATTGGGGAGATATATGAGTGCATTGATGATATGCATGGCCAAATGAAGGCCATTTACAACAAAGAGACCCCATCTTGCGGTTCTACAATGAGTACATTCAACCTATCAATCAGTGAAGGTGGAATAAGCTCAACCATTTTTTTGCATATGCAGAGACTTGGTAGAGTTCTCATTGATGACATGGAGCTGAAGAGAGGTTTCACAAAGGTGATCAAGAAAATGTACAATGCATAGGATGCTTCATTGATCCAACATGAGTGGACAAAATTGGCCAAACTTAGGGGCTACATGATTTAAGCAAAGTTAGATGGGGAGACTTTGGTACATGACAACCGAATGAGTTGGTGGATTTATGGGCCTCCATCACCAATAAGTACACTAGCCATTTGTTTCTTCTCACAACTTTGTAGTTCCTTTGCTTCTGAGAGGAAATGGTCCTCATACAACTACATCCACTTTGTTGAGAGGAATAAACTTATTTCTAGGGGAGTAGAGAAGCTTGTGGCTACATGTAGTGCCTTGAATTTGATGGATCACAAGACAATCAAGTGCAAGGTGTTGATGTTTACAGCCGTGTGCCTCTTACGTCCAGCCACGATTTTCTATAAGGCAATAAATTAAATGTAGCCTAACGGCTATTTATTTATTGGTGATACTCTTTAGTGAAGAGGCGCTTCACTTAATGCTAAATAATAATAATAATTATTAATTTTAGTGAAGAGGCGCTTCACTTAATCGCACCACTTCATGGAAGACGTATTCTTTGGAGGTCGACTTTGCACCATGAAAGGGTGCGACCTCTCCTCACATTTGTATATAAATGAGATCCTTTCATTCATATTGTCAATCAAGTTAATTCATCATAATTCGCATTCTTAGAAGAAGTTCGTGCCTGAGCAACATATCATTAATTTGCAACAGCAGATCGATTTCAAGGAGAAACATTATTCATTTGTATTTGCATCTAGGAGAGGTGCGATTATTCATTGTATCAAAATCGGCATTGTGTTGTGCCTGAGTTGTAAGCAGATTTCTGCTCTTATTACTTCAATATATAAGAGATATATTTGCTGGGTTTTTCTCCCTCGAGTTGGAGGGTTTTCCTAGGGTATCTTGTTGTGTTCATTGTCTTATGTGCTGCATTTCTGATTTTTGAATATCTGATCATAAAAACTAACATGGTATTAGAGCGGGTTTAAAGAAGATTGTGATCAGATTTATATTTCAGTGCTTTCATCCACTCTTGTTATCACCTTCTTACATCTACCTTATCTTTGAAAATGGTGAACGGGCTCAAGATCGAAGATAGACTTGAAGGTGCTTCCAACTTCACCTCTTGGAAGTTTAGAGTGATGCTTGCATTGGAAGAAAATGTTGCTGAGTTCGTGGAGGACGAAGTTCCTGAACCTTCCGATGAAAATGAGAAGCCTCAATGGAAGAAGAATGGCACCAAGGCGAAAAAGATTTTGGTTGATTCGGTGAAGGACCACCTTGTGCCAATTATCTCCAAGTTGAAGACAACAAGAGAAATGTTCAAAACCTTGGAGGAAATAATGTATGAGTTCAATAATACAAGCAGAGCTCTTGCCCTAAAGCAACAACTTCATCATGTCAAGATGGCGAAGGGAGATTCTGTCATGCCCTACTTCATGAAGATCACTGAATTGAGAGATCAACTCTCTACCATTGGGCATGTGGTTGATGATAAGGATTTAACCATGTTGGCTCTTAATGGTCTACCTAAATCTTGGGAACCATATATCCAAGGCATTAGTGCGAGATCAAAGCTACCTAAGTTTGATCGCTTGAGGGCAGATTGCATTCAAGAGGAACCAAGATTAGCAGCAAGAGGCAATGGGCATTGTTCTACCAATGAGGAGATTCATGTATTTACCGCTCAAACTTCGAAGAAGAAAGGAAGAGAAGGAAAGAAAGGCTACTTCAAGAGGAATCAAGATAGAAGATCTAGTGGTGCTCCTCCATATAAGAAGAAGAAGGATCTCTCCCACCTACAGCGCTTCAGATGTGACAAGTTTGGTCACTATGCAAAGGATTGCCCCATTAGACCAAAACAACATGCTTCATTTGCAGATGTGGGTGAGATCTCTCCTCAAAAGGATTCAAGGGAATTTCAATTCTATTTTGCCTTATCAAGCAATGTTCCAACAAATAGCAACCCTTGGTTGATTGATAGTGGCGCCTCTCGTCACATTATTGGATTCAAAGAACATTTTTCAGATTTGATGATGAGAGATTCAAGTGTTCAAGTCATAATTGGAGATGATGCATGTTATTCTGTGAAAGGTGTTGGGACCTCCACTATTCACTTAGATTCCGACATCTCCTTGCAGTTGAGTGATGTACTATTTGTACTAGGCATCAAGAGGAACCTTGTCTCTATTTCAGCCTTGGAAGATAAGGGATATCAAGTTGCATTCTCCGAAGGTAAAGTTCTTGCATGGCCAAAGAACTCTAGCATCAAGTCAGCCCGAGTGATTGGTGTTTGGCAAGAATGTCTCTACAGACTTTGCACTCGTCCACCACAGGCCTTGTTGCATGATACATCAAGTTCATGTGAGCTTTGGCGTAGAAGACTTGCTCACATTTACTTCCGAGCGCTTCCAACCATGGAGAAGATGGTCACCGACATTCCTAAACTCAACCAGGAGCATGAAGGTACTTGTCGAGGATGCACATTGGGTAAGAATACTAAAAGACCCTTTCATAGTAGTGAAAGTAGATCTAAATGCATTCTAGATCTTGTTCATTCTGACTTGTGTGGTCCAATGTTTGTTACTTCTTTGAGTGGTTTCTTGTATTATGTAATTTTCATTGATGACTACTACAAAAAGACTTGGATTTATTTCTTAAAGACTAAAGAATCTGAGGAAGTACTTGAGAGATTCAAGGAATTTAAAGCTCAAGTAGAAAACTTGTCCAGGAAGAGGATCAAAGTTTTGAGATCTGACAACGGAGGAGAATACATCTTTGGAAGCTTTCGTAACTTTTGTGTTGAATCAAGAATTAAGAGGGAGTTTTGTGTTCCCTACAATCCACAACAAAACGGTGTAGGAAAAAGGAAGAACAAATCTATTGTAGAAGCAACTAAGGCCATGATTCATGATCAGGATTTGCAAATCTTCCTTTGGGCCGAAGCTTCTAGGACAGCTGTGTATGTTCTGAATCGAAGCCCTCATTGTATTTTGGAGAACATGACTCCTGAAAAAGCTTTCAGAGGTGTGAAGCTTGAAGTCAGCCATTTGAGAATATTTGGTTGTCTTGTGTATGTTCATGCCCCTAAAGATAAAAGGACAAAGTTGGAACCATCTGGCAAGAAGGGAATATTTCTAGGCTACAGTGAGTCTTCAAAAGCCTACATGATTTACATTCCAGGTCAGAAATTGATCGAGATCAGCAGGGATGTTACATTTGAAGAAGATGTTGAATTCAGGAGATCTAAAGGCTCTCACACGGAGATAGACTATGAAGACCAAGAGTCTCCTCAGGATATGGAAGTTGACCATCCTGAGATTCAGAGGGAGGCTACTGATTCTAAAGAAGATTATGATCCAGTTGAGCCTTTGGAACCTATTGATGGGCTTACAGACATTGTTATTGGTCGGAAGAGACCTCTATGGGCTAGGAAAACAATGTAGGAGGCAGAGAAGTTTGTAGCCCCTAGAGGAACATTCAGAGAAAGCAAAAGACCTCAGAAGTTTTCAAGCTATGTTGCATTGATGAGTCAAATGATTGAGTCTGAGCCTTCCAACGTTGAGGAAGCTACAAGTCAGCAAGTATGGAAAGATGCTATGGCTGAAGAATATCAATTTATCCTCAAGAACGATGTTTGGGACATTGTACCTAGACCAAAAGGCAAATCTGTTGTATCTTCTAAGTGGCTTTTCAAGATCAAGCATGCAGCTGATGGAAGCATTGAGAAGTACAAGGCTAGATTTGTGGCTAGGGGGTTCTCTCAGAAAGAGGGAATAGACTATGAGGAAACATTTGCTCCAGTTGCTCGTTATACATCCATTAGAACTATCATTGCCATTGCAGCAGCTAAAGGATGGAAGTTACACCAGATGGACGTGAAGACAACATTTCTAAATGGTGTAATTGAAGAAGAGGTATACATTGAGCAACCTGATGGATTTGAGGTTCATGGAAAAGAGTCTCATGTTTGCAGATTGAAGAAGGCTTTATATGGCCTTAAGCAGGCTCCTCGTGCTTGGTATGAGAGGATTGATCGATACCTGCTAAGCTTGGGCTTCTCCAAGAATGATGCTGATTCAAATCTATATTTCAAGGTAATTAATGGTGAGGCCTTGATCTTGGTTCTCTATGTTGATGATCTATTTCTTACTGGAGAAGAACTTCTCATTATCAAATGCAAGAAGGAGTTGGCTTTTGAATTTGAAATGAAGGATCTTAAGTACATGCATTACTTCCTTGGTTTAGAAGTATGGCAGAGGCCTAATGAGATCATTCTAAGTCAAGGGAAGTATACAACAAACATCTTGAAGAGATTTGGTATGATGGATTGTAAATCCATGTCCACACCTATGGAAACCAATTTTCAGAAATTAAAGGAGGTTGCATCTAGTTCAGATTTGGTGGATCCTACTACAGGCAGTTGATTGGATCGTTGATGTATCTAGTCAATACTAGACCAAATATTTGCTATGCAGTGAGTGCACTTAGTCAATTCATGTGTGAACCAAGGCAAATACATCTAGTTGCAGCGAAGCATATCCTGAGATACTTGCGTGGCACAGTTGGGTATGGTTTGAGATATTCTTCTGGTGTGGGCTTGAAGTTACATGGTTATATTGATTTTGATTGGGCAGGGTGTGTTGCTGATCAGAAGCACACCTATGGATGTTATTTCAGTTTGGGGTCTGCGATGATCTCCTGGTGCAGTAGGAAGCAGTCTTTAGTGGCATTGAGCACCGTAGAGGCCGAGTACATTGCAACTTGTGTGGCAGCTTGAGAAGCAGTGTGGCTTCAAAAGCTCCTTGCAAGATTGTTTGGACAATCATTGGAGCCAACTGTCATTCATTGTGATAATCAAAGCTGTGTGAAGCTTTCTGTCAATCCAGTGTTTCATGACAAAACAAAACATGTTGAGATCAAATACCACTATATTAGAGATATGGTATTGAGGAAAGCAATTAAGTTGAGATACATTAGCACTGATGAGCAGACGGCAGACATTCTCACCAAGCCTCTCTCTAGAGTAAAGTTTGTGTACTTCCGAGACAAGCTTGGTATTGTGGAGAATGAAGCCCTAGCTGAGAGGGAGACTCAACTTCAGTGATCTTCTATGATTTGCTTTAATGCATTTCTCTATGTGTGAGAGATTTGAGGTGCAAGCCTTTGTTTCCACCCTCTGGGAGTAGCCATGGTGGATGTCATGTGTGTGACTCCATGACAACATCACAAGAGAGAGCCCATGATGATTTTCTTATACTTGTGCTTTTTCACCCTCTGGGAGTAGCCATGGTGAACGTCATGATGAGATGACGACATCATGTTGATTGATTCCGTGATGGGCACTTGTGCACATATACCATTCATGGGAGTAGCCATGATGGTTGATATCACGATGAGGTGATATGCTCTTTTCCACATATGGGAGTAGCCATGGTGGTTGTCATCATGATGAGGTGATATGACTTGCACAGTTGGAAGTATTCCTCCCTAGCTGAGAGGGAGTGTTGATGTTTACAGCCGTGGGCCTCTTACTTCCAGCCACGATTTTCTATAAGGCAATAAATTAAATGTAGCCAAACGGTTATTTATTTATTGGTGATACTCTTTAGTGAAGAGGCGCTTCACTTAATGCTAAATAATAATAATAATTATTATTTTTGTAGCCGACCCCTCCTTGTTAATCGCACCACTTCATGGAAGACGTATTCTTTGGAGGGCGACTTTGCACCATGAAAGGGTGTGACCTCTCCTCACATTTGTATATATATGAGATCCTTTCATTCATATTGTCAATCAAGTTAATTCATCATAATTTACATTCTTAGAAGAAGTTCGTGCCTGAGCAGCAGATCGATTTCAAGGAGAAACATATTCATTTGTATTTGCATCTAGGAGAGGTGCAATTATTCATTGTATCAAAATTGGCATTGTGTTGTGCCTGAGTTGTGAGCAGATTTCTGCTCTCATTACTTCAATATATAAGAGATATATTTGCTGGGTTTTTCTCCCTCGAGTTGGGTTTTCCCAGGGTATCTTGTTGTGTTCATTGTCTTATGTGCTGCATTTCTGATTTTTGAATATCTGATCATAAAAACTAACACAAGGAGAGTCTGGTAGCATGGAGGATGTCAACCCATACGAACCTGTTAGATCGATAAGGATCAAACCTCACATACAGGGTTGGGTGGTGTCCAATTATAGGAAGTAGACGAGTCTAATAGTTCTAGTGATGAGGAGTATGTATTTAAAGTCTATTGCATCAGACATTGAATTTGATTAGCTATTGAACCCATTGTACTTTCTATTGCAAACTTGATGAATCGGAAATTTGGACCAATTGATAGCCAAATTGTTGACAAAAATGATGAATTGCAATGTCTTTGTAATTAATTTTTCAAATAGTAAATTTTATATATTATTTTAACTGCCATCCACCCACCATCCCCTAAATTTGGGAAAAAAATTGCTGTCTCTGAAGAAACTATGGAACAATGGTATACTTGTTTCTCTACCATATGTTTTTTAAGATTTGAGTTACCCATTCTTGCTGGAATGAGAACATTGCAGCTGGTGTGATTTTGTTGCAAGGGATTTTAAGGTTTTTATCCACACTTCTTATCTAGCTAGCTTCACAAGGAACTTACATAATCTGGATATAGGAAGCATGATGTCTTCAATGTTTTTCTTTTGGTTGCTAAGAAATTTTGTTTTGGTTGGCAAATGCCAATAGCTTTTTCTTGGTTCCTAAGCTTGGAAATTCTGGGAGTTGAGTGCAGAGTCAACATTCAGAGGCACTGGAGACCTGATTCTATGTCAATGGTGGTAAAGTTCTGTTGCTTTATTGGTGGGCAGCAGCACATGGGCCATGATGTCTCTAGTGTTATTTTTTGGGTTATATTATCAAGGTTCTATTAAGGGGTCCCAGCCCTGCTAAACAACAGAATATACTAACAAAAACAATTATTACATAGCAGCTAAACTAGCCTGTGAACAGGCATATTAGACAGGAAACCCTATCCATACCAAACTATCACATTCCCAAAACACAACAAAAAAGAGCTTATAACAGAAACAAAAACCAGGCTGCCATCCACATGCTGCAACTTATGGGAGTTCCTGCCCACCTCAAACCCAGACCACATGGAGGGGAAGCCAGTGTTCACCAGCTTTATTATGAACATCTATGCTATAAAAGTTAACCAATTCTATTGGGAAAAAACGTGGCCCTTCTGCCTGCTCCAAACCATGAAACCTAATACCCTTTATTTCCTCAGCACTATGCAGAGCACAAACTACATTACCATCTTTTAATACCGGCAGCCTGTACCCACTGATTACCATATTTTTCATTAATAGGTGGATATCTTGGTAGAATGCATCAAAAGCTCTCACAAACCGCTGTTAGCATGCCCATGGATGAACAACCAAAAATCTTCTTGAGCCTATAAACCGAAACACTACGACAACAAAACTGATCTCTCCTTGCTCCCTTATGAGCTATTACCCTAACCAACACACCCTACAAGCAAAAACAATACACCAGAGAGGAGCTATGCCAAGTCACCATATGGCATTCACACGAAAAATCACTGCCATATAAGAGCTTGCAAAACCTGACATAATTGCATCACCTTTGTTAATAATTATTATAGAGTGTACAGAAGCATGCAAAGTAGCAATACACTAGCCTATTCTTATAATAATACCTCCTCATAAGGCAATGGCCAGAATAACCATTTCATCTGTTCTGCTACCTCATTTTTCTCTATATAACAATGAGTGTATGCAATGTGATCAAATTTTTTATTCTGAATTGCAACTTCTTCTGGAAGAGAACACATATGCCAATTAGGGCATTTTTTTTCTGTTTACTGTTTCCACAATTTGGAGTCCCATTCAACTTCTAACATGCGGTTTCCTTCCACATACACTGCTTTTAAACCAGCTAGCAAAACCTCTCAGCCAGTCTCATTATTTGTTTCCAAATCAAGATGTGTAAGGCCAACAAATAGAAAAAGTGTTTCTTATTACAAAACCAGCCCAGATTGCCTTCTACTGTGCCATCAAAGTTCAATTTCATCCCTTCCCTAGGAGCCTGCCATTTCCCTTTACTATAATTTGTTACCTTGTTTATGAACTCATGAACAGGAGTACGTCTCTAATGTTTTTGATTAAGTTAAAAACAGGTTTTGAAGGGACCCGAAACCCTTTACAGTCAGATTTTAAATGGATCTGGAACCTTCAAGCAGAAAGTTGTCCTAACAAATGAACCAAGAAAGCACAGACAACCGAAGGCAGAAAGACACCCACAACCAATAACAAAGCTGCAAGAAGAAACCTGCAGCCAGCCAAAAACCAGACCCCAAACAAGAACCATCAAGATTTACATTTAGAGCTACTCTTATGGGAGCGTAGCGTCATATCAAAAGAGGGTTTAGAAAATTTAGCTTTCTTGCCCATTACAGTAATCCAGCCCTCTTCCACTTGCACTGCCTTATCATGCCTATCCAGCGGACCATTATCCTGCAAGTGAATGCCTGTCTTTAATGTTGTCCACATGTCCAAAGATGTGTTATTTCAGAATATTTTGGGTTGATGCTAATTCTTGTAAATATAGTGAGAAGACTGTTCTCCGTAGTCATCTGGAGGAAGAAGTTGTCTAGGGTATAGGAAACTTTAAAAAAATTATGGTGCAGGGATATTACGAGAATGCCAAAATATAACAAACTAAATCTGTATACTTGCAAAATTATTTTAACAAATTAAATTTTAATTGAATAAGTTCAATGTCACGGTTAAATGTATGGCCTCTAGCACACGATACTACCATTGGGCACACCTCTTTGCCATTTCAATCCATTCAGAGAGCTTCTGTCCGCATAGATATCTTAAACATTCTTATTTTGTTTTTGTCCTTACTATTAATCCTTTCAACTAGGATAAGAAACTTGTCTGCTACGGAGAAAATCTACATTTTAATGCAAATTTTTAAAAGCACACAATGATTGGTATTTTTCTTTAGTTCTTTGAACTCTGTTCAACCAATTATTAGCATCTGAGGTAAAAAAAATGTAATTTGTAGGAAATTTAGCAAAATTATATTGGAATTTCCAAGGGATGGTCCATGGAGTCTACAGAAACATTTTATGAAGTTTTTTGGTTTGTAAAGATGCCCCAATTGTGTCTCTGAGATATGGGGAAACGTCTTAGTTACAAGAATAAGTACCAAGGGGTTGGTGTATGAGGTAATGATGATGTTTTTCATTAATGGTTCTCTGATGATTTTGGGAACTTGCAAATTTTCTGCCATTTTGTTAAGGCTAAACATTGCATCATTTGGATATTGTCATATTTAACAGAGTCTGTTTGTTCAAATCAAATTTTTTATTGATTAAAACGGTTGATTGCATGGGCATTCTTCCTTCAATCTATTATGTTACTGAGATGTTTCTGATCGCGATTGCTTGATTATCATTTTTGGCATGTTTCTTCTCGGGCAGTCTTTTGATGATTGCTGTGTTATTCTTTTGAATTGAACTGCGCCTATATGAATAGACTCTATCTGCATATTGTGATATTTTCTGTAATCCTTGGTCAAGTGCTTGGGATCCGTGCCTATTTAACAGGTGCCATGCCCGCCTGCCGTAATTCATTATGTGATAAGATATTAATGACTAATTCTGTTTGTACTTGTTTATATCGCAACTTAGCACATGAAATTTTAAGTCAAGATAACAAAACAAATCTTACAGAATTAATTTTGGAAGTGGACAGTCATGCCAATAATCTTTGGAACTCGTAAACAATGAAATTTTAAGTCAAGATAACAAAACAAAGCTTACAGAATTTATTTTTGAAGTGGACGGTCATGCCAATAATCTTTGGAACTCGTAAACACACTTTGATAGGTCAAAAAAAGTTTGGTCCGAAGGATGTGAATTAAAAGTTTTCTCATGTAAATTTTTCTCTTTTTTGTAGCTTAAGGAGGCTAAAGAAGCAGAACAAAAATCATTACAAGAGTCAGAAAGGCTGGACAAAGAAATTGCCAAGATTCAGGAACTGAAGGTCCGCTTCTTCTCAGCTTTGAAAATCATGTTTCTCTTGGTTTAGATTTTTTCTCTTCTATGCGAATTTTATTATAATTTTGGCGACTCAATCTGTGTCTACAGAAGAAAATTACGACCATGACTGCCGATGAGTACTTCGCAGAGTACCCCGAGCTCAAGGCACAGTTTGACGAAGAAATTAGAAATGATAACTGGGGATATTGAGCAGAGGCAAAATTCTGGTCACTGCATTTGCAATAAATGATGTGCTGGTAACATTGTGACTCATGAAACAATTGCCAGAGTTTGGAGAGAGCATTTTCCTTTTAATTTGTTTAATCGTGAAATGTGTTTCCTCAAGAGCTTGTTGCTCTAGCATATTTTCTAATGCGAACATTTATTCATTTAAAACGTTTCTATTCCATGACTTCGTAATGTTTTTGCAAATTTGCAAGTGATAAAAGCATTAACAATTTGACCTCTCGAGTTGAATTATTTTGGCCTTGATTTTTGCTCTGAGAGTTCCAAGATCATGCTCTAATACCCCCACTTGTTGTGATTTAACTTGCATAAGAGAAGAATATAATATATGAAACATTTTGCAAATGTTTAATAATAAGCCACTTGAGGGGCAACCTCTTAAATCACTTTGAGGGGCTACCTCCAATAGTTTTCATAAAGAATTCAATGCACATGTGAGATCATAAATTAACTACTAGTTTTTATATATACCATGCTATGTTTTGATTGTCACTGTGACCAATTTAATTATTTATATAAGATTATATTAATGATCATATAATTTAATTAAGAGGTAAGATAGTCACAAACCAACTACTCATAACATAATAACATAATGCACGTTATAAGATTAATGGTGTAACATTGGTAGAATTAAAAGACTACTATGATCAATAGTTTTAATAGTGTGACAAATGAAGATGCCTTGTGAAAAATTATATTACAAGAATAAAAGTATTATGTTGTGAGAACAAAATTAATATAATTTCACACTAAACTAAATTCATTTGAATAGGCTTGGATGGAACCCTTGACAACCAAACCATCATAAAAAGGAAGCATGACAAAATAAACATAATGAAAAGCTACATAGAATACACATTGACGTGAGGATGCTGATGTTTAAAGATTTGAGTATTTTTTTTAATTTTTGTAAGTGGAGATGTCATGACTTGTAAAAATATTTCGACATATTTATGATTTAGATTCATCCACTAGGGATATTAGCTCCATGTAGAGAGTTTACTCCCCATTGAATTTCTACACCAACCTAATTAAGACCCTTGGGTGTTAGTGTGAACATGTGAATGAGACTTATTATCTAATTAGTCATTAGTTAGGTCATATTCACACATGTTCACATGTAAAATTTATTTAGGTTTTTAAGTTTTTTTTGTAAGTATCTAGTAGACGTGATCGTATATTTTAGTTGTCACATGTCATAGAATTAAGATACTTGTCATCATCCTAATAAGTCTTATTTCATCACTTTAAATATAAGCAATGTCTTTTATATATTTTGGGGAGGAATATCCTATTTCTTTTTTCACCATAATCAAATAATTATTTCTTTTGCTGCTCTTTTGTGGAAGACAATCTTTGGTTTCATATATGATATTAGGAGTTTTGAGTCCATTGATTACTTTTACATGGTATTAGATTTTTAAATTTGCAAAACCTTTTTACAAATTTTTGAGATATTTAGATATGAACTTTTATTGGGTGCATTTTGAGGCAAAGCAAATCTTACCATTGAGTCTAGAAGGTCCAAAAACCTCTATTTCCATATATGACTTTATATTGGAGTCGGTAAAAAATGGCCATTTTATGAGGTTTGAAAGAATATTTAGAAAATTATGTTTGTACCATCGTATAAAATCCATATGATTAGTACAAATTGTACAATATGATTTTGTTATAGGCGTTAGCTAGTTGTATAGTTGGTGTTGATAGAATCTACAAAGAATGTTTTTCAGTCAACATATTTTGTTGGAGTACCTCCTTGCATCAAATCACATTAGTTGGCATCATAAGCGGTATGAATTTGTAGGTATTTAATTATTATTATTATTACATTGCATTGGATTAGCATAGGTATTTCTAGCTTGTTATCACAACGCTAGGTCACAAGTACAATAGGTCTTAAATCGTAGCAAAGTTGGTCTATAGCCAATAGGATCATGCAGGGATCCTATTGCCTCCACTTGGCCTCTAGACCAACACTTGCCCACACTCCAATGGCCAAATGCCACCTCCACTTGCAGATTGTCGCTCGAGCACTTGGAAGTACAACTTTGCACCCCTTTGCTTCCCTTGGGCCGCACCAACAAGCCATCTAGATTTGTTGCCAATGTAGTGTTGCTCAGTTCAGTTGCCCAAATAGTGCCAGGTACTCTTTTTGCTTGCTAAAGTAATTGTTTTTTTCTCGAGACATAACTTCTCACCCAATAGTCAAATATTGTAAAACAAGATATTGTCAAAAAGTTGGTTTCAAGTGGTTCTTAGTGGTGTAGGTCATTTTGCTAGATTTTGGTGCAGGTGTTTGATTTGTTTGATCAAATCATACTTATTTTTTGATTTTTTGAGCTTATAACTTTTTGACTAGATCTTTGATTTTCATGATTCTTGTAGGATTGAAAAGGTATCGAGGAGCTTTATACAATCATCCATGCAACTTTTTCATATTCTATGTATATTTTATTCAATTTGTCAAATATTTGCATTCTGGTTGATTACTTGGACATTTTGACATTTGAATTTTTTTTGTTTGAGCCAAATGACTTAATTTCAGTTGTTTAATATGTATTGAGATTCCTAATCTTGACGAGTATATCATTGTAATATCATGAGTTATACAACACATTCTTTCTTGAATTGTATATGCCTTGAAAGAAATCAATTTGGGGCAATAAAAATGATCATATCATAGAACTGATTGGTACAACCATTGGTGCTGACATCTTTTGGGTGATCTCAAAGGCTAAGTGTTCATGCACAATTTGGACCAAAATTTGGGAGATCTATAGTGACTCGTATCTTTTCATTCCCAGATGGTTCTACACCAGATTGCTTCATTCCACACGATGATGTGGACAATATACTCTTTGATGATGATACATCAGAGGAGCTTGAATATGATGCAACACTTAATCGTCTTGAAGATACAAAGACCTCTCCTATTGCTCCTCTTGAGATCACATCTCCATCTTTTGTTGCTTTATCAGAGTTTAGAGTTTTTCTTTAAGAGCTTCTAGTGATCATTTGCAACATGTACACCAATCTTTTAAATTCAATATATATATATCCTTATAGAACATTGGAGCATGAGGAAAGTTGGACATTTAATGTCATGCAATATGAATTGGTCCATGTTTGGAGTAAGAGACATGAGAGTACATCAACTTGCTTTTTGACATATGCTATTTTTATTTGTATCAACTTTGCATTCTATAAAAACTAGAATATTACTTTCATTTTTCCAATCTTACAAAGAATATCAAAGAATTCAAATATAAAAGTTATATATATATTTGCTCAATGAATACAATGTTTTGATTTGTAAACAAGCTAGTATTTCTAAAGGTGATAATGAGTTCAAATCTTTTATGACTTGTAAAGAGTTAAATATGCAAAAGTTTTTAATGTACATGAACATTTTTTTGTAATAAACTAGTTAGATGGTAGTCTTAAGTTGTTCTTTATGATTAAAGTATAGGTTGAATTATTATCAATTACTAACATTTTTGGATATGATACTAGCATTATATATGTCTTTTCCCCTAATTTCTTTAATAAACAAATTTAGAACTTTAATACTAGGATAATGTGTTACTTCAAATCTATTTGCCACTTCTATGTATGGGTTATGTGTGGCTTGGGTTTGGACAAATCACTCTTTCTCACTTGGTAGAAAGTGAAATAGGGAATGTTTAGAGAACTACCCTCTTTGCGAGGAATGAGTGTCATAAATGTGGCAATAAGATTTGTTCATGGGGGAGGTATTTGTTTGGTCATACTCCTTCATAAGGAAGGAGCATTTGACAACAAATAGAGTTATTGAATTGTGGTGTGGTGGTGGTAGGAAGTGGGTGTGTTCCAACAAACCTTTGAAGAGAGGTGGTGATGATAATCCTTGTATGGATGTTTGTGTTTTTTGCTTGTATCGTGCTAAAGTTTTTTCCCCATGTTATTAAAAAAATACTTAAGTGATAGCATCCCATCTCAAATAACTCTTCTAGGAGGGTTAGTTCTAAAGCTCATTATCTTTTGTTTTTTTTCCCGGATCTAAGGTAGGATACAAGTTTGCTCTTGGATTTGTTCTTGATCATCGATTTCAAAAGTTGGATGATTTTCTCTTACCTTGCTTAAAGTGACCTTTATCCAATCTTCTCTAACCCAAAGACACCTAAGCTTGACATGCTAGGTGTAAGAGAGAAAATAGATGAGCAAAGAGCTACTTGGAGTGTTAGTTTGGATGCCTAGCTTGAACATTGCATTTTGATTGCTTAGTTGTTTCACTTGTGATTCCTTGGTTGTGTATGTTTTCTTTTCTTTTCTTGTTTGTTTGAATCTATGTTGGGAACTTTGTATCCATAGAATGTAGGAACCTAATGGTTGTGTGTTGTCTTGTTTTTGTATTGTGAATGATCTTAATGCTAATAAAATAAATGGCTGTTATTCTTAGTAAGTATTATAATTTGTTGCTAAATGTAATAATGAAAGTTTATCCCATGTTTTTTTTGAATAAATGAAAAAGACTCATTAACTATCAAATGATTATTTAATTACAAATTATTTTGTTCTTTTCCATGAATTTTGCTATTGTGTGTGACTATGATGATTTAGATTTGATTAAATAAGTACAAAAATCAACTACTATGTTTTCTCTGAATTGTTTGAGTTTTTGATCTAATTTAATAGTTGCATGTTTACATATGAAAGTTTGGTTTGGTATTACTACTGAAAAATATTTAGTTTTGAAAATGATATATTTGTTGTAATAAAACTAATTTGCAAAATAACATAAACTACTTTTATATGATAAAATTGACTAATATACTCAACTACTAAATACAAGAAATAATAGCAATATGGTGTAGATCTTGGGCATGATGAAGTACTATAGACTACTTTGTGAAAATAAACTATTTTAACCTTTCAAAAACAAACTATTTCAATTGTAAATGAACAACTAAATTTGACACATGGGATTTGAATCCTCTCAAATGTTGAAGAGGCTTGTGGCTGGTATATTTGTACGTAATAGTCTAGCTTTATAAAAACTACTCTCTTTCAACCTTGTACACTCTACTTGGTGAAAGATATAGTAGAGGTAGAAAAATAGACTCTAAGAGAAATAATTGATAATGAGATAATGTTGTTGTAGGTAAGGATTCTAGAGATTAGAATCTTGGTGGATGGAAAAAAAAGAAAATTAGAGGCTTGTGTAGAGATCATATGGTATGTATGAGCTTGGAACTTTTGTAAATTCTTTGGAGTTGGTTCTCTAACCTACTATTGTCTGTGTTAAGAGGTAAGAGCATTAAAAAATATATTAGAATAAACCAAAAACCCCATTCAAATTCATTTTATTTAGCATTGAAAGGGGTTGGATGCACAACCAAGGGTTGTAAAAAAAAGTTTAAGAGGTCTGGGCATAATTATGACTTAAGTAGACTTGGGTCAAGGGATAAAAATATATGCAAAATGGTTAGAATTTGGAGTTTTGACACACCTAGAAAAATGATGAAATCAATTATTTTTTTAGTGCCAAATCGCATGGCTAACTTGTAGGTCACCTAGGCAATCTGAGATGATACAAATGATTATTCCACTTAAAAGCCAAATAAAAAGTTTTTGAGACAATAAGGTACATGAGTAGGGTGCATGGTTGGTGAACATGAGGAAAGAGTGAGAGAGGGTCCTATGAACTAACTAGAGAATTCCATCAAGGTTAGAACTAAGAGCGAGTTTTATTCATGTCAAATGGGTTGTGCATTGTACCATTGAATCATCATAAAATTTCCATGTATGCATGTATAATATTAATCACTTACATATTTCCCAACTTAGGTAAGACAAACTATATGGAAGGTAGGTGTTTCTTAAAATAGGTGTGTGAGACCTTATAACTTGCACTTTCCTTCATCGTTGTTCCACATCTAGACATTAAATAAAATAAACAATCATTTGTAGAATATATACATTTAAAAAACATAACATTAACAAATTCTGACAAGAGTACTCACCATTAATGCAATATTGAAGAAAAATGCCTTTTAAAACTTTTAAAATTTAAATCAAATAGTTGACACAAGTGTATTTTATTGAAGTTTTAGCTTGAAATATGTGAAAAATGGGATGGGAAGACATATTGTGATACTGAGGTGTGAAGTATACTTTTCACATCACTTGGATGACCTACAGGAGAAAACATGTGATCCAAAAACCTACCTATATACTCAAAATTGACTTATTTGCATCAAAACTCATAAGACAAATTGATATAGATAGATGTGATAGTTTCTGATGAAATTGCAGTTGATAGAGAGGGGATGATGTGAGGATCACAAATATGGTAGTGGTTTAGCATCAAGTAAATCCATAAGTACACAAATCAAGATGTATAAATTTATTTATTACATTTACAAACAAAAAACCATAAAATTTAATGTCGATAGGGTCAAAAGATAGGTGTCTAGGTGTACATCATGCTCATGTTTTCATTTTTTTCTTTTAATTCACATTTTTGCTTAAAAAATGGGTATGGTGGGATGCAGCTCCCAAATTTCTTGTGTTGGGGTGAATGGGTGAAGATGGATAATAAAGAGCGAATGAAATAGAATGATGGAAGTGAGAGAGAATTCCCTATAAGGATTTTCTCTTCATATCAATTTCACCAAAATATGTGTCACTCCAAGTTGACCCACGACTATTGTGTATGGATTGAAAGTGGGGAGATACACATGGTGTTCACATGGGGATTTCATTTGGACATGTTAATCTTGCTCATGTGGTATAAGACAATGAAATGGAGGCATTTGGAGGACCACCATCTTCAAGAGGAAGGGGTGTCCTAAATGTACAATGCCATTGTTTGTGGGGGAGTTGCAATATTTGTTTGGTCATTCTCTTCATGAGGAAAATCTTCTAATGATGGATGGGGCATTGAATTGTGGTGTGGTGGTGGTAGCACGAGGCTATGTTCTACCAAATTTCTAGTGAGGGTGGTGATGGTAATCCTTGTATGGATGTTAACATTGTTTGCTTGTATTATATTAATTTCTTATTGGTTGTTATCAAGGAAAATGTTCAAGCAATGATCTTCTATCTTGAATACTCTTCTAGGAGAGTTATTTCTATAGCTTGTTATCTTTGATTTTATTCTTGGATTTTTGTAGAGTATAAATTTTGTCTAGGAATTTTTCCCTGACTGATGATATCAAAATTTGGCTAATTTTCTCTTAGCTCACTTAAAGTGACCTTTACCCAATCTTCTCTAACCTAATGACACATGAGCCTGATATGCTAGGTGTAAGAGAGAGAAGATATGAATGAATAAATGCTTAGAGCATTAATTTGGATTCCTAGCTTGAACTTTATGTTTTGATTGCTTAGTTGTTTCACTTGTGATTTGTTGATTGTGTATGCTTGTTTGCTTGAATCCATGTTGGGATATTTGTATCTTGAGAATGCAAGAACCTAAAGGTTATGCGTTGTCATCTAATTTTTGCATTTTAAATGATATTAATGCTAATAAATAAATGATTGTGAATTACACTGTATTTAAACGAACTGCTAAATGCAATAGTAAAATTTTACACCATATTTTTAATTTTTCCTAAGAAATGAAAAGAGACTAATTAAATAACAAATAATTACTTATTTTTTCCTATTTTGTGCTCTCAATATACTTTGTTGGCTTCTTCTGCTCCACTCCAGACTTTTATTTTGGCTAATGGGCCTTGTTATCCTTCCTTTCCCCCTTCGAGTGTGGTTTCCCCTCCAGTGGGGGTGTCTCCTCCTATTTCCCCTTGTGGTGGGAACTTGGATGATAACATTGCTTGGACTATTATTCATACAAGGAGGTCCTTCTACCTCTTCACATTCTCATTCTAGTGTAGTGACATATAAGACAATTGTATAGGGTTGGGACCCTTGTTTCTCGCTTCTCCCCAATGCTCTGGTTAAAAGCATTACTAGTTTTCGGTTTCTCAGTCTCACTTCTGGTGACTCATTTTACTAGCCTTTATGACAATATTTGTTCAGGTAGAGGACCTTTCCTGCTTTATCTTAATCAAAACAAATGATTACTTAATGACAATTGATTTTGTTCTTTTCCTTGATTTTTTCTATTACATGTGAATACGATGATTTAAGTTGACTAAACAAGTGTAAAAATTAAGTACTTTTTATTTTTTCTCTAAATTATTTAATTTTCTAATCTAATTTAACAATTTATTATTCAAGTATATGATGTCCCCTTGGGGTTTCAAAACTGTTTTTTTTTGGTTTTTGTTTGAATTTTTTTTTTGGTTTTAGTGCCGAAGATGGTGCCGAAAATTGAAGAAATTGTAAAAACACAATAATAGAAAGGAAATTGCATAAATGAACAAGATCTCAGTAATCTTTATTGATTTGAAACATAATTAAAACATACCCATTTGTTGACTTTGAATGCTATAGGTCTGATTTATTTAAACCAACATTTATTGACTCATAACCTAGGCACCAATTTGTGAAATTGACAACTTCACACTAGGAATGGTTGCTGATTTGTTAATTAAATCTAGACACCTTGTTTATGATTGTGACCAACCTCCAAATAGGGGCATTTTACTTCGTAGAGCTCCCACATGCCCCTCTTGTCATTGTAGGACCTTGTGAACTCCCACGTGCCTCAAAAAAGGATGTAAATCTCTACGTTGGAAACTTGATTGGTGACTGCAAATTGTATGAATTGCAATAATTTTCAATCTACCTTGATACACCTTGCAAATGATGGTCTTTATGATGCTAGGAAAGAGTGCAAAGAACATGAATTCCCATGTGCCAATTCAGGAAGCTATGATCTGCAATTTATTTAACTTAAACCCTTATTTCAAAGTTGCCGATGAAAACACTGAAAATACTGATTAAATCTACTTCTAAACTTTGTGAGGTTCTTTGATAATGCCCTCTAATTGAGACCATTCAATCTAGAATCCTTGGACGATCTTTCATGCCTATAGATCCTGTCTTAACAGAGGGTTTTCATCCTCTGATCAACTTGAAACTTCATTCCTACAAAATTGTTGCTCAACTCTCATAATGAATAATAAACTTGGATGATGAAAATTGATTTCCCTTTTCTCTTTTATTCACCTCCAAACCCTATGCCCTAATCTTGGCAATTTTGACTTTTAAATGAAATAACAATTATTGCAATTATTGCCTTCTCAAATCCAACTCCTCACTTTGGCCATTAAATGATTTAATTTAACTTTATCTTGAAAAGTGCCCCTCCTTCACTTAACTATTATTAAAGTGAATTAAAGTGTATTCTTTTAATAAAGTCACTTTATTACTTTAATAATGGTCGTTATAAAGTACTTTATCAAAGTAACTTTATAACATTAAATTAATAAGTTACTTTCATAAAAGAATATCATTAAAGTAACGTGACTTAATAATTCAATAACTCTTGACAAAAGTCTAGCAATAATCACTTGAGAGTGTCTTGTCACCAATACCAACTGTAGGAGTGCCGCCATTGAGCCTAATATTACTTACTATAAATAGCAAGTATTAATGGTGAACTCTTGAAATGACTTCGAACGACCAACTAAATACTATATCAGTGAGCTGAATAAGTCAAAATGAAACACCAAGCGTACTAAAGAGCCCGAATCTCCCCAAATGGGTCCCCTAAACATCTCGCTAGCCTATGGGAACCATAGTCATAGGCTAACCCTAACTCCCAAATCACTGGCTAGAAAGGGGACATTACTATCCACCCTCCCTGAAATTGCTTGTCCTCAAGCAATCTCAACTATGGATGCTGCAATATCTCCTCCTTCTCCCAGGTTGCATCCTCAACTGGTAGGTCCTTCCACTCAACCAAGTATTCTCTGATGACTCTCCGTCTCAAATTATGATCTCTAGTGTCAATGATAGCCTCGGGAATAAGAATCAATTTCGCGTCCTCATCCAGGGGTGGTAACGTTGTAGAAGGTTTCACATTATACCCCAATTACTTCTTGAGGCGAGATACATGAAACACGTTGTGAACCCTATTCTCTATCGATAACTCTAACTCGTAAGCCACATCACCAATTTGCTTGGAGACTTGAAATGGTCCATAGTATCGTGGATTGATCTTCTCAGAGCCACTCTTCATTATAGTGGATTTCTTGTAAGGCTGCAACATAAGATAGACCATATCACCCTCCTCGAAGGAACGCTCAACCCTGCCTTGATCTACATATTGCTTTTGTTGATTTTGATTCTTCTGTATATTCTCCTTTAGAGACCTCATGATATTCTGGTTGTCTTGCAACAAATCCTTGGCACTAGGCACCCTACTATCCCCAAATAACAAGTGCAAGAAATTAGGAGCGTCATAGCGATAGAGTGCCATGAATGGTGACATCTATATAGACATATGATATGTCGTATTATAACAATATTCACATAAATGCAGCCACTTGAACCATGCCTTCTGCTACCTCAAAATGTAGTTCCTTAGGTATCCCTCCACCCATTTATTAACTATCTGGGTCTGTCCATCTGTCTGTAGGTGGTAGCTCATGCTTGGAGTGATTTTTTTGCCATTGAGTCCGAATAAATCCTGCCAAAAATGACTCTTAAATTTTTTTTCCTAATCTCTTACTATATTCTGAGGTAGCTCATGTAACTTGAATACCTCTCTAAAATACAAATCAACAATCTGCACTGCCATGAAAGTAGCTGAAACTGAGAAAAAGTGTGCAAACTTCTCAAGTTTGTCAACCACAACATAAATGCAATCCCTGCTCTGGGTTTTGGGTAAAACTATGATGAAATTCAGGGATATGCATTCCCACTTTCGATTAGGAATGGATATGGGCTATAATAATCCTGCAGGGAAAGAGTTCTCTTGATTGTTCTACTGGCATGTAGGACACTCTCTCACATACCTGAGTACCTTTGATTTGAGCCCTTTCCAAGTAAACTTCTCTCTAATCTGCCTGTAGGTTTTGAAATAACTTGGATGACCTGCCATAGGGGTGTCATGAAAAGCTCTCAATATCGTCTTCTTGATAGAGGATCTTGGTACAAGAAAAATCCTCCCTTTGTAATTGATGAGGCCATTCACAAGGGTGTACCTATCATCTGTAACTGTACCATCAATGAGATCGGAAGCTCACTTATCCTTAGCATACTCAACTACAATCAAATCTCTCCAATCATCTATAACCTCACCTAGAGAGCACAAGTAAGGCCTCCTAGAAAGGTCATTGATAGCTACATTCTTCTTACCCTTGACATAGACTATGTCAAAATCATATGCCTGTAACTTGTTGACCCACTTTTGTTGCCGATTGTGAGGTCACATTGACTTAGGAGATGTTTCAGACTATTATGGTCTATCTTCACTAAGTTTGTTTTGCCCACCAGATACTATCTGAATTTATCCAATGCATGCATGATGGCTAACATTTCCTTATCATAAATGTTGTAACCCCTCTTAGGACCCCAAAGTTTCCTTCTCTCAAAAGCGATTGGGTTCTTATCTTGTATCAAGACAACACCAATGCCTTCTCTCGAGGCATAACACTGTAGCTTAAATGACCGTGTGAAATCCAGAATGAAAAGTACTAGACAAGATATCATCAACTGTTTGAACTTCTCAAAACACTGCTGTGCTCCTGGAGTCCAAACAAATGCTACCTTCTTCATCAAATATGTAAGTGGAGCTGCCTAATGTGAAAAGCCCTTGACAAAGCGACGATAGAAACCAAAGAATCCCTTAACCTACATGAGATTTGTGAGGGGAGGCCAGTCAACTACAACCTTCACCTTCTCAGGATCTATCTTGACTCCCTCGACACTAATGATATGCCCCAATCACAACAAATCTGTCATGCTGAAGTCACATTTTAATTCCTTGGCATATAGAGATTCACTCTCCAATGTGCCCAACAGTGAATCCAGATGCGCTAAATGATCATCCCAAGTCTTGTTGAAGACTAGTATATCATTGAAGAAGATGATGATTGTCTTCCTCAGTTGATCCTTGAAGAACTTGTTCATAAAGAATTGAAAGGTCATTGGAGCATTGGCTAGGCCAAAAGGCATAACCATAAACTTATAGTGACCATAATGGCAACGAAACACTATCTTCTCCACATCCTCCTCTCTAACCTGAGGGTGATCCCACATAAGTGGGTTACAATTGTATTCACAAAGGAAAATTGCTTGGGTGCTAAAAAGAAAATTAGGTTTTTTGGGGTTCACTCGAAGGGGGTTGTTCAAGTGAACCCATTTTTGGGTTCGCTCAAAAAACCCCTTTGAACAAACCCTTTTTTAATTGCATGTTCGAGTGAACCCCGTTACGACAGGATTTTATTAATAAAATAAAGGGGTTCAAGGGGGAGAATGGCAAAAAAGGGGGGTTCACTTGAAATCCCTTCTAACGAACCCCCCTTCACTAGAAGGGGTCCAGGGGAGTTCGCTAGAAGGGGGGTTTGAGTGAATCCCCCTTTTTTGCCCTTCTCCCCCTCCATGTGCAATTTTCTACAATTTTTTTGGTTTTGAAGCTTGGGTTAAGGATGAAATAGGAATCAAATTGACAAACCTAGCTGGAGTATTATAGTTCTCAGAACAAGCTCTCCATCAAGTATAATTTTAATATATTTTGGTTTTATTATGTATTTTTTTAGTTTAATTAAACATAAGTTTTTCATCAAAAATCAAGCTCTTTGTTTTGCACATGTGGAAAAATAGTAGATTATCAATTTTTTTTTGAAAAATATCTAGGTGCTTGGTACTAATTGTTAGAGTTATCATGTATTAGAGAATAATTCATTACTTTAATTAATTATTATTCTAATTCTCATGCACTTAAGCTAAAATTAGGTTTTCTTTATTAATTAACTCAATGTTTTATTTATGTTAAATACAGAGCTAATATTAGATCAATTCGTCTCATCACACAAGATGTTGACACTTGTCATGATCTAATCCCTTTATCATTAGGCTTGCTCTTATAAAGAATTCATTCTCTCTTGTAATTATTCAATTGTGCAAGCATTTTCTTGTTGAGGAATATTGCATATATTGTTTGCAGATCTCTTACGTGGAAGGTGTATTTGTTTGTTTGATCTTGTGGCTCATGGTTTTGTGCTTGTTTCACAATTCTAACATGGTATCAGAGCATGGATTCAACGAACCCCTTCTTGATTTATGAGGTTTTTTTTTCTTCAACAAGGGTTACATGCTTTAGATCTAAATCCCGTTTGCTTTTTTTTTCAAACTTTGGAGGTGGGCATTTTTTGGTGCATTTTGGCATGAAAATGAGTTCATTGTTGGATTCAAACCTTTTGAGAAAGTCAGATTTGGCTTTTGTTTCGCCTGAATTCGACTCCTGAGCTTAGATCTGCGAGGGTTTGAAGCGGTTGCTTTTCTTCCAGATCCGAGGGGTAGCCGCGATTTCAAAGCATTTTGGCATGAAACGGACCTCACCATTAGATTCAAGAGGTCGATTCCACTAATTTTGACTATAAATTTGACCTATTTACCTTTTGGGAGCTTTTGAGGCAAACTTTTTGTTGTACAGGGGCCCGTACGACCCCTATATGATTGTTTGCACACAACTCGAGAAAAAAATGATTTTTTTATTGGGTCGGCTTTTTTTTTTTAGAAATTTAAAAAATAAAAAATATTAAAAACTCTGCAGGGTTCAAATTTTTTGGTGGGGCGGTTTTTTTAAAATCAGGGCGAATTAAATGAAGGTACCCACAGGTACCTGCTTACGTAGGCCTACGGGCCCCACTTTCTTGTCAACGACCTTCATTTGCCTACCGACGATAATCTTCCCACCATCGACGGCATCCTCCTTGCTCTGCATGATGACCCATTTTTGGTTGACCCTTTACAAACTCACGGTTGACGTTTTTTTTGCCTAGCGACATCTCCAAAATTTGGAAGGTTTCCAAGTTTTTCCCAACCATTGAAAGGTTTTCTTGACGGTCATTTTCTAGCATTTCTTCACCGACATGCAGAATTTTTTTGATACAACCTTTTTTTCGCCAACGCCAATGGAATATTTAGTTATCAAAAAGAATATTCCGTCGAATTTTTGTTTCCAAGGGCCGATTTTTTTTTTGGGTGACAAGGGAATATCTCGTCGAATATCCCTGTTGATGTCAGCATGACGACATCCATACGAATGCTAATGTCAACATGATGTCATCCATACGAACGTCCAATAGGGGCTCCCTTTGACCCCTCTTTGGCCTCCAAGGAGCTATTTTTTTTCTTTTGGCCATAAATTTTGCGTACGATGTCATATTTTGACGAACAAGATATCATCGAAAAGCTAGTTCTACCAAATTTCTAGTGGTGTGGGTCTTATCACTTAATTTTTTTGCTGGTGTATTCTACAACCTATTGAATTTAGAGGTTCTTTTTTTAGTCTCGAGCTCGTAAATTTTGACCAGTTCCTCCATTTTTCACAATTCAAGTGGCGTTGGAACCATATTTCAGAGCTCTTTAGTTCCATCCATGCAATTTTTCTAGATTGTTCTCTAGTACATTTTATTTATTATTTTGTGTTTTAGCACTCCAGTGAAACACTTGGATGTTTTAGCTCCTGGGAACTTGTTGTTTGCGTGGGATGACTCATTTTTGGTTGTTCTATATGTATTTGTAGTATTCTGTCCTATTTGGACATTGTAGACATATTTTTCATGCACATTCTCTTTTATAGATGCATTGAGATAACTGCCATTTTGGTGTATACTTTTTGGGGATTTTGCACATCCTGTTGTGTCTTTTGTATTCACACTATGATATAAAGTGCCATGGGGGGTCGATGTTTTCCTTTGGTTTTCCATCACACCTTTGTCAAGTGAGTGTTCCTTCCATGACAGAAGTGAATCTCTATGATTCTCGCCTCATGTGTGTGTGCCTTAGTTTGTACACCTTTTATTTGCAGGTTGTTTCTCCTACTTGCACTTCTTGGTTTCACATAGTTTCAGTGTACCTTTCATGGCTCTCCCTTTTCAACATTATGGGGGGGTTTCTACTCTTGGTGCTAATGCTTCCTTGGTTTCACGGTTGGAGTGATCTATGTATCTATTTCTTGTTCCTATGTACTAGTCGGATGCAACATGTACCCTTGCATTTTGGTGAGATGGATCATTTACCATATGGACACTCTTGCATTCCTATTTATAGAGGTTCTTCATTTTAGCACCATATTAGTCATCTTCAACAACAGTCTATAGCTTCATGCTTCTGTGATGTTCTACATTTTTCACTTTTTCGGGACATGTTTGGAGGCTTCTTCAGTCCTTCACTTGGCTTTCATCTCTTTTTGGAGTGGGGATTTTCCCATGAGCTTTTCTCTGTTTCTCCGTATTATATAGATCTTTTTTTGTACATTGGTACCTTACATGGCCTTGTTTGTTGGGACCCATCATGTATTCTATTTTTAGAGTTGTTTAGCTACTCCCTAAGTTCATATTAAGGGGGGGGGGGGTGTTAGATTTCTCATGTATTAGAGAATAATTAATTACTTTAATTAATTATTATTCTAATTCTCATGCACTTAAGCTAAACTTAGGTCCGCTTTATTAGTTAACTCAATGCTTTATTCATGTTAACTACAGAGCTAATATTAGATCAATTTGTCTCATCAAACAAGATGTTGACACTTGTCATGATCTAATGCCTTTATCATTAGGGTTTCTCTTATAAAACATTCATTCTCTCTTGTAATTATTCAATCTTGTAAGGATTTTCTTGTTGAGGAATATTGCATGTATTGTTTGCAGATCTCTTTCGTGGAAGGTGTATTTGTTTGTTGTTTGATCCCGTGGCTCGTGGTTTTGTGCTTGTTTCACAATTGAATTTAGATACATACAAAAAAAAATATGTTTCATACAGTCCACCTATGTCTAAATTGTAATTGGTTTGATTTCCAAACTTAATTAAAAAAAATTCAATAAAACACTATGAAACCAATTGAAGGTACTAGATATCATAGTTAATCTTTTTTTTTTTTATCCTTCATAGAAAAAAGTTGTGTTATGCGGTGAACACCATTCTTTAAAAATGGTGTTTACTGTTAAAAACTAGTTTTCAAAGGAGATGGAAAAATAAATGCAATCTGATTTTAATTTAAAAAAAATAAAAAAATTTAGAATCTACAGACAAAATGTCAAAAATCACTAGTTTGCATCATCTTTAAATTCCTCATGGTTTAGTAGCTATAGGTGTCTGAAAGTGAATATTTAGTTAAAAAAGTTCAATTTAATGTCAATTTTGGCCAAAAAGTGTAACCCACTATTGTGAGATCACCCCTGAATCTGGTGATAGCCGTACTGAAGATCTATCTTGGAAAAGAAACATGCTCCGTGCAACTCATCGATCAACTCATCAATCTGCGGAATGGGGTACCTGTTCTTTATAGTCTTCTTATTCAATGCTCTGTAGTCGATACACATTCACAAAGTGCCATCTTTTTTCTTCACCAATACAACGGAAGATGCAAAGGGAATTTTACTTGGTTTGATGTGACCCATCTCTAAGAGTTCCTTTATCGTCTTCTTGATCTCATCCTTCATCCTCTTGGGATGCCTATAGGGAGTGATAATGACCGACTTAGCATTGTCCTCAAGCTCTATAATATGCTTAGACCCTCTATCGGGTGTTCTCCCATGAGGTAAACTCTCAAACACCTTACTGTGTTTGTCTCTCAATGCTTGTATGTCGAGTGGATACTCATTCTTTTGTTGCTCAACATGTGATGGAAAGGTATAACACTCTGCAACCCACTCAACCTGATCATGCCTGATCAATATCTCCATTCTCCTAAGTGAGATAACTCTAAGAATCCCATTTGACATACCCCTTAATACATGTTTCCTACCATGCACCTCAAATTTAATCTCCATGGCTCGCAAGTTGAGGGTAAAATCACCAATAGCATGAAGCCACTTCATGCCAAGTACAACATCCAACTCTCCCATGCTAACCACATAAATTTATGCTTGGAACTCATAGTCGTTCAACTACAACGTGAGATTTGAAATCATTTGGTTACATTTGAGTGTAAACCCATCATCTACTCTCACATTGAATCCATCAAACTCCTCGGCTTTGAGTCCACACCTAGCAACCAAGCCCTCATCTATAAAATTGCGAGTAGCTCCTATGTCAATCAATGTGACAACACACTACCAGCTCAAGACTCCTCTAATCCTGAAGGATACTTCTCTCTGAATGCTCGAGAGTAAAGTTGTAGGTAGAACTTCTTCCATTCTTTTTCTGACCCTTCTGATGCATTTTCTTCATTATTTTCTTCCTGATTAGCTTGTTGGTCTAAATTTTGAGAATCTAATTTATCAGCAGAATAATACTCCAACTGATTTTCTTTACCATGAGAAGAGCACTTATGACCCTGTTCCCAAGGCCTTTTGCATTTGAAGCGTTGTTTTTGTCTTCTCAAGTCTCTAATGGTCTCATCACCGAGTATTTGGGGTAGCTTCCTTTGTTGATCAAAAAATTTATTTGGTGCCTTATCTTTAGAGAAGGGAAATGGTTTTGACGGAAACTTGAGTTTTGGGGAAACAAGCTCCATATCTCATGCCTTCTTCATAGTGTCCTGCAATGAAGGTGTATCAAAAGCCTTGATCCAACCACGTAAGTTCATGGTTAGCAAAAATGAGGAAAGAGATAGGGAGAATCCTGAGAGTTGATTGAACACTTCTATCGAGGTTGGAAAGAGTAAGATAAAGTTTTATTCAAATTCATGTGGGTCATGTGCTTGATCATCGAATCATCATTAGAATACCATGTATAATCATATGCTTTTAGGCACTTATAGATTGAACATGTGTATAACTTTGATTATCGACATGTTTTTATAGGATTAATAACTAAGTAGACTCCAACTAGTTGTAAAATAAATCATGAATATTTTCTATTGAAACATTCCATTTCTAAGAGACCTTTAAAATGCTTATTGCTTGCTATTGAAACTATCCTTTGCTAAGATACCTTCAAAATTCTTTCTACGCACATATCAAAATTTAATCTACTAAATAGCTTCATGTCTAAGTTTATTGATTGAAGCAATAGTAATTAACACCAAATATTTCTTAATTAAAACTAGTATGGTTCTATGTGAAGTTGTATAAAGAGAAAACAAAATGAAGAAGTATTGGATTTTTTAATGGAAATTTTTTGGAATAAATCGAAATAGACATCTTTAACCTTTATAGGCAGAGTATTGGAATTGAATTAACAATTACAAGCAATTTTTTGAAGTAGCTAGAATGACTTTAAAAATCTTTACAAAAATAATTGAAAGTTAAATTTAAAGCATATTTTGTTACAAAAAGTTACAATTGACCCTTAAATTGACATAAATAATTGTAATTGATATCTTAAGTAGTTTTATGTTTCTCTTATAAATACAAATAATCTTCTTAATCACATAACATTTTCACACATTAAAATAATTCTTTTCAATACAAATGATAATTAAATCACTAGATAAAGAAATAGATAGGTAACAATACCATATATCTAAAAAAAAATATAAGCATTAAAATTCAAACATCACATCTATTTACAATATTAGATATACAACAATACTAATAGGATCACAATTGTTTTCTCTTTATTTTAAAATTACTTGGAGCTATTCTAGACAATATAATTAGAGAATGGTTGATGAAACTAAACTTAAAGCTAAAGGCCAAACCAATTTTAGAAGTAAATTTTATACAAGTGAGAATATTCACTTTTACGATTTTTTCTAGTAATTGAGGAGATAATAGGGGAAAGGACCGTATAGTTGAGCATGTTCTTATAGTTGGTATGTCATTTGTTGATTTAATGTCCAATATATTTAACAATATTGCACCAATAGTTGTTACTTTAAAGTTGTTAATGTTGATGATGACTACCCATAATTGAATGAAATGTATTCCTTTAATCTAAAATGCAAATCATGTGATTCCACATCAATGCACCAATAAAGCATGACTTAGTGCATAACTACCGATCTCTCTTTTTTGGGGCCTTTTTAAACACCTCAACAAAAAACATGGTGATGTGGCATCATATTTGATGATGTGACACTGAAACCTTAGTTATAAGCAGGGGACTTGCCAAGTAAGCTACTGTAAAAAATTGGGAATGATTTGAAATTTCCAAGTAGGATTTTGAGAAGTGCAAAGTTAGGGTGCTCAACTATTGGGTCCTCTCCCCTAATGATATGTTTTTTCCTTTATTGATTTGACAAAAGCCTTTTACATTATCCTAGATGAAACATCCAAAAATGTATGGAAGACTAGAATCCCTCTAAGTTTTTATGATTGTATGAACAATCTATTACTGAACTTAAAAAAGTCACATTTGTGTGAAGAAATTAATTTTAATAATGGAGCTAAACAAGGTTTTCATTTATTTTCAAACATTTGGTACTTAAATCTTGTTAGTATGAGGAATTTCATTAAAATATTGGAGTTAAACAAAATTTCTATTTGTTTTTATTTTGGAAAATTTATTTAAAACTATTTTAAAAATGTATTACGTACAAACCTTGATTTTTTCTCCTTAACTTTTTAAAAATTATAAAAATAATAATTTTCTTTTAAATATTTTGTAACAATTTAACAATGATTATAAATTTTTAAAAATATTTTAACCTATATTTTTCTCTAGCAATCAATTAGAGATGATACATTCTTATAAATGATTAGTTATTAAATCGATTAATAAATTAAGATTAAATTTAGAAAAATACTTTTTATAGATTGAAAGGTCCAAGTTAGTTTGAAAAACATTACAAAAGTTAATTTTGACATTGGAATGCTTCTTTAAGCTCCTAAACTTGTGATCCTTTCTAGATTTGAAATTTAAAGTGAAATTTTATGTTCATAACATGGACCAAAATTTTCTATAACCTAAAATAATATATTAACTACTATATTTAAAACTAAAAGTAATACACCTTATCCATCTACGACTAAAAAGGACTAAAAAGAGATGAGATTTTTTTTTCATTAATAGTTAGTATTTTGGGTTAGTATTAGTTTATAGAGACAAAAATAATAATTTGAAACAAGCTAAGGAAAAAGTTAAAAAAAAGGTGTAAAATAGTCTTCTCAACATCACAAATCAAACAAAGACTAGATTGAGAAAACTTGTAGAAAGAAGCTTCAATGTAGAAACTATATCATGTCACGTGGCCCTTTTAAATACAAAGATTAAGGCTTAAGGCTTCCTATGTGCAAGTTTTTATGTTTACTATCACTCTTGTCAATTTCACCATATGAAAGTGACTTAGACAAAGGATGCAGAACAGTTCTAAATGTGTTGCTATTCCATGGAGAAATTATGTCATATAACACTTTTATTGACTCTTCCATCAAGTATTTTTGGTGAATAATGACCCATTCCTTGCTTAACATGTTGATTTTATCCTCTAAATTTGATGTTAATGACATTTCAAAACCTTGAAAAGCATCCATCATAATCCCATCCTTTTTGTATTTAAAGAAGTTATAGTCTTGTGAATGAAGGGAAACACCCATCAATAGGCATTGGAATGATAGGATTTAAAAACATTGTTTTGCCTATCATGTTACTTCTCTCAATATCAACATTAGCTTCAATCTCACATAAATCTTGTTCTCCATTGTCCTGATATAACCTGCTCTTGACTTCACACTTTTCTTCTTGTGGTTTATGAATAGATGGTGTACCTTAATTGACTAGTTCACTCTTATCGTAATATGTAGGAACATGCTAAGAATCCATAGCCAATACAAATTCCACATTAAGGTGCTTGTGATAGTCTTTGGTGGCGTTCAATTGAGTGAATAATTTACCATAATTTCTAGTTCCAACCATTGTGCCCTCTCCTACAATGAGACTGTTAAATTTTTTGTCAACAACTAGGAAATAATTATCCTCTTGTTCAAACTCACCATTCTTTTTTCCTATAGTTGTCTTAACCTTTCGATTAGGCATATGTTATTTATGCATACTTCTTTTAAAATTGTTAGTCCCTAAGACTCTATCAAGGCAACTAAATCATACCATCTCCTAGGAAGTGACTCCTTTGTGGCACACATTATATCCATCCACACTTGTCTATATTCTCTTGTCTCTGCACAACGATGTAATGTCTTTATTCAACTAAAAATATAAAATTTCCTTTCATCTAATTTGCTTTCTTTATCTGAAAATGGTGTTATGATTACTTCATATTTGTGACATCTTAGAACTCTTTTTCATAAGCTAGTTGCCAAAATTCCAATATCAATCAATTTAGAGCACTAAGCTAATGGATTTCCATCTGAAGAATAAGTTAAGTCCTCTTCAATGTTGCAAGAAATAAGGGATGAAAATCAAACTTATAAATGCCCCTAATCAAGTATAAATAATCTTCCCAATCCCATATCAAAATGTATAGACGATTTTGGATAAAAGAATTTTTTATTGCTCCACATTTTCCATATAAAGATGTTTTTCATGACGAAAAAATTTGAAATAGATTTGTGCTATTATTCCCATACTTTGAGCTGAAATGATAAGGGTGATTAGGGTTCTTACCTTCTTTAGGGTTAGATCCTCTTGGGAGACTTGCTCCAACAAAATCACTATTGTGATTTAGAATCTTAGCATTAGAGTCAAGTAAGACATCCTTCTCACTTGCATGATCCTCAACATGGTGACTGAAAAATTAATTACTTGTTGCAATGGATTTCCTTCTTGTAGATCAATGAGTAGTTCATGGATTAGAGTGGTGGTTTCTATCTTGGCCTTTTCATGTTCAACAAGTAATGTTTTTTCCACCTTAACTTCATCAATAATTTTATTTGTGTTTGATTGTTCTTCAAGGTTCTTGGACTCATTTAATCTCCTTAGAAAATTCTTTTCATTTTGATTCTAGCCTTTCCTCTTTCTTCACCAACTCCCTTGTTCAACAAGTAATGTTTTTTCCACCTTAACTTCATCAATAATTTTATTTGTGTTTGATTGTTCTTCAAGGTTCTTGGACTCATTTAATCTCCTTAGAAAATTCTTTTCATTTTGATTCTAGCCTTTCCTCCTCCTCCTTCTGCTTCTTCTTCTTCCTCTTTAATTTCCAGAACTCATCAAAAGATAAATCATTACAAATTGCTTGACTTAAAGCATTATATTCTTCATGATACCTTGCCATTTCATCTTTTGGGAAAAGTGGTAATTTTAGCTCCTCCTCAACTGGACCTTCTTCTCCCCTTTGTTGACATTTGACCTGAAATGTCTTTGTAGGAAGGTTGAGTGAGACCCTATCATAAGTTGAATTGCTTCCTTCTATCATGATGTAGGAGCATCACTTTGGTGATGTTTGTAAGAATCATTTTGATGTTAAGAGTCCTAGTTGAGTTAGTGTAGGTATTAGGGGGTTCCATTGGGATCATTTCCAATGGTCTAGGTTGTTTAAATAGGCCTAGAAGTTCAAATTTCTATTTTCTCGCCAAAATGCAAATTTAAATTTCTTAGTTGTTTTTGGCTTGTTGAAGGGTTGGGGTTTGTTCCTCAGCTCTAGTTTTGAGTATTTTGAGTCTAATAAGGTCTTATAAGACCATGAAAAACCTTGTAAGGTCTCTTTACATGTTTCTTTTAGTTTAGGTTGTGAAAAAGGCATATTTTGCAAGTTTGGTACAAAAAGACATTAGGTTACATTAGGTTTTGAAGGAAAAAGACAGATTTTTTATTTGTAACCGTTCTTGATGATAATTCACATCGAATTAATGAGAAGGTACACTCCAAGAAGTTGTGAAAGGATTTTTTGATGAAAATACCCTATTTCTTCACAATTTTTGATAATTTTCTATAAATACAGTCTTAAAACAATCTTGTATGGCCTTGTACGAAACAGTGGCAGGTCTGAAGGTGGATGAAATGTTAAAGTTTTGTTTGCAGGTTAAAATAAATTTTGTTTCATTAAATTTCACGATGTTTTGATCAAGATACAACAAAAATAATGCTAACCGCTTTGTCACAGAGCTAGGGTTTCCAACAAGAGAAAAAAAAATCATATCTATTGTTTAAGCTGGTGAAAATTGTTGAAACTTGGTGAAAACCTCCTTTAGGTTTTTGGTCAGGTGTCCACCAAGGTAAATTCACAAATAAATCATATGTGTGAATTTTGTAGGTCTATGAGTGCTCACTGTCCTTAAAAACTGTCAAAACCTTAGGTATTTGAGGGTTTAGTGAAAAATTATTTGTATTGAGTTCACCAAAGGAAAATTTGAGTTTGATGAGACCCTGTAGAGTGTGTTTCAGGTTTGAGAAGCCTAAGAAGGCATAAAAGTGAGTGTTGAAACAATAATCACCCAATTAGGTCTTTCTTGAGGGTTTGAGCCTAGTGAGAAAGGGTTGTAGGAAAGCTTGCAAAGTAGTTTTAAAGACACCTTTAAAAGAGGCAATAGAATCTGAAACACATTGTTCTTGTTTTTGTTTATCCTCTGCATCATTATTGTTATCAGTGCTAGATTAATCCAAGGAAACCAATACAAGGGTTAACAATCCAAAAGGAGAAATATGCCTCCAAGACTCAACACTGCTAAAAGGGTGGTAGAGAGAATAACAACACAATTGGGAGAAGCCCTTGCTAGAGAAATAAGGGAGATGAGAGTCAATTTGGATGCAAGAAACTGTAGTGGAAGCTAACCAAATAAGAGGAGTGGTTTTAGGGGATATGAGTGACCAAGGAGAAGTAGTGAATGAAGTACCACAAGAAGAACCTCAAGAAGAGCGGGATGTTGATGATGTGAGGATGGAAAGATTGTTGAGGGAAGTCAAGGGTGAAGGAACCAAGGTGAATATGGAACTTCCAGTATACACAGGTAGTTTTAATGGTGAATAAATCCTTGATTGGATAGGAGAGTTGGACAAGTATTTTGAGTTTGAGGAGGTACCTAAAGAGCAACAAATAAAGTTGGCCTGGATGATGCAAGGGCACCCATATATATCCTTTTTGACGCAAGTTGGTGTCATGTGCTAAGCTTTGAGTTTTGATTTTTTTGGTGTCAATAAGGTCATGTAAGACCATTTGTAGTCATTTGGAATCATTTAAATCCATTGTGTATTGTTTTGGAGTCATATTGTAAAAGTTGCAAAAATTGCAAAATATTGTTAGAAGTTGTCAAAATGTTGCAAATGATGTCATTAGAGTTAACAAAAGGTTGTTGGTCAGTTTTTTCAATTGGAAATGATTCGGAAATGATAAATATGCCTTGTATGATCGATCCCAATGGTTGGGGAGAAGTTTGAATGATAAACCAATTCATTTTGCACATTCTTTATTGCATTTTCTGTGAACTGTGAGTGTAATTCACGTGCTAGGGATTGGTACAGATAGGTACAGTATTGAAACCACTTGGAGAAGTTGAAGGATGGTATTAGCTTTTAAATGATTTTTTTTTGAGAGATTTTCATCAAGTTTTGGGCGAGATATTGCATTTTTGGTGATTGCAAGTCAAAACCCTACCTAGGGTTTCCAGAAAGCAAAATTTAATCATGGGCAGAGTTTCCAACATCCAAAACCCATGAAAATTTGTGGAAAGCTCCGCCCCATGCCTAACCACATTCTTGAAAAGTGACAACCCATAGTTTACATGTGTGAAGGAGATATGTTTGACATAAAATTCAGATTTGTAGTGAAACTATCCTAAAAACCTGAGTTCTTGGTTGTTTTGAATGATCTATGCAATTCTTATCACCGAAGGGGTGTAGAAATATAATGGAATGTTGTTAAGGGCCTGAATAAGTCTAAGAATCCATATGAAAATAATTATTCCCTTTTGTTTGAAGTCATTTCCTAGAAGGCACCTAGGAGCAACAATACTTGATTTGCATAAATCATTGTATTGACCACTTGGTTGGGTCATGAATGCATAGAAACCCCATAAAAGGTGTTGTAAAAGGTTTGCACAAGTCAAATACATCATGTTAGATGTTTTCCTTTGTTGTGTGCCATTAGGCTTTAGGGTAAGTTGCCAAGAATGTACAAAGGTGTAGGTTTGGATTGTTTGCATTGAGGCCTTGTTTAGAATGTGTCAAGGTGTTTGAATGTGATTCTTTCCCCCCCTCTGCATCATTTTTTGTATTAGAGCCCAAAGATCCGGGAAAGAGAAGTTTTGGAAGTTTTTGTATTGTTTTTGATAGGTTGAAGAGAAGAACCTAGATGCCAAAAGACTAGGTAGTGAGGAAAAGGAAAGAAAACCTAGGTGAGGTATCAAGAAGACAAGAAGGACAAGATGAAGGACAAAAAGATAAGCCAAGTTGCAGAGTTTGATAGGGGAATGGACGAGTTTGAAAAAAATGTATTAATCTTGTATCAGAGCCCTAGGTTGCAACTCTAGGGAACTCTGGGAATAATTTGGGCATTAAGAGTTGTGTGTGAGTGGATAAATGTGCAAACCTCTTTATGTTGACTAGAATAAAATGTTGAAATGGAAATCCTAGATAACTTACCTTGTATAGAAAAAGAGAAATATAGTGGTTATTACCCAATCTAGATAAAGTTGTGATGTACCCAATGGTCTAAGGTTGAACGGAATCAATTGTTCATATAAATGTTTAATTGAAAACATTTGATCTTTAAGAATAAATCAAACAAAACAGGTTCCTTTGATTTAAGTAAAGAAGGTGGATGATTTAGTGTAGCTAACAAGGGTTATGATATTAATCTAGGCTTTGGCATTAAATTTTCTTAAACCTTAAAAAGGTATAGTCGAGTATTTGAAGCGTAGTTTCTCTATAAAGAACATAAACAATATTATATGGCATCATGATGTGTACTATTAAAGAAACATTATTTTGTTGGCTTTCTAAGACTATAATTTTTTTATACAATAATAAGGCAACTTCTTAAAAATATGGTTGTTTTGGGATAAACACATTTTCTTATAGAAACCTTAGTATAAATAAAGGATAAAAACTGTATTTTGGAAAACTTGTCACTAGATAAAGGAAGGAATTAAATGAACCTCAAAAGGGGACTAATGTGTCAAAGTTTTTGGTGGAATAAGAGTAGATTGTTAAAACCTTAAGTTGATTAAGTCAAATAAACAACAGGAGTGAAACAATAGAAAACCTCTTGATTTTGTGTTATGTGCAATTTGAGCACCCTATACATTTTGAATTTAAAATATTATAAAAAATATAAAATCAAACCTTTAAGGTGTAGATTGTTGGACCTAAGTCCAAGGACTTGCTCATGATTTGGTATTAGATTGAAGATAATCATGGAATAATACTTTGTATGCCTTATACCATGGTATTTCTAAGCCTTTCCTTTTTGAGCCTTTCTTGTTACTCAAAAAAAAAAAACCCTTAAATTAAAGATAGTGTATACAGACTTAATTCATGTTCTTGTGAAGCAATGAATGAATCAACTTGTGATTGGTATGTAAGAATTTTATGTAAGATGACATCCACTAATGATCAAAGCCTTCCATTATTTAGCAAGACCAATTTAGAAAAGTGGTCAAAACCATATTTCACCTTGAATAGAATAGTGAAACTAGAAGACTAATTCAACACGTTTACAAGTAAATGATGACCTACTAAACTAAATAAAGGTACAATGGCTAATAAAATTTTGAGTTGTCTTATTTATTACTAAAACAAGTAAAAGAACATGGTTACTAAAACTCAAGAAAAAGGTAAGGATGCACCGAAAGTTACAACTAAGTCATAACTGGTGAAAATTGAATTCGATAATGTATTAATAAATTCCCTCTAGTAATAAAGCATAAAATCTTTGGGAAGAGATCTTGTCAAATATGAATTTAGAGATAAAGGACACAAGTTATTACTACTTTCCTCGCACATAGTTGCACATTAAAGGCATTTAATGCCAAAATAGGAAAGGATGCATGTCTTATTGAAGATAATAAACATATTGAATTAGTATTGGCCTTGAAGGTTGTGTGCATGTCATAAGAATTGAATAATCAACTAGTGAATTGATAAATTGAGTAATGTATTATGTTCACAGTATATTAAGTGATTGGAAAATTATCTATATAGATAAGAGACACTAAAGTAGACTTGTAAAATTTCTTCAAATGTTGTGCATTCTATACCTTTGACTATACATACTATTTGAAAAAAATAAATAAAAAATAAAAATTACACCAAATTTAAAGGAGAAAACCTAAACCCGTAGATAAAACTTTTAAGACTTCTACTCATTGTGCATCTCTATGAGGTTAGATGGAACTTGGGTTGTAAAATGATGGTTATAACACATTAAATTAAATTATTCAACATTAGATAGCGAAATGTAAGATTTGTAAAAAGATATCAAGGAGATGAGAATTACCATTCCATGTATTTTATGCATTGAGTGTGCTTTCCTTTCTCATATTTTTATATTTCAACCAAAAATGGCTCACTATATTCTTTATTAAATAGGAAACTTCTTTAGCATGTGAAAATTATAGTGGAATTACCCATATTGATATGTCAACAAAACAAAACAAACATAGTTGAATGAAAGAGAAATAATGGTATGGATGAATATAAAGAACCAATCCTGATCATATATGTGAAGACAAATACTAACTAAGATGGAAAGAGCGGTGCACCATGTATTTGTTAATTCTTCAAAACTAAATATGCCTAGACTACAGTTTGCATCATCTAGCAATATCTTGTACTTATGCAACGTGAGAAGATATTTTCTAAATTGAGAAGCAAAGTGAATATTGTATATTTAAGCTTATTGTTTTTGTTCTATGATGAATTTTGTAAAGTGTATTGTGTTATGGCATGTGAATTAAAGACCAGTAAACATGTTGTGTCCAAGTATGAGATACAAGGCATCCGACTTGGGATAAGGGTGGGTGGATGTCAAGTACGATCCCCTATGTGTACCCTTTGTGATGGCCTTTATGAAAGTTAGCTAGTTATGTGATGATGTAAACATTATGTGTCTGGAAGTGTGCCTATTGAATGAAATGTGACGTATTCCCTTGTACTAGTCTTGCGTGTATGCTAAATGTGTACCCCTAGTGTATGGTTCCCTCCTTATGGGAGTGAGATGCCAGCTAGTGTAAAACAAGGGGTTGAGAGGCACATGTTCTCCCATTGGGAAATTACGAGCTCAGGGCATTGTCCCTAATCCTGATAAAGGATCTATGTCGAGTCGTTGTAATCCTCCCATGGACATTGACCGTGGTCTGCTCCCCCACATATGAGATCCACACATGTTGGTTCATAGTGCAAACCGATTCCTTGATGTTTATAACCCATGGGCAAAGGATGGAATTACATGGATCACTAGTTATTCATATTCACGTGGTCAGGGACCACCACTGATTCATACTTATGTGGTCAGGGACCACCAGTTATTCATATTCATGTGGTCATGGACCACCAATGATGCATACTTATGTGGTCAGGGACCACCAGCTATTCATATTTTTGTGGTCAGGGACCACTAGTTATTGCATGCTATTATACTTATGTGGTTAGAGAACCACCATTCCCCTCCTCCCCTTAGGTGGCTTATCAAGTCACATGGTGCTTGTAATGTGCAGATTTTATTGTTGCAATATGAATCATTCGTAATTCTTGATGAATGTTTTATTTTATTATGCGCCAACAATGTGGAATTTTACATTTATTTAATTAGGCTATTTAGCCATTTGAAGGTTGTTATAGTTTGATTTGCCTCAAGGACTTGTTTAAATTTTGTTTTTGATTTAAGATTGAATGTGTTGCAATGTAGCTACAATTGATCTTTATTTTTCTTCTTTCTTGAGTTTATAGTTCTTCTTTGGGATGTTTTTTATTTATTGGAATTTTGGTTTATGATCCTATGTACTCGATTTGAGGCTTTCTCCTTGTTTTCAAATTGTTGGTATGTGTGGTGTAATGCGAAATTTGTAAACTACCATATCCCGGGAGGGGAGGGGGGGGGGGTTCCTTGGCAGGTCATATAGGGGAGTAGATGCGCTGGGGAATCATCTTGAAAAGGGTTGTAAATGGGACCGGTATGTGACGGTCATTGATCCATTCTCCCCCTCGTTCTATGATTGTTCTTGTTGTACCTTCTTTTTGGAGATTAACACCCTTTAAAAAAAACAAGGGGAAGGTATTAGGAAATGTATGGAGGGGTCCTTAGATAAGGGCTTTGAAACCATCTTTCCTAGTGGCTATGGTATATAAGAATCTCCATCCTTGTAAACCCCATTGTGTGAGCCTTGTGTGGTAAATTGTGTGGTTGTATGAGGATAGGCACACCCAATTTGGGAAGAGCATCCTTTGTATGAGGATAGGCACACCCAATCGGGAAGAGCATCCTTGCTATTGTTGTGTATACATGTGAAACTTGCAAGTAAATGTGATGTGTCATACTTGTGAACTATGTGAGAAAGATAACAACAAATGATGCAAAGTTAATATTCCTTGATACATGAATTGATATTGGAACAAAAATAGTTTCTAACATCATGAGTGATGTTTATAATGCAAAAGGAAACCTTGAAGGGTATCCAAGGATGATAATGTGTTTGGATATATGTTGGTGGTTTTTTACCAAGAATGTTAAGTACATGCATGACTACTAGTATTGGTTATATCTTGAGTATATCGAATAAATATTTTATGATGAAAAATTGTGTTCTAAGTATTTAGGTGATTGGATTATGGAAGTGATGTACCTACACATGTATTGATGAATTAATGTTTTATAAATTTCTTTAATATGGTAAGATAATTAGTATATTTAACTTGTTGTGAGTGTTTCTATATTGGGAATTAAGATTCCAAACCTTAACGACTTCTAGGAGGAATTCCAATCTAAGGGTTGGGAGATGTGAAGCCCAACCCCCCAACCCCATCTATAAATTATGTGACACCTTGATAAGTTCAATTATGCTAGTTTGGTGAATAAATTAATGATTTAATCCAATTCCATGTTTAATATTTTGATTTTCTTATGAACTAGTTTAAATGATTATTGTGATAAATTCTCTTTAGTAAATGAAAACGGGCAAACTGTTAAGAATGAATGTGAGTCGATAATATTTAGATTCTTGAACAAGTATCATATGAAGAATACACTTAGATCAATATGAGCTAAAGAATTTTATGTACCTAACATTGGTTTGAATCTCGCTAATAAGTTTTATGTTACTTGGAAAATGATAATAGTTAGGAACAAAGCAAGACTTTGGAAAGATTAGGAAGAAGTTTCCAAAGGGATCACTAGCCAAAAACCATCAAGGGAAATTTAAAGGACGACTCTAATTAATGAGGGGTATACCTAAGGTAGGATAATTTGAAGAAAAATTATATAAATTAGATATCAAGTTGCATGATGAATTTTATTAGAGGGAAGAGTGTCCAAGAGGAAATTTAGTAGTGTAAATAAATTATTTAGCTAAGGATAGGTTTCATTATTATTTCATGCATGCTCAAAGTTTTCATCTTTCATAAGGAAAGAAAATGAATATCTATGTGTATTATGATTTACTAACTATTGAATTTGATCTTATTGATATTTTGAACATGTATTTATTATATTTCTAACATGCATTTGGAAAAATACATGTGAGAGTAATGTCAAGGGTGTAAGAATAATTAGGGTTTTGAAATCCTTAGTTAGGTCTTGAATTTCGAATTGGCCTTTAAAGTGGTCTTTTTAGAGTGTTGTTTGGTCAATTTTATTGATAGTAGTGCAAAAATAGACTCCTAGGGCCTATACCTATGGAAGGGGGACCCTTTGGACGGCAACGTCTACCCAGCCCCAAGAATGCACCCGACATGGATGCATGGGCATGGATGTCATCAACTTCCTCGTTTCTCTCGTCTCGTGCAAACTGTCTCGTGTTTTCTTAAATGCGTTGTTATTCCCTATTGACCGTGCAAACTTTCTAGTAATGTATGGAATATGCGAGGAGTGTAAGAGTATAAATGTAACATTAATTTTTAAATAATAAGATTATATTTAATTTTTTTATAGGTATATTTAAATTTAATTTTTTATTATATATATATATTTTTCATGTTAAATTTTTAATATTTAATTATAATTTTAAAATATTTAAAATATTAATAAATTTAATAAAAAAATAAAATTTAATTTTAATGTAAAATATATAAAAATATTTAATATAAAAAATATTTAAATTTTCAAAAATATTGTTTCTATTAATTTAATTTAAATATTAAAATTTTGATATCTTTAATATAAATTAATACTATAAATTTTGATTAAATCTTTAAATTATAAACTTTCCTTAATATAAATTCTTTGAATAAAATTTTAGTTATTTAAAAAAAATTCACATTTTGATAGTAGAATACATTAAAATATTACAAATATATTTTTAATTTTAAAAATATTATAATAAAAAATATATTTTTTAATTTTTTTTCAAATATATATTATATTTACAAATTTACATAATCAATAATCAATAATTCATGTTCCACAAATTATATTCATTGTATTTTGGATAATAGATTTTGGTCAATATATTTAATTATGTTAATATTTTTGAGAAACTAATATTTAGTTTTAATTAAAAAACTTATCTGTAAGTAAAAAAATTTTCTTTACGTTATTTAGTTTGATTGAATCAAATATACACAACACTTTTCTTGAATTTATTTAAATTTATTAAATAAATGTACCCACAACATTTTCTTATGTTATTTAGGTTGAAATTTTTATTTAATGTAAAAATATTTAAATATTTAAGATAAAATAAGATAGAAAATAAAAATAACTAATTAACTCATTGCAATAAAATTAATAATGTAAATACTTGAATAAACATAATAATTTAATATTGATATCTCTTTAGATGGATGTATTTAAATTAACTATATTATGTTTGTCTTTTGATATTTTAAAGATTTTAATTTTTGATTTTGTAAAATGAAATGTATAAATAAATATTCTAATTTATAAAGAGAATATACATATATTCAATTTTATTAAATATTTGGAATAGATTAACATTAAGTAAATTACAATAAGTGAAAAATAATATTTTAAAAAAAATTTCAATATTTTTAAATTAAATATTAAAAAAATAAAAAATTAATACAATTAAAATATATTTACAAAAAATGCATTCTTAAATACATTCTTAATTAGTTATGACATTCTTAAATACATTCTTACTTGATTTATTAGAATTTTTTTTTTTTAATCACAATTTATAGTGTTAATTTATATTTTAAAGAAATCAAAATTTAAAATTCTATTCTAAAAAAATTTAAAAAACATTTTATTAAAAGGAATAATATTCATTTGAACATGATAGATTAATTTTAAAAATTCTAAATAAAAACTTATTTTTATCAAAATTAATAATATTAATTTATATTAAAGATATCGAAAATTTAATATTTAAATTAATTTAATAAAAACATTTTTTTTGAAATTTAAATATTTTTAATACTAAATATTTATATATATTTTAGATTAAAATAAAATTTTAAAAGTTTATTAGATTTTATTAATATTTTAATAATTTTAAAATTATAATTAAATATTGAAAGTTTTACATAAAAAATAAAATAAATATAATATATATTTAATAAAAAATAAAAAATAAAAAATAAGTATAATCTAATACTTTATAAATAAATGCTAAATTTATACTTTGCACTCCTTGCATATTTGCACCCCATGTACGTTGTTTGCGCTGCCCCTTTGGACATGCAACATTGTCCTTGGGGCATGATATGACCCTTCAAAAGTCCACTTGAAAGAGAGTGACGAATTTGAGTCTTTGGGAGTTGGGAGAGGTGACTTGTCACTCTCCCATCCCACTCCCGAAAGTTCATTAATGAACTTGGGAAGAGCATCAAGGCATTCACATGTGTGAAGCCACCTTGTAAGAGATTTTGGGTAGAGTGTCATTGTACATTCTCCATCTCCCTTAAGTCTCACACATGTGTGAGAACTTGTGGGGATATGCGTTGAAAGATCGAATGAAAGAGTGACAAGTGTCTCTCTCATTCAAGTGAATTCGAGTTGAATTCCTATATACTTGGATGGAAAAGAGGAAATGGGGGTTACCCACTTCTCCTATTGGAGAATGATGGTTGTTGGATTGAGAATTTGGGGAAAAGAAGAGAAAGAAAGTTGGAAGGGAGCAAGGAGCTCTCACATGCAAAGAAGGTGATCAAGGAGCAAAATTATGGAGATAAGTTATTCTCCCCATTGTTATTAAATTTGCTTATGTAGGGAATTTGTTGTTGTGTTATTTTGTTATAGCTTTCAAAACAAGTTAGGGAAGATACCTAGTTTTTGTGTATGAAAATTTAGAGTGTGCTTGGTGAATGAATTGATGGAAAATCATTGATAAACTAATCTTGTTGTTTTCCTACCAAGATCATTGGTAGTCTTTTGTTTCTTGCTCGTGGGAATGGCTAGAGCCCTTTGAGACTTCATGATGCCATTTATGGTAGGGTGGAGAGCAAGTTTGCCCTCATTGGCATGTAGATCATTTATGACATAGATATTAATGTAGCATTATATGATAAAAAAAAAAATGCATTTTACATCTTGTTATGAAGTATAAAAAATATAAGTATGGGATAGAGCAAGCCTTATCTGATTGTGTGTTATGCATTTTAATTACTAAATAATGATTGTAATATGGGAGGCAAGTATTCCACTGTAAAATGAAAGAATGATAAAAACAAGTATTTGTTTATTTTCTTGTTATTCATTCCATTTTTATGTGTGGTAATGAGAAGAGTTAAGAAATTATATATTATGGTAATATGGAGAGTTTTAAATGGATTTTGTATCCTGTAGTAATAAAGAAGAGAAAATGCTTTTGAGCTTGCGTTAAAAGGAAGGATGGAATAAAGAGACTCTATTTGATCTTTGGGAGGAATATTGTATAAAGATAATTGTATTCTCTTTTGTAGTTGAATAAACATATAATATGTGCATACAAAAAAAATGTAAAGGAGAGAAGTTGGTTTAAATGGGAATGTGAAAAGTGGTTAGATTTGAAAAAAAAAAAATGTTGTGTTGTGTTTTTAATCGAAAAAGTACAAGGATTTATGTTGACTAAAATGGATTTTCTTAAATGATATTGTAAGTTGTGTATGGTAAGATTAGATTAACTCATTTTGTTATTAAAAGAGTCATGATGATTTAAAAATAAGAAAAATAGGATTATTAAGGAAAGAATATGATGTTGATTCATAAAAGTAAAAAGAAAAAAATCTCTAAGGAAACTAAGTTGATTAATTTTTTTTTGTTCCATGTTTTCCAAACAAAGAAACCAAGTTAAATTTTAGAAAGCTCACCATTTCTCTCTGGCTTTAAAATAAAATAAAATCGACAGTATTATTTATCTACATGCAACTGTATTCTCTAAGGTTCAGTTTTGAAGTCTCAAAATAGATGACACATGGGTATATGCTACCTAATCCATTATTGAATTAATTTAAAAAAAAAAAAATTAATCCTTTAAATTTCATATTTACAAAATAAATAAATAATCAATAATATGTCATTTTTTTATTTCCTATAATAAGAACATAAATAAAAATATAATAAAAAAATCCCCTGCTATATGAGCATATATATATATAACAATAAATAGATAAATAAATTTATTTTTATAAAATATTTGGTGTGGGCTGTAGCGTCGGCCTCCATGTATGGGGAGCAACAGAGGTTGGGATATAAAACCCCTCCCCTCTCCCCATTACTTGTCCTCATTTTTTTTTAAATCAGATAAAAATTAAATATATACTTCCTGCTGTCATGAATAAAAGAAAATAAAATACGGCGTATACACAGGAGAAGCAAACAATAATGAAAGAGGAAACTACAGTAAACCTGTAGATTTAAAGCACCATGATAAAAAGGAAAAAAAAGAGTCACGGCTGTTGTCAATAAAATAACAGGTACAAAAATAAATATGTACATGATTGGATTGAACAGATTTAAAATTAAATAGAATGTGTTCATACAAAAATCTGGGTATGCTTTTGAACGGGAAGAAAATTGCAAGTCTGTGTAACCAATGTAGGCTCTTGTAGCCTGCTTAAACCGTGAGGATTTGAAGATTGGAGCTGGAGGACATAAACCTATAAAATGAAACAAGTGAATTTCCAATAGGATTTAAACAGGATAGATTTAAATATTTTAAAAAAAAAAGATTCAAATCAGAAATGAAAATGAATAGTGGAGGATTTATAACGAAGGAAAAAATTTCCCATCGAGAAAAGAAAAGAGGTTTAAGTCGATTTTGCACATCTCTGTTCACTGGAGTCCTGTGCCCTTTCCTGTAGCATTGCCCTGCATCAAACAAGAAAATTGTTTTAAAAAAATAAATCAAAATAAATAAATAAATAAATGTCTGCCATTAAAAGTTTTAAAACAAATCTTCAATGGAGACTCAGACCTGCAACATGCTCTGCAATAAAAGGAGAACAATAATAATAATGATGCATTTGTGAAACCCTAGCGGTAGAATGTGGATACAGTGAATGAAACAAACGAATTTATGGATTCAAAATGGAATTGAAACAAATATTAAATTGAATATATAAATTTGTCCTTCCAATGAATGGAGTTTTTTGTGATTATAAATAATAAAACGGTAATAGCATTGCAGGATAATAATATAGAATAGCATAACATGGGGTAATTGGTAAATAAAAATATGATCATATTAAAATGGTTGCAAACTTTAAAAAGGGCGAATATTAGTGTTAATAACTGGTGCAATTTGATGAAGTAGTAAGAGACTTTTTAAGTAAGGTATAAATATCAATATTAAAGTGTAGTATAATTATTATTTATATTAACATTATATTGATACAAATGTTAACATGTATACAAGAGTTAATACTAGGGTTGACATGCATATTTATCTCTTCAAATGAATAATATTGATACAGGATCATTATTTATGTGAAGTAATTATAATCAAGTTGATATTGAAAGAATAAAGAAATATTAATGATAGTTATATTTTACAGAGAAATATATTGAGATTCAAATGGGCAATAGCCTATGTTCAATTGAGTTTTAAATATAAATAAGTTTATAGAAGTTATAACAATTTGAGAAATGGACAAGTGCACTGTTATAAATTAAATTATTTATCACATTAATAATGTAACATTGACAGTGATTATTCTTTCTATGTTCAAGAATAAATAATGGAATTAGGATTGTATCATGGGATAGCCAAAATAAAATGGAAAGTTTATATATAAAAGTGTTTGGGTGGAAAAGCAAAATAAAATGGAAGGTTTATATAAATTTCTAATTTGACTATTATATTCAAAAGATATTATTATCTATCGAATTTAAATATTTGAAGTAATAATTAAAGAGAGGTTTTTATATTTTATTTAATCCATTATTGTATATATCTTGTTGATAGATTTAATAATCTATCAATATAGATAAAAGTAAGAGATACAAAAATCTAGAACTAATCCATTAAATAAATTTGTAGATAAAAATAATAATAATAATAAATAAATATCTTTGCATGGAGATTTAAATTAGGTGCATTATTTTATTATTATTTAAAAGAAAAAAGAAAAAAATTGTTAGATTTTTCTAGCAAAAATTATGGGCATGACAAGAACCTAGATGCCAAAAGACTAGGTAGTGAGGAAAAAGAAAGAAAACCTAGGTGAGCTATCAAGAAGACAAGAAGGAAAGAAGGGCAAGATGAAGGACAAAAAGATAAGCTAAGTTGCAGAGTTTGATAGGGGAATGGACGAGTTTGAAAAAAACGTATTAATCTTGTATTACAATAGTGTATTGAGAAAACATCTCAAGAAAATGTGGCATTGGCTTATGAGAAAGAAGGTGAAATGGCCCATAAGGATGATTATTCAAAAAAAGAAGAAAGCAAAGGATGGCTGCTTTGAAAATGGAAGTTGAACTATAGTTTCATGAAGCCTTGGAGAATGCTACAGAAGAGGAAAAAGATGAAGGGAATGAGTCCATTGAGACTCAAAGTGTTATTTCTAACAATATTTGCGAGTATGTGTTTATAGGTGCAACAAATGAAGTGGTTGAAGTAATGAACCAACAAAATGATATGTTGATCGAGGAAATATAAATGATTGAACAAGAAGCAAACAAACAAATTCAAAAGAAGATAATAAAGGATATTTTGTAGCAAACTATAAAGAAGCAACAAAAGCATGGGGGGAAGCAAATCCAAATTGTGAATCTTGCAAATGAACAAGGCACAAGTGGAAGCAATCTTTTTTCAAATTTGATTTATGATTGGAAAAAGTGGAAGAAACATTTGAGTAGGAGCATCAAAATTTTCTCTTTGGGGAGTATGATGCAGGGGTACCCTAATGCACACTTTTTGATACAATTTGGTGTCATGTGCTAAGCTTTGAGTTTTGATTTTTTTGGTGTCAATAAGGTCATGTAAGACCACTTGGAGTCATTTGGAGTCATTTGGAGTCATTTAAATACATTGTGTAATGTTTTGGAGTCATATTGTAAAAGTTGCAAAAATTATAAAATGTTGCAAATGATGTCATCAGAGTTAACAAACGGCTATTGGTCAGTTTTTTAGTTGGAAATGATAAATATGCCTTGTATGATCGATCCCAAGGGTCGGAGAGAAGTTTGAATGAGAAACCAATTCATTTTGCACATTCTTTATTTCATTTTTTGTGAACATCGACTATAATTCACATGGTACAAATTGGTACAGATAGGTATGGTCTTGAAACTACTTAGAGAAGTTGAAGGACAGTCTTAGCTTTCAAATGAATTTTTTTGAGAGATTTTCATCAAGTTTTGGGCAAGATATTGCATTTTTGGTGATTGCGGGTCAAAACCCTGCCTAGGGTTTCCAGAAAGCAAAATTTAATCATGGGCAGAGTTTCCACCATCCAAAACCCATGAATTTTTTTGGAAAGCTCTAACCCATGCCCAACCACATTCCTAAAAAGTGACAACCCATATTTTGCACATGTGAAGGAGATATGTTTGATAGAAAATTCAGATTTGCAGTGAAACTGTCCTAAAAACCCGAGTTCTTGGTTGTTTTGAATGATCTATGCATTTTTCATCGACGAAGGGGTATAGAACCATAATGGCATGTTATTAAGGGCTTGCATAATTATGAGAATCCATATGACAAGCATTCTTCCATTTTTTTTGAAGTCATTTCCTAGAAGGCACCTAGGGGCAACAATACTTGATTTGCATAAATTATTGCATTGACCACTTGGTTGGGTCATGAATTCTTAGAAACCCCATAAAAGGTGTTGTAATAGGTTAGTATAAGTCAAATACATCATGTTAGATGATGTCCCTTTGTTGTTTTCCTTTGTTGTGTGCCATTAGACTTTAGGGTAAGTTGCCAAGAATGTACAAAGGTGTAGGTTTGCATTGTTTGCATTGATGCCTTGTTTGGAATGTGTTAAGGTGTTTGATAGTGAGTCTCTCCCCCTCTCTACATCACATGACCAAGCTGAAAGGTCATGCATCCCTATGGTGGGATTATGTTTAGGAAGAAATGAGAAAGAAGGGAAAATCCAAGATTACTTCTTAGGATAGGATGATTGCCAAGTTGAAGGGAAAATTATTGCCTAGTGACTACATGACTCAATTGTATAGGAATTTGGAGAACTCAAAACAAAAGGATATGTGAGTGAAAGAGTACACTGAAAAGTTTTACAAGTTGAGTATCAGATCAGGAAACATGGAGGACAAGGTTGCAATATACCTTAATGTATTGAAGTATAGGTTGCAAGATGAGTTGAGCCTTACAAGCCCCAAGACACTTGAAGAGTGTTATCAACTAGCCTTAAAGGCTGAGGAGAAGTTGAATAAGAAGCAATAAAAGAAGAATAGAGGTAGAGGAAGGAATTTCAAAGGTAGTTGTCCATATGCTAGTAGAGGATAGTCACAAAGAAAGCAAGGTGATTCAAGCACCTCTCAAGAACAAGCATCAAGTTTGAGAGGAGGTTTTAGAGGAAGAAGGCCTAACTTTAGGGGAAGATTTGGATAAAGAGGAGGATTCAATGGTTTCATGGGTAAATGCTACAAGTGCAACAAGTTTTCAGGTCATCAAGCTTGGGAGTGTCCAAAAGAGCAATCAAATACTACTTTTAGGAATGAAAGAACTTGAGTTGCTCGAGGAGGAGATGAAGAAAGTGTTAACTCCTCACCATACCCAAAAGAACCGAAGAAAGGAGAATCCTTGCTGATGAGAAGGACATTGATCAAGGTTATAATGGAGAAGGAGCCACCTCAAAGGAAGTCACTATTTAGGACCGTTTGCAAGTGCCAAGGTAAGCGTTGTCAATTTTTTATTGATTTCGATAGTAATGATAATCTAGTTGCTTAAAGATATCAAGTTTCCACAATCCATCAATTATCTGAATGTGTTTTCTGAATTAGATTGTGTTGTTAATTTCTATCATCAACATTTTGAATCACACTCCGTGATCCATCATCAGGATGAAATACCATTATTTTTCATATGGTATTGCTTGTGAAATACATCTTCATGGATGTTTTCATAATATTGTAACAGTAATATTGGTCTACAACAATTCATTTTTTTCCTTCAACTTTCTTTCATCCCGATGATGGATCACATAGTGTGATTTGAAACGTTGATGATAGAAATTAACAACACAATCTAATCCAGAAAACACATTCAGATAATCTAGTTTCTATCGAGATGGTAGAGAAACTAAACTTGAAGATATTACCTCATCCTACACCATATAAAGTCTCATGGTTGAATAAGGGACAACAAGTACTAGTCAATGAACAATGTTGGGTAGACTTTCAAATAGGAAGGCACAAAGACAAGGTGTTATGTGATATCATCCCTATGGATGTATGCCATGTATTATTTGGTAGGTCTTGACAATATGATAGAATAACAATGCGTGATGGTAAAAAGAATGTTTATGTTTTGGAGAAGGACGAAGTTACCTATACCTTAGCACCTTTGAAGGAGGAAGATAAATACCAAATTTTTGGATGAAGTGTGATGTTAGTGGGTGAAAAAGAGCTTCTAAAGACAATGGAAGAGGAAGAGAGGTTTTGCAGTGATGGTCAGACCTAGGATTGTCATAACAACAACAATAATTGATGACTTTCCATGGGAGATTTAAGACATGTTTAAGGGTTATGCAAACATAGTTGTGGAAGAACTTCCTAACTCATTTCCTCCAATAAGAGATATTAGTCATCATATAGAATTTATACCAGGGGCTAGTCTACCAAACAAGGCAACCTATAAGATGACACCCCAACAAAATCAAGAAATTAGAAAATAGGTACAAGAGTTGCTCGACAAAGGGTTAATTAGGGAGAGCCTTCGTCCTTGTGTAGTTCCAAATGTTTTGGCACCTAAGAAAGGAGGTGAGTGGAGAATTTATACTGACTCCAGGTCAATAAATAAGATAACAATCAGATATAGGTTTCCACTTCCAAGAATATAGGACTTAATGGATTGCTTGAGTGGGGCAAGTTATTTTTCAAAGGTAGATCTCAAAAGTGGATACCATCAAATAAGGAGATGAGTGGAAAACAACATTCAAAATAAATGAGGGCCTATATGAGTGGCTTGTTATGCCATTTGGCCTTTCTAATTCACCTAACATCTTCATGAGGCTCATGAATGAGGTCCTCAAGCCATACATTGGTAAGTTTGTTGTTGTTTACCTCGATTATATATTAGTTTTCAATGCTTACAAATAACATTTGTATCACTTGAATTTGGTGTTGAGAAGGTTACAAGAGGAAAAATTACCGATAAACCTTAAAAAGTGTGAGTTCATGAAGACATAACTATTGTACCTTGGTTTTGTGGTCTCAAAGGGGATGTTAAAGATGGATCCAAGCAAAGTGAAGGCAATATTGGAGTGGCCTACATCTAGATCAGTCACAAAGATAAGAAGTTTTCATGGTCTTGCAAGTTTTTATAGGAAATTTATCAGAAATTTCAATCATATATGTGCACCTATCATAGACACTATTAAAGGGGATAAGAAAAGGAAGTTTGTGTGGACTGAACAAGCTGATAAAAGTTTCCAATATCTGAAAAAGAGAGTGATTGAGCAACCTATCTTGGAATTACCTGACTTCAACAAGGTCTTTCAAATAGAATGTGATGCTAGTGGACATGCAATAGGGGTAGTTTTAAACCAGGACAATAAGACGAGCATATTTTAGTGAAAAACTGAATGATGCAAAGAAGTATTCTTCATATGACTTGGAGATGTATGCAAAGGTTCAATCACTAAATAATTGGAGACACTACCTTCTACCTAGGGAGTTTGTGGTCTATATAGACAATCATGCACTTAAATTCATAAATAGCCAAGAAAAGCTCAGTCAAAGGCACATTAAGTGGGTTGAGTACCTACAAAATTTCACTTTCACAATCAAACACAAGAAGGGGCAGAGTAACAAGGTGGTTGATGCTTTAAGTAGAAGAGCAGTGAGGGTGCAAGAAATTTAGTTAAAAAGTGTTGGGATTGAAGCACTCAAGGAGATGCATGAGGATGATGAGGATTTTAAAGAAGTCTATGAGGTTATATGAGGGAAAATCTCATCAAGGAGAAGCATTGTGGGAGTGTGGCAAGTCATTTTGGACTTGACAAGACACTAGAGCAACCAAGGAGGAACTACTTTTGGCCAAGAATGAAAACAAATTTAAGAAGACTTGTGGAGAGGTGTACTATATGTCAAAAAGAAAAAGGGAGCAACACTAATGCAGGATTGTACCAGCCTTTACCCATTCCCAATAGGCCTTGGGAATCCATCAGTATGGACTTTGTTATGGGATTACCAAAGACTCAAAGGGGTTTTGATTCAGTCCATGTAGTTGTCGATAGGTTTTCCAAAATGGTTCACTTTATCCCTAGAAAAAATACAAGTGATGCTTCATATGTTGCAGGTTTGTTCTTCAAAAAGGGTGTTAGACTTCATGGATTGCCATTGAGCATAGTCTCTGATAGAGATAACAAGTTTCTAGGGCAGTTTTGGAGAACATTATGGAAAAAGCTTGGTACAAATATCAGTTTTAGCTCGGCCTACCACCCTCAGACAGATGGCCAAATTGAGGTGGTCAATAGGATCCTAGGTAACCTACTAAGATGCCTTTCAAAGGATCATCCTAAACAAAGGAATCTTGTGTTATCCCAAGCAAAATTTTCTTATAATGGCTTAGTGAATAGGAGCATTGGCAAAAGTCCATTCCAGGTTGTCTATGGCATGCAACCAAGAGGAGTATTCCAACTAAGATACCTTAGTGGTATGGAGAAGCAAAGTGCAGAGGGTGAACAATTTGCAATAGCCATGCAAGAGATACATCAACAAGTGAAACAACAACTCCAAGCTAGTGTGGAAAAGTACAAACAAAAGGCAGTTTTGAAGAGAAAGGAGGTCAGTTTTAAGGTTGGAGATCTTGTCTTAGCACATCTCAGGAAGAAAAGGTTCCCCAAAGGTGAATATACCAAATTGAAGATGAAAAAAATAGGTCCTTGTAAGGTTGTTAAGAAGTTTGCCAATAATGCTTATGAGATAGAATTGCCTAGTGGAGTAGGCATATCACCAATTTTCAATGTTGTTAACTTATACCCTTAAAAAGGGGATGTAATTGTTGATGAAGGAGAAGGTATACAAAAGATATTAGATGCTGACTGGATAAAGGACCTACAACCCACCACACCACCAAAGTTAAGAGCGTATTCTTGACACAGAAGAGAGCAAGAAAACCAGAGGTAAGCAATACTTTCAGTATTTGGTCAAATGGAAGCACCTTCCATATGAGGATGCCACATGGATGACAAAATAAAACATCATCAAGCATGGAAAGACAGTTGCAGACCTCCTCTTAGGTGGAACTTGAGTTTTTTTCTTTTTCCCTTGGGAGTATGATGCAGGAGCATTACTTTGGCAATTTTTGTAAAACTCATTTTGATGTTAAGAGTCTTAGTTGAGTTATTGTGGGTCTTAGGGGGTCCATTGGGATCATTTCCAATGGTCCAAGTTGTTTAAATAGGCCAAATTTGGTTTTCCCGCCAAAATGCAAATTTGAATTTCTCAAGTGTTTTTGGCTTGTTGAAGGGTTGGGATTTGTTCCTCAACTCTAGTTTTGAGTTTGTTGAGTCTAATAAGGTCTTAGAAGACCATGATAGACCTTGTAAGGTCTCTTTACATGTTTCTTTTAGTTTAGGTTGTGAAAAAAGGCATATTTTGCAAGTTTGGTACAAAAAGACATTAGGCTACATTAGGTTTTGAAGGAAAAAGACATACATTTTTTATTTTTAATTGTTCTTGATGATAATTCACGTTGAATGAATGAGAAGGTATGCTCCAAGAAGTTGTGAAAGGATTTATTGATGAAAATACCCTATTTCTTCACAAGTTTTGACAGTTTTATGCAAATATAGTCTAAAAACAATCTTGTACGAACTTGTATGAAACAATGGTAGGTCTGAAGGTGGATGGAATGTTAGAGTTTTGTTTGCAGGTTCAAATGCATTTGGTTTCATTAAATTTCATGATGTTTTGATCAAGATACAAAAAAAAAAATGCTAACTATCTTGCCACAGAGCTAAGGTTTCCAGCAAGAGAAAACAATTCATATCTTTTGTTTAAGTAGGTGAAAATTGTTGAAACTTGGTGAAACCCTTCTTCAGGTTGTTGGTCAGGTGTCCACGAAGGGGAAATTCACAAATCAATCATATGTGTGAATTTTGCAGGTCTGTGAGTGCTCACTGTCCTTAAAAACTGTCAAAACCTTAGGTATTTTAGGGTTTAGTGAAAAAATCATTTGTATTGAGTTCACCATAGCGAAGTTGAGTTTGATGAGACCCTGTGGAGTGTGTTGTAGGTTTGAGAAGCCTAAGAAGGCATAAAAGTGAGTGTTGAAACAATAATCACCCAATTAGGTCTTTCTTGAGGGTTTGAGCCTAGTGAGAAAGGGTTGTAGGAAAACTTGCAAAGTAGTTTTAAAGATGCCTTTAGAAGAGGCAATAGAATCTGAAACACATTGTTCTTGTTGTTGTTTATCCTCTGCATCATGTCATATCTTGATTTGGTCTAGATGCATTCTATTGATGATTCATTTCCCTTAAGATTCAAACTATTTCCATCATGGGCTCTCTTATGGAGGACTAAAACTTTCTAACTCCTTAATTTCATGGCTAAAGGCATCCTGAAGGTTTGCCTCTTTGCCCTAGTTACTCATGATTCTTGGAGGTTGATTTCCTCATTGCTACCGTCCATGACTTCTTTTCTCTTTTCCCTTTGTTGGTACCTAACTTATCAATCACTTTTTTGCATGAATCTACATTGCACACAACCCCACAAGCTGATAGAAAAGGTGGCTTTAATACCATTGTTATGCCCCCAAGGTTTACTTCTTCAGATCCAACTTAAAAAAAATCAAATAAATAACAAGTCATTGTTAAAATCTAGTGTATGACAATCAGGGATTGCAGATAACAAATTTAATCCGCAAAGTACTCAAAATATAATCAAACTACTATTCAATTCTACAAATGACAACAAAACTCAAATATGGAAAAGAATGAGCAATTTTTATGACTGTTAATTTATTTTGCCCAACTTACAACAATAGTACATAAAGATTATCAACAATCAGATGATTGGTTGATCCCTTCATAGCGTGTTTGTGTAGCCATCTAGTTATTTGACAATGACCTCATGTGCAAAGACAATAGGCTCTTAGATCCGACTAGTCGTGGATGTTTGGTGCTCCTAGGTGATGCCCTAAGGTTGGGCTTGGACCACACTGGATATTGAATCTATTTATTTGATTAAACCCTTTGGGGTTGCAACAAAAAATCACTTTCTAGCACCTACATTTGATGATTCCAATTGTTGATTAGGCATTTGGACTTATGGTTGGCTTACAACACCTTAGTGAAGTTAATTGCCCAAAGTGTTTGTAGATCTATTGTTGTTATTTTGATTTAGACCAATCTTCGCTGCTAGGGTTTGCTAGGTGTAGATGATTAGGTCTCACATGCTCTTGCAAGATGATGCCAAACTTGGGCCTGGGATTTTGTGCTATAATTGTGCTTTTGGAAGATGCACGTTGAGGCCTAGAAGGTGATAAGTCAGTCTACCCAACACTTTAGGCCTAACCACTTATGAGGGTTAGAAGCTTGTGCCTGGATGAGTTCAAACCTCCTCCCAACCAACTACGCCACCTAGAGAAGTAAGACAAATGATTTAAGACATTATCTAGTTGCAAACCTGATTTGAATTTGTTGAGAGAAGCACAATAATGGCAAGTTTTTGTCCTACCAATTGTTACTAACTTGAGGGTTTCATCCCAAGTAGTACACAATGTGAATTACTCACAAAAATTCCCAATTCTATGCCAAAAAAATAAATTAGCAACTCCACTAAATACTTGTTTGAAAATAGGTCCTAAGAGCCTAATTATTGACACCCAAACTTAAATTAAGTATTTCTTTTCTTTTCTTATTTTCTTATTTAATATTTAATATTATTAGTGTAGTGTTTAAAAGTACTTTATAAAATATGGATGTCATTGCCCTTGAACGAGAGGGACATGACAAAATCTCAAGTGTAGTCTCACTTCCAACAAGCAATTTCATTTGAATCATAAATTTATAATACAACCTAATTTTTGTACTTTTAGAAGAAGGAAATTGAATGATAGCATGCAACTTCATTAAATTCACTTTGTTGATGCCACTAATAAAATATTAAAATATTGATTAGGCGTTAGCTTATTTTAGAAGGTTTCTATTCCCAAAATATAGATTTCAAGATTTAATAAAATTAAATTGATTGCCCCAAGTTGGTGATGGTACTTTTTAATACAACTTGATACTAGATATTGAAATCTTGCACATAAAGTTGAATAGATAAATTGGCAAATATTAGCGAAGATTGAGAGATAACCCAAAAAAATTAAGCTATCACCATAAACTCCATCAAACATGCAATAATAATATTATCATTATGTGCTAAACACTCTAAATTTTAATTTTCAATGGCATCAATAAATGCTCACCTTTAAGGTGAAATGGAGAGAAAACCTGAAAACAATATCCAATTAAGGAGAGTGTGTCATAATCTGACTGACAGAAAGAAGGTTCAACTCCATACCAGGTACAAAGTATACATTGAGAAATATTAAATTTCTCCCTCTAGAGTGAATCTGTATGTTGCCCTTGCCGACAACAGTATACTCCTCGCCACCTCCAAAGATGATCGATTCTCTGAAAGGCGTGTACTCAATGAACCAATCCCAATGATGAGTAAAATATCGAGAAACACTTGAATCAATGTACTAGGCAGAAGATTTCACAGGATCTGCAGGACTCTTGGCCATGAAGGCATAGAACACATATTCCTTCTGCTCAGTGTGCTCTGCAACATTTGTTTTAGGCTTAGACTCTCCTTACTTGTTTTGTTTAGAAGCCAAGTGTTTCCAGCAGTCTTTCTTCATGTGACCAAACTTATGGCAGTAGTTACATTGAACACTCTTTTTCTTAGAAGAATATGAAGACTGCGCTTGACTAGTCTGCTTAGAGGGCTGATTTTTGCCATTATTCTTCTGAATGGTCTTAGCAGGAAAAACTTGCTCTATAGAGGACGAACTATCACCACTACCAAACTATTGTTTCCAACAATCCTACTGCAAAAGTATGGTGCAAAGATCTGAAAACTTCAAATCAACATTAGCTGAAGTAATGTTGAGAGTCTCGATAAAATGCTCATAAGATTTTGGTAGACTTTTTAACGTGATGACTACCATATTTTCTTCCTCCATTTTTTGGCCAATTGCCTCAAGTTGATCTCGGATGTCCTTGATCCTAGTTAAGTGCGCCTGCAAAGATGTCAGATTTTGGTAGACTTTTCAACGTGATGATTACCATATCTTCTTCCTCCATTTTCCGACCAATTGCCTCAAGTTGATCTCGAATGTCCTTGATCCTAGTCAGGTGCGCCTGCAAAGATGTCTTCTCATCCATCATGATAGAAAACAACATGTTCTTCAAGAAGAACGCACAACTTTTTTCAGAAGTTTTATGAAGATCCTTTAGATGATCCCAAATCTCTTTTGCTGATTTACCAGATGGAACCTGATGTAGTTGATCATCAGTGACATAGAGTTTAATGAGCATCATTGCTTCACGATTTTGCTCATCAAAATTTTCTTGATCTTTATCACCCGATGCAGGTCGTGTCTTTTTGCCCAGAATAATCTGGTCAAGGCAGCGATATTCAAAGATTGTCATCATTCGCTACTTCTAGGTGTTGTATTTGCGACCATTGAATTTTTGATTGCCCTCAAGCATGATGTGAGAAAAAGAGGCCATTTGCACATAATCCAACAAATAAGAGACACAAAACCCCACAAATGCAAAAATTTGTCACAGAATGACGACACAAATCCCAAGGATAGAATAGCTGATCAAAAGAAATAATCACTTCAGACAGTGAGTCTAGGAGTCTTGGAAAGAGACAAATCCAACATCTGACAGAGAATAGGACAAAACGCTCAAATATCCATGTCAAAGACTTTTAGCAGATAAAGTGACGATAATTTCTAAAAAAAATAACACGAGTTGCAGATAAGGACAAAAAGTTGCTAGGAGGCAGATGACAAACTTCAAAAAATATCTCCAAATTGGAAGGAGATAGCCGCTAAAAACAAATCTCTCACAAATTGGAACAGGTCACCCAAAATGCCAATTGTATGAGAAATCGGCCCAGGAAAAAAAAACTATCTTAAAAAAAAATGACCACCCACAAACACATATCTCTGAGAGCAGAAAGAAAAATGCGTGCACAATATCAGAAAGAGGCTGAAAAATGTGATTTTTAAAAATTGCTCCAAAAAATGTGTCAAGAAGTCGGACATGGCCGAGCTTAACCGGCACACTCTAAGCGTTGACTGCTTAGGTGGTCGGGCCCATAGCCCCTTAAGTCGGACCTTTCCCGTTCCAAAAGCAATAGATCTGTGAAATTCCGTTCTCGTCCCTGTTTGTATTTGTCGTTTCTACCGTAGGGCTGCTCCCGTTTCTTGCCTCAAGGGTTTAAAACTGCACCCATTACCGCCTCAAAATCTCGCATACTATTTTGTCGTTTGACGTACTGAAATTGATAAAGATTTTAATTTTTCTTTAATGTGTTTATATATTTTTTATTATATTTAATTGTTATTTTTTTAATATTTAATATATTTGTTTGAATTTGTTATAAGAATTGTAAATAAATTAAAATTAAAGATTATTTACAATTAAATAAAAACAAAAGTGAAAGATTATATTTGATTGTTATAAATTTAATATTTAATATTTTTGATTGAATTGTTTTATAATTTTCTAATAAATTAAAAATAATAATTGATTATTAAATAAAATAATAAAATAAAACTTAGAAGTTATGTTTAAATGATTTTTAGTTGAAACAAAATTATATTTATCAAAATATTATATGTAGATATTGAAGAATATATTTTTATTAATTTTTAGATTTGTATTAAATTGTTTATTATTAATTTGAATAATAGAAATAATGAGGTTATTATTATATTGATTTGTTTTTCTTTTCTTTTTTTCAAAATTTATATTTAAGCAATTCATTGTTATGAAACAAAATCTAATGAGATATCATTTATATTTCAGATTGTAAAGAATAATATTGCATAAATTTTAATAAAAATAAATAAATAAAATATTCCACATCAGTTTAAATTAAAATTTAAATAATATTCATATTTATATTAAGCAATATTTATCTATTTTCTAACCTAAAATTAAAACAATATAAGATATTTGTGATTTAAAAAATATGTATTTATATAAATAATATGATACTTTGTTAAAATAGAAATAAATAAATATTCTAGAATTTGTCAATATATAGTTAGTATTGTGGAAATGATATAACATAGAGAGAAATATTATATAGAAAATCAAATATAATTGTTTATTCGCATGATCATTCATTGAATGAAGACAAAATCCCTAAGAGTTTGTTCAATTAAATCATATTACATTTATCAAACAAATTCATATTATTAACATTGATCATGAATCTTGATCTATTTTTATTTATGAGTTTTGATTTGTTATTTTAATTTATTGATATATCAAAAAGTATTTAACAAGTTTATACAATAAATATATCAAGGTTTATAGATATTTTGTTGTAAGGATAATAAAATCTTTTTATTTTTGTTTTAATATTAAAATTTGTTTTTAGAATCTAGGAATCATAAAAATTAGTACATTGTTCATATACCATACATCACAAACTTGATGAGTTGTAGGATCACATATATTACTTACTATTTATAATCTAGATATATCATATTTCTATGTGCACATAGACACCAAAAAACCAGTATGAGTCCAACATCAACCATAACACCATACTTATAGGGTCGAGTCAAATCACATAGACCTCATATCTGCCCCACACATAGACTTACACTTTTCATAGCTACCACAACCAAAAAAGTTGACACCATCTAGTGATGTTATTGGCACCTCCTCCTTCTTATCTTGCTCCACAATAAGGACCTTATTTTCATCATAGTATTAAAAAAACCATCAATCCTTCTTTCAAAGGAAACAAGACATTTAAACTTTTAGGTATTTCCTTAATAGCCCTCTATAAGCACAATTAAGATTTCTTGATAGTGCACAAATGACACAAAAATAAATCAAATTTATCCACTTCTTGGTGAAGAAAAACAATAATTTTATCTTGAATTTAAAAAATATTACAACAATCAATAAAATTAATGCACAAGCTAACTTGATTGAGTTGCACCAAACTTGCACCAAACATTTTCCACCAGCTTGAGAATAAATAGGATCCATCAAAAAAAATCCATCATATTGGTTGTTCTCTCATCCAGCTACACCTCCTCAGCCTTAGATGAGTTCATCTTTCTACAACCTTTCCTTACCTTGGTCGCGCCATTCACAATATCGGAGATAGCCCTCTACATGATGCCCAGAGTAATAGATGTAAGTTTATTGAAATCGTTGTCCACTTTATCCTACAACTCCCAGAATTGAGTGAGATAGAAATCAAAGGGCCTGTCTTTATCCCACACATCCTCTTCCATTTCCTCCATGGCCTTCTCTTCCACATCTTTCATAACTTTCATAACCACATCCTCAATTTCTTTTTCAATTATCTTAACCCCTTCATCTTCATTGTCCTTTGAGTCTTTGACCACATGTTGGTCATCACCCTCCATCTCTTCATCCTCCTCACTACTAGAAAATTTCTCCAAGAGGTCTTCGCCTAGAACCACCGATAGTTCCTTTTCTCTCACATTAATGATGAATGAAGCCTCTTCTTTTGGGTCATCACTAGGTTCTTCAAAGCTAAGTTTTTTACCCTTGGTTGATTGGCCCACGAGCCTTGTTGACCTTCTTTCACCCTTCCCACTACTAGATTTGTCTATTTTTCCTTTTTCATCCTCATCTCTAATCTCAATAGTTACTTTTTTAGCAGTTTTTGGTTCAACACTATCAAAACCCTTTCTCTTAGCTCTTGAGGGGTTACCCGAAGGGTTAGAGCTACTCTTCTTACCTTTCACATTTTGAACAACAAGGTCCCCTTTGATAAGGAGACCTTTAATAGAGGATTGTTTCATAATAGAGGGGACAACATGGGGATTTTTGGGATGAGGTCTAACAGAGGTTCCCTCACCAAGAGTATTCACCTAAGAAGGACAGGGGAGGGATTCCTATTGATTCTCAAGGGCGAAATTAGCATTGAGGTTTTTACCAGTAGAAGGGTCTGACATGGGGGTGATGGCCGAGATGTAATTATAGAGGCATTGAATCAATCCTTGGTGAAGGGGAGGCAAAACTTGCTTAGTCTTGCATTGTTTGAGAGAAGATAATTGAAAGAAAGGTATATTAATCTTTTCATTTCTATGAATATGGCAAAGAAAGGAAAAGTGGTACTCATGAGTTATTGTGTACCTACCTTCCAGGGTAAAATTTTTTATGATATGCACATAGGTCACCCTATAAGAGGTCGGGAGCCATTCCCTATTCTAACCATTTTGGAACCTCTTGAGCTTCTCATCCCCTTCAAGAAAATTGTCAATAAACATCTGGTAATCAAATATGGCCACTATTGAACAAAAGAACAAACAAATATAATTCTATACTATTGAATAAGCTATATGACCACTATATTATTTTTAATCAAATATTGGTGCATGGTCAAAAGAGGTGTTAAATACTATGATTTCAAAGGGAGGCATTTGGAGAAAATGGAGGGAGATGCTCAAGAAATGCTAGGTGAGGAATGAACATGGTGTTGTGATGGAGGTATGCAAATATGAAGTTCGTTGGCGAGGTGAAATCATATCCATGGATCAGAGGGAAAAAGAGGGGGTTGTCTTCAATACAATAAGCATTCCATAGTTGTTAATTCATGGACAAGTTTATGGGCAACTCTAGCATACAAAACTAGGTTTCCATTATGCACGACAAAGGCTTGTATCTTTCCAGCACGACATCCAGTGGATGTGTTCAAACATGAATCATCAATTTGATGAGGCACTGAGATGGTGCATTAAAGAATGACCTAAGCATGATGAGGCACTGAGATGGTGCATCAAATAATGCCCTAAGCATGATACAAAAAGTAATAACTGAGTGACTTATTTTTGAAAAAAATTCACTCACCTTAAGTATGAACAAAAAAAATAAAAAAAATGGAAGATGACAAAAACCAAGGACAAATCAATAAAATATTATGAACAATTATTTAAAAGTGTGGTTAGAAAGCTAGAAGAAACCTTGACATAAAAGATGAATTGAGTGTTTTATTTTAGGGTTAAGCTCTCACATTATAGTAAAAGTAGATGAAAATATTTCCTCTTCATATAAGGATGAGAAAGATGAGACTTCTCCCCCACCTACAAGAAGTAAATTTTGGTTTTAAAATAACAGTAGGGAAGATCATCTAAGGAATGAATGTTTGATAGTCAAAGGCATGAAGAGGGCTACCACACTAGAAATTGAGAAATCCCCTAGAAAGATAGTAAAAATATATTGTAAAATATAAAGTGGGACAAACATGACACAAATAGGTGTCCAATGTTACTTCATGAAGAAGATGAATATGAACCAATGGTTTATGGATTTACTAGGGAAGCATTTTTTGATATGGGTATGGAGAGAGCATAGGGTTTAGCTATAAGAGCATTCAATTTTTATTTGGTACATGGCTAGTGGAAACTTCAATTGATAAAAGTATAAGACCACCTAACAATATACACTATATGGTACTACAATTTCAAGATATAGGACACTCTGGATGAGTTATCATGATAGATATTGAGAATGAGGTGGTAGGGGAGGCTACCACAATAATAATAGAGGTACTAGAGAAAGAGGAAGTACCAAAATCCCAACATATTATAACTATGATAAATTAGGACATTATTCTGATTAGTGTAGAAGAAAAAAAAGAGGAAAATCCACATGTGATTTTTGTGGTGATAAATCATGATATTTATAGTTCTTCCAAATTTAATAGTTCTATAAGAATGTGTCAGCATCATGATTAAAAGGTGAATGATTGTCTAGTCCAAATTTAACCTATAATGCTAAATTAATGAATAACTAAAATAGAGGAGCAAATGTTCGACAATGTACAAAATCAAATATAGAAAAAAAAAGTAGAATAGGAGGATCCTCATTGACAAAATAGAAATTTGAAAACTAAGACAAAGGGAAAAAGGGGGAAAAATCAAGAAAAAAGGCCATGTAGAAACTTAAGAAAAGGGAAAAATAACTTCAGTAATTACTTGTGTTGGATTAATAGAAGGATATCCTAGGATAATATTAAGAGAGTGAATATGAAAAATAATATTTAGGTGAAGGGTGACATGATTTGGTGATAAGGAATTCCAAAGAGATAAATAAGAAAAATAAAAAGGAGAGGATAATAGTAAGGTGGGTTTCATCACAAAATAAGTCTATAAACTAAAAATAATTGAAAAGTTTGGTAGAATAAGAAGAGGTTGGGATTCAAGGTTTTGATAGAATGAAGATAGATAAGGTTATTGGAATGAAACTCATGTGAAAGATGGAATTGGTATTTTTAATAGCTTCATCCAATTAGAGTTAGCTTGTGAATGAAGGGAGATAGTAAGTTTAGATGATGAAGAGGAGTAAGGCATATTCAATTAGTTTAGTTAATTATTAGGGTTGGATTAAGGAGAATATTATAAGTTATTGGTGCTATTATTTGTAGAATTATTGGTTTCTTAAGAAGATGATAGGTTTAAAAAAATATATGCATCAAGGTTAAAAAGGAGATAACTTTAAACCAATCTATCACCTATGCATAATCATACAAGGTGGTACAAAGTGTTATAAAATTTGGATATTTATGCAAGATATTTTGATTGCAAAGCTTTGGGAAAATATTATTAATAATACCCTCTCAATATTAGAGTAGAGAAGAAGATAAAATATCTAGATGAAAGAAGGAATTAATAATAGAATATAAAATCCATCACCTTCTCATTTGTTCCATGATTGTAATGTGTAACATTGATGAAATTGACATGCAATCCCATGTTGAATTGAATGTGTTCCATGAAAAGATAAGTGAGATGGAGGAAGGAATCCATAGAATAGGTAGATAGAGAGTAGAAACATTATAAGGTTTTTTCCTTAATGAATCTAGAGAAAAATCTTAGCTAAGTATTGATTATCAAACTAATAGTCAATGCACATTGATCTATAAAGGATTGAACTTTATCTTAGGATATCTTATCCAATTATACGTGTATGTCTATGTTTAGCATGATGAGATATGGTTCGCGTGCATGATTTATTATAGCCAAACATATTATGTTGTCGAGGAAGTTTAATGTTTCATCCCCTACCTGGTATAATATGATGAGATAATAGATAGAGAGTATTGCATAGTAAATGATAAGGTTAGGGGAATAGGTTGGGATGTTGAGGGTAGGAGACACAAACTTTTTCATGTTATGATAATTCTATGGCAAGGTTGTGAGGTTAAGGGTAGGATAGGAGAGGGAATGAAAAATTGGTAAGAGAGGATTAACAAAAATAAGTTAAGGGTGCGGTTTGAGAGGGTGGCTCATAGGGGTAGGAGGTAAAGCAGTTGCCTAAAGGGACATGACCATAGTTAAAAATAGGAATGGAGAGAGAGGGACATAAATAGTAGGAATGTGGGTTGGATGAGGAATAGGTGTGGAAATTTAGGTAAAGAAATATTGAGTGGTAGGAAAAATAAAAAAGTTTGGCTAGAAGAGAGGGATGAAGGTACAAGAATTAGACTATAAAGGGATATGAGTATGGATAATATATCATATACCTTGTGATAACTCTAGCCCCTCAAGATGGGTAATGATGATATTTGTTCAGGAGTATGCAAGTGAAGAGATTTAGGATTCTAGTGACATCATCAAGTAGGCTACTTTGGAAAGGGACACAAGTGGTGATCAATTTTTTTGAGTGACAAACTTAACATCATCTAATAGGGGTTCATTATCAAAGTGGTCATCATTGTGAGACATGTAGAATGTGACATCATGTGGGATAGATGACAATGGAGGAAGGGTAATGAAAGAGGGAAGAGGAAGGGAAATACATGGATAGGTTTAGATGAGCGTTCCTATAAGAGATAATGTACATGAGAAAGGGATGGCCAAAGAAGGATAATAATCTCTATCAAAGAAGAACACAAATGATTTATTCTTGTATACTATACAAGGTTTGAGTAGAAAAATGTAAAGTATTTATTTTCAATGAAAATAATAGGCAAAGACAATAGTGTAGTAAATTGGCACTAGTTCCTAATTTTGATAATGTCTATAAACTATGATTATGTTTACTCAAAAATAATTTTTTGTTGAATGATGACAAAATTTAAAAGTACAATTCACTAATTTTTGGATATTAGAATGAGATTTTGTTGTTTAGAGAGAAATATTATTTTGAAGATGAAGAAAGGAATAAATAATGAAGGTTAGGATTCATATCAAGTTAAATACAAATATAGATAGGAAATAGATAGCCAACAAAATTTAAATGTAGGAAAGTCTTTTCAGTTTATATCATAAGATTCAATGAGCAACTTATCATAAATGGGTTTAGTTAATAAAAACATACAAAAATTGTATACCAACTAAAATAAAATATTTTTCTTTCTAGTTATATTGTTTAACATATCTTAGTTATACTAAATTATGAATCTAAATGGGACTCAATTGGGAAATGATAACAAAATAATAAATTAGTTGATTCACTAGCAATTACATTTATGAGTAACAAGATTGTTTACAAACATTTAAAAGATAATAAGAATGAAATATGGAAACTACATAAGCTAGTTGATGGAAAATAATAGGAGGTACTTATTGAAAAAACTCAGGTTGCTAATAGGAGGAACAAAGTCCAATTTTGATATAAGGATGTTGATACACTTGTAGAGTGCAACAATGTCTTTATTACATGTCATTTTTTAGAAAAAGATAGAATAGATAACAAAAAACAAAAGAATGCTAAAAGTTTGGAGAAATGTAGAATAGAATCAAGATATAACATTCATTGTAAATAAGTAAGAAATGTGGTCTCAAAGCAATTCACACCCCTTATCTATGTTTCCACATTTTGCAAATGTACTTTTTGGTAAAGGAAAATATATAAGTCCAAAATTCTATGACTCAAGAGAAATGAGTTAGGGGTCATTAATGTGCTATGTCAAATGCTAGAAAAAAAAACGCAAAGGAAATAAGGTGGAATATTTTTAACATTTAGATATTGGTTTTACCACATACCTTATGCCTTTTGGGTATGATGGCATGAGTAATCCTACAAGTATGGGTTCCACAAGGAGGAAGGGAGATGAGAAGTTGGGTGAGGGAAATGAGTAGGGAAAATGATAAAAGCCTAAGATATTGAGACTTGAAGGAAAAATGAATCCTCAAATTCTAGGAATTAAGGATGGTGAATACTCAATGCTAAAGAAGAGAAAGCATGGAAAAATGTAAGTGCAGAATAATTGAGGTTCATGGGTTAGTCTTATAGCTTAAGAAGAACATGATTACATGGAGACCTAAAATCCTAGGGAAAAGACAAAACATAAAGTAGGGAGTGTAAGTGTGGTTAAAGCCATGATAAATTACCTAGGTAATGAGAAGTCCAAAAGACTAAAATAGGCAAAGGTCCCAAAAAAAATGGAAATGTTGGGTTTCAAGGAATGGAGGGAAAGTATATTGCTAAACCTAATAAAGGCTACAAATAGACACAATCACCCCCAACACTTAGAAATTCATATAGCTTGAGATGTTTAGGCATGTGAAAAGTATAATGAATGACAAAACACTACAACAAGAAATTTTTTTGAATAAGGGGGTCTATTAAACGAATTCTTAGATTGGTTATAGATGCTGGCGAAAACATGGTTCTATTAAGAAAGGAAGCACTCAACTTTGATAAATTTGCACTCAATAATATAGGCCCCACCATCACTTAGAATGGGGCAGGGCAAAGACATCACATAAAAACTATATGGCAAAAATATAAATCTTTGATCAAATATTAATATGAGGGACTCTACAAGCAACAAAATCAAAATAAAAAATAATTAGAAGAACAATAGTCATTTCACTAAGAATGATATGTAAGGTAAATGCTTAAAAGGACAAACACCAACAAAGGAGTTCCTTGATTTTATCTTAAATTAGAAATGGTGTTGCAAGGAATAAATAAGTGGAAACTTTATTAGAGAATGTTCCTTACCCTTCAAGGATAAGCAAACCAACTTAGGAACCCATATTACGGTTTTAAATCTTTTCAAAATAACTTCATACACGAAATTAATCATCATGACTTAACAAGGTCTTTGACTGATCCATGGCAAAATGTGTGTGCAAATGAGTTCATCTCTTCTTCATGAAATCAGCTAAACTAATCATTAGAAGTAGGAATTGTAACAATCTTGGAGATAAATTTCATTGCAGTATAAGAATTAACACATACTTGAGGGTTCTTAACACATCTAATAGTTGTTTTGGCGAACATGTCTAGAAAACCAAAAGAATTTGACAACTTTTCAATATGGTGGTAGAAAAATAATTCTTTCCCTCCTTTTCAGCACCACTAAGTAAAAATACCCTATTGTCTTCATCTCCCAAGCCAATTTCTCCAACTTTGCATAAATTTATTATGTTTGTGAATATCATAATTTTTCTACACAAAAAACACATACCCTTTTGTGGCCTACAATCTAACTACATCCTCGGAACTTTTTAATTCCTCATCTTTGATCAATCTCCTTAACATTTGCTCACTTTTTTTAAGATTCAAATAAAAAAATTATTAAAAGAACATTGCTGAATACTCCTAGGCCTGCTTTCATATGTGATCTACAGGCAGCAAGAAAACAGATCCACACATGCACCTCCACCACATCACATCTGACAAAATTGATCTATCTTTCATGCTTTAATGGATATCCATACCCTGTTCGAAAGCTCCCATTTTGGCAGACAAGAAGTATGCTGGCAAAGGTTGCGGAGTCTGGCTTTACACCTGCCAATTGCATTTACTCGAGAGCTTTTGAAGCCTTTTCAACAAATCCCTTTTGCGTATATCCTGCTATCATGGCATTTAGTAAGACCACATTTTTTTGAGCCATTCCGTCAAACAGTTCACCTGCCTTGTCTGTGCTTCCACATTTTACATACATGTCTATCAGAGCAGTTGTAGCAACAACATCTCCTCTTTCCTTTACCCTGTAATGAATGTCCATATCCTGTTCCAAAGCTCCCATTTTAGCACACGCAGGGAGGGTGCTGGCAAAGATAGCGAAGTCTGGCATTACACCTGCTGATTACATTTGATTGAAAGTTTTTAAATCCTTTTCAACAAATGCATTTTGTGCATATCCTGCAGTCATAGCGTTCCACGAGACCCAATTTCTTTGAGGCATCTTGCCAGCAGTTAACGTGCCTGTCTATGCTTCCACATTTTGCATACATGTCTACCAAAGCATTTTCAGATGTAATATCTGAATAATCCCTACTTCATTGCCCCGTTTTGATAGACGTCCATACTCTGCTCCCATTTTCGCACAGCCGTGAGGGAACTGAAAAATGAAAACCGATAGCGCTCGAAACCTGTTTTTGAATGTGTTGAAATGGACTGGGCGGGTAAAATTTGAATGTTAACGGTGAATTGGAAACGGCCTGCTAACGGTGAACGGAAATAGCTTCTAAACGTGAACGGAACGGCAAACAGCAGGCGGGACGGGTTAGTTGGGCCCACAACAGCCACCTAAGCGTGGTCAACGCTTAGAGTGTGCTGGTTAAGCCAGCCCGTCGGACATGGGCAGGGAGAGAAGAAAGACCGACGCCAAAAAAATGTTACCCACGAGCAAGAAATCAAACTCCCGCTAAACAAAACCTTCACGTGTTGATCATACAGGAAGAAAATGGATCTTAAAAAAAGCAGCGTTGGAAGACCACGATTTCTTCAGACGCCTAGACAAATGACGAAAACACGACAAAACAAAAACAAAAACAAAAACAATCGCGCTTGCATGAGAATAAAGTTGCGACTTTTCAAAGAACAAAACAGACACCACCAAGAAGATTTTCAAATTCACTCAGATGAAAAACGCGTTCAGATAGAAGCCAAAGCCCATAAAACACAGAGTCGAAAAGCTTAGGAAAAAAATTCTCGCTCTGATACCATGAAACGGAGAGAAAACAGAGATGATTTTCAAATATTCGGTATATTTACATGAAGCGAATGCTTCATTTATAGATTACAAAGGAATGTTTCCACGATCAACGATATCAGAATGGAAACATCACGAATCACCGAAATAGAAAGAAATCAGAAACAGAAGCTAAAATACAGGAGTTACAATACGTTACAATTTGAGCATTAATAAACACTAAATATTATTTTAATATAATGTTATTCAAACGAATGTATAAAACACAGTACTTGGTAGTATAACATTCCTTTTGCAAATGCCATCTTGACAGGAATTAAGAGGAGCTTCTTGCACGGTTATCAAATTCATTGAACACAAAATTCCAATATGCATATACAGGATCAAACACCTCATATCAGCATCTTATAAGTTACACCATCCCAGTCAAAGATACTGACAGTATCCCTATATCAGGAAAAAGAAAAGAAAAAAGGATGTCGAAAATAGTTGATGTTAGCTTACATTTTCATTTTTCCAAATGTCTGCCCTTGGTATAATGACAATATTTTACTTGAGTAAGCAAGGCTGGAGGAATGCACACAACAAATTGAAGCCAAAGAAAGCCAACCTGCATCTAACATTCACCATCATTGTTTAGCATCATTTAAGCTCATGGAAAGCATTTTCATCATTGTAACATAGTCAGTGAAAACCACTAGCAGTTACTATTGGTGCTAAAAAACAGTTACATATATATAAGAGCCACACTAGATAAAATATCTCCACCGCAGTATTCACCAAACCAGGTTACTGCTAGTCTTATCTTGAAATTTTGAGTAAAACTCTACTACCTCTCATATAGACACTAGATAAATAAATCCATTGTCCATGACAAAATCTACAATCTGTACTTCAGTTTTGGCCTCTTATCTTGGAGCTAAAGATTCCAAATAATACTGCTTTGTTTTACAAGCTTCAGCATCGTGATATCTTTTAAAAAAAATTGTTTCACAGTTTCTTTACTAAATGGATGATCATTCTATAATTTCTATCATTCCTTTACCAAAGAAAGAAGCTATAGAAGGTTCAGTTGTGTAATAATGATGATCCCTTCAGCTCAAAGTTAGACTGTTTGAATTTTTGCCTCTTCTTTATACATTTGAGAGTAAAACCATGCTTTGTGGGAAAGTTCATGCACTATGTGCTCCACCTGGTGAAATGTACATTGAAATGCTAAAGGCTTGTCAATGACAATGAAAACAGTTTGATAATTATCCTGGATGCATCTAAGCTGATGAACACGAAGGCCTGACAATTAGGTGCATCTTAGCTTAATTTATGAGACCAAAGACTTGCATTTTTTACCATACTTGCATTAATCAGAAATCTAACCTACGAAAACTAATCATGAGTGATCAGAAAAAACGATATATAAGAGCAAACCAGATGATAACCAGCAAGAATTTCTATTTCTAGAGTCTAGACAAATTTCAGTGGTAAACACAAAAGAGAATAGCATTCCTTCTTAAAATTAGGGCTGAAGAATATTATGCAACAAGATAGAACACGTGACAGACATATTGATTGCAACAAGTCCATCTGTAAAACATGAGCAAAGCCTGCTTTGTTCCAGAAAGTATGGTTATGGATTGAAGTTTGAAAATTCAAATCTGCAACCTCAATCTGTTGATTCCTTTATCTTGCTCGATAATTAGAATCCAAAAGCAGAAGAGCAATGCAAATTCCCTAACAGCATCGCATGTGAGGAATTGTGAGAAAACATTAATCAATATGCATTGCTTCTGCCTGTTCTGAAACAGTAATAGCTGTTCCTGGCTCAAAGTCCGTAATAAGACTGGACCCCTCCAATGGGTTCTTCTGTTCTTCCATTGCATTCCTCAGCTCTTCTGCCATATTCCTTTGTTCTTCATCCATTGTATTTTGTAATTCATCAACCTGCAAGTAACTATCTTAATAAATATTTCAAGCTACCATAATGTTTAACAATTGCACTCTCAGATACTTACTCTTAATCACCACAATCAAAATAATTACAATAAAAATAACCAGCCATATGTTTTTGGGGAAAAATCAAGGTGCAATAACCAACCACATGTAATAGCAGAGAGAATTGCTTCTTTCGAAGATCCAATGTCCTTGATGCAGCAGTATTCTCTGCCTCTAGCACGGCAATTTCTCTCTCAAGTTCAGATAGTGTTTTCTGGGTTTCATGACGAGGGGGTTGAGCTGAAATTAATCTTCTAATTGCTTCACACTCTTCTTTATGTTGTCTTTCAATTTTACTTTCTTCAAGTTGTTGTTTTAAATCCTCTATGTCTGACTGGGCCTGTGTTTGGAGTCATAATATGTCACAAACAAAAATAAGTTTACAAATATTCTATTAATATTTACCAGCTCATTTCAGCCCATACCTGCAAAATCTGTTGATTCAACTCCTCTTGCAACACATTGAAATTATCCTTCTCACGTTTATTTGCATCAATGACTGCTCCAGTCTTGAGGAGAGGCAACTCAAAAGTAGTTATCTCCTGTAAAAATGATCGGTAGAGCCTCTCACACTCTGCATAGTTATCAATGTCTTTGTCTATCTCTGTGGCAAAAATAGCAAACTTCTTATGAAGCTTTCTAAGAGGGGGCTCACCCCTGGTGGTGGTGGTACGTGTCAGAAGTCTTTGTTTGATAACAGAATCATCCTCTTGGGGGCCAATGGCATAATGAACAGCCATCTCTTCTTTTCTTCCAGTCAACCTCCTTGGTTTTGCTGGCAGCTGACTGCCTGATATAGTTCAATGCCGTAGTTAGAGATGAAATTACACATTTGCCATAATGAAACATGAGAGAAAATGGCAGCACCAAAAATACAAGCCAATACACACAATGTATAAAAACTAATCCTCAGCTATGTGACCAAAAGTAATTGCTCGAGAGATTTGTTAAGAACTTAAGAGCAAATGTCAGTTGGAACTTGTCCTCCTCATATTGGAGTCCAAAGTATCATGATTGCTCTCATCAAAATGCCAATTTTAATTTACAGTTTTGTACCAAAATTCTACAAAATGTCAGAACACATCAAATTAGATCATCTCCAGGAGCAATGACACTTAGACCCAAGCTCACAAGTAGAGATAAAGATGATTGCAATATGGTGATGGAATCATGCAAAAGGTGAGACAGTTGAAGGTATGATCACAAAATGCAAATTAAATATTCATTATTTTCAAAACGATGCGTTTCCCAAGTCTATCTTCAAATATAAGTCAACCATATCTTGACTCGCAATTCTTGTTTCAGACTACTGTATTGAACAGTTTTTTCAGGTTTTCCTTTCAAAAAGGCAATGCTTTTGAATCACTTCACGATATGAATACCAGATATTTCAGGGTCAGTTCCCTCTCCTTCATAAACATTAAGTATTAAACTACAGGACATACTCAGGTGAAATTTATGGAGGTATCCGTATATTCCATTAATATTTGAAAGGTTTTTTGCTGATTGGCATAGCATTCTATTAAATGTTCTATATTCAGTCATCAGTTTTTAATTTTCTTGCCTTCTTAATAAGTTGCTCTCAAAAATTGTTGCCATCAATTTAAATTTACTTCATCTGAAGATACCCCATTAGTGAAGATCTTGAAGCAGGAAAAAATCTTACATACATTTTCAGCTTTGCATTCGATTATGGCAAGAGTTTTTCGGATAAGTGATAAACTAAAAAAAGGGACAAAGGTCAGCTGACTTTGCACATCAATCAAATAATTTGTTTGTTTATTTGAGAACAGGCCAAAAAGATTGTATCAATATATCAAAGCAAAATAATAAAATATACATCAGCCTGTTAACATTACAGTTTGCAGTAACATAGCATTACTTAAAAACTAGAAACATCAAGTAGTCAGAAAAATCTCTTACCACAAATGCCTAAAGTTCTTTTAAAACACAGGAAATACCATGACAAACTCCAAGAAATCCTTGTCCAGAGATATATCCAGAAAGAACCATGCTGAAAAGATGAAGAGAGAGATTAAGGAAGAGTGACGGACAAGACCCCTGAAAAATCCAATAAAAAATACGCTGCCCCCTTGTCTCAAGATAATGACCCCACAAATGGAAACCACGAAAGAATAGATGGTTGACTCAGGATAAGACATTTCCTATCAACTTTTCTGTCATATTTATTTCCCATGATCCAATATTCATACCCCATTTCCCAAAGCCTATGGGATAAGAGGGGCAATCTTAAGGGAGATTTCTTTCCTCAATTACAATGGGCACAATACCTTCTCTAAGCCTTTCCATAGTTTCACTGAAAACATCTGCTCAAACTTCAACTGGTTGTAAGAAAAATAGTTGCTCAGAAAGAAAGTCAGCTACCTGATTTCTCCCACAAGAAGCATATTCAACTTTAAACCCTTTAAAAGAAGTGAGACACTCTCAATCTCCTTGAACTTTCAAAGTTGCTAATTATCAATGTCCCTTGGTTAGCGTACATATGAGGCTACGAATTGAGATTCTATCTCAAGTATAATCCTGCTAATATTGTTTTCTTTAAGCAAGAGCATGCCAGGGAAAATTACCAAAGCTTCCATCAGGTTGTTTGTCATAACTCCAGGCCCCCAGATAAACCCAAAGAGAGTGTCCCCACATTGACTGCAACAGAAGCCAAATGCCCCTGATGGGCCAGAGATTCCGTACAAATTTAACATGGGTTTGAGGAGGGTCATGGACTCATGAGTATCCAACAAGTTTTTGAGAAAACTTTCTAACAACCCAAACATTGGAGGATACATATTATATATCTTACAGAAAAAATATTTCAGTGATATGTCCAAATTATCAATGGACCTTTGCAGGCTATCTTCCTGCAAAAGAAATAAAATAGGGGCTAACAATGTCCTGCCAGCTGATCATATCCTTTAAACAATCACAGAATAAGAAGACATTACAAAACCTATGAAAAGATGTAAACCACATTTTTACATAGTTATCAGAAATTCTCCTAAGCTAGGGTCCCTTGGCACTGGCTGATCTGCAAACTGTTGATGTTATAGCAGCTTAGGGCTGCACTTCCGTTGCACGAATTCCAAGGAGAAGAGCATGAATTAAATAAGTAGCCATTCGGCTATTTAATTCATGACCATAACATTTATTATATGGAGAGGGCCGACCCTATATGATTCGCTTATCTTGCCTTTCACTTGGGCCGACCTTGTTTGTAATTTGTTATTTATTATATTTCCTTAAAGGGCCGACCTAACTTGAAGAGGCACCTCTTTTGTATATATACAAGGTCTTCTTGTCATTGTTATTCATTTCAAGTCCAATCAATATAATTCGCACTTCAGCAGCAGACCTAATTCAAGCATATTCGCATTCTTAGAAGAAGTTCATACTTGAGCAGTGATTCATCTTCAGCAGTAGCAGCGAATCTTCATTATGCAGCAGTAGTTCATTGTGAAGCAGCAGATCGTACAGTTGCAGCTGTGTATCATATTGTAGCAGCAGGCCAAAGTCAAGGAGAAACAGAATTCTTTGTATCAAGTATTGGCCATTGTTGGGCCTAAGTTGTAAGCAGATTTCTGCTCTTGTTCTACTTTATATAAGAGATTCATTTGCTGGGTTTTTCTCCCTCAAGAGGGTGGTTTTCCCAGGGTATCTTACTGTGTTCATTGTCTTATGTGTTGCAATATTATTAAGTGCTTTCATTGTTTAATCTGATCTAAGAAATACTAACACAAACTGCTTTAAAATGGCAGATAAATAAAGCTAAGTTGGTTTATAACTTATGTAGACATACACAAATGTTTGTTAAGAGATCAGGAAAGAATAAACCTGGTCAGTATTGGCAAAAAATGTGCGAAATGTTTTAAATCCTTTACAAACTAGCTTGATTTTCAAAATGATTTGCAAAAATTAAAAATGCATTTATTTTATTTTTCAGGAAAGAGTAAACCTGATTAGAATTTGAAAAAAAATGTGTGAAATGTTTTAAAACCTTTACAAACTAGCTTGATTCTCAATATGATTTGCAAAAAATACATTTATTTTATAAGTAGATTAAGGATCAAACTCTGTAAATGGTACTGTTTCTAAGTATATGCAAAAATTATTGATGTGCAGTCAGACCTGGCTGATTCACCTAAAGCTATTTTCACAAGGCTGCACTAGCTCCTAGCCAAGAACAGGTTTATTTATTTATTCAGAGATTCCAATTTTGCAATCCTATGTTGATTTTCTACGGTTAGCCACTCTTTAAGGTAAACATATCTTAGGCCATAAAATTATTCTTTCTTCAGTATTTCCATGAATGGGACATCTTAATTTAGTATTTTACTGATGTGGCTGATCTGCAAACTGCTTAAAAATGGCAGAAAAATAAAGTTAAAGTCAATTTATGTCATGCCCCTACCACAAGTACCAGATCGCAGCCCCTTTTAAATTATAGGCTAGGCGATTAAACTAAAGTAGCGCCCATGTAATAAAGTAATTAAAGGTGGCACCAAAGATATGTAATAAGGTGGTGCTAATATACAGAAGAATTTAATTAAAATTAAACTACAAAGGGCAGTGAAAGGTTGCAACTCTTTCAAGGGCAATAGTTGTGGTGAAAAGTTGTGACTCCCCCAAATATAAGATATAAAAGGAGATCATTTCATTGTGGAGAGGATATGAATGGGGAAAAATATGAAGTGGAAATTGGAAAATAAAAAGAAAATTGAGGCATAAAGGCAGAAATAGATATTGTCTTCAGTACTACTAATATCATGAGATAAATTTAAGAATAATATTAGATTACAAATAAATAGATTTATAGATATACCTTGCAGAAATTAAGTGATTGCTAATTGTAAGTAATTTAATTGCATTTCCTTTTAAGAGTATTTAATAGCAAGGCAGTCTTCATGCATCTTATCAAGCACCACCCTGGGATGGATGTACTGGAGATCCTGCCATGCTTGTGGGCTGAGAGGCAAATGAGTGTTCTTGGGCTTGATCAAGGAGGATGGTGCGCCTCCAAGGTGGACTGAGGGATGGAGTGCACCTGAGATCCTACCATGTTCGTGGGATTGGAGGCGGAGGAGTGCTCTTGGGCTTGAAGGTCTTCTCAAGTACACCACCCTGAAGTGGTGAAATATCCCCCTTAGTTTTTTTTTTAATTTTAGCACATGAACTTCACCCGTTAACGTTAACTTAATGAAAGATAAACAAACTGAAATGCAACCCTCCACTTTCTGATCAGTTTCCCAGGGTGATTCTGGAGGTCATCCAACCTATTTTGGTCACAGTGCAAGATGTTGGGAAGCAACTTCTGATGACTACCCACTTCAGTTTAGGATGCATTTCGGATTTGTGATGGAATAGTTGTAAGAGATAAGGTGTCATGAAATTTGATTATTTGGGGTTGTGCTCAGAATGATTGTGGAAAAGAGACCTTTAAGAAGCGTTTGACACAGTGGTTGAATTGGATGGCATCAACAATTGGAACCAATGGCATTCATCAATGTCAGTTCTCTAGATTCCATTTGCTAATATGGTCATGATAGTAGACATGGAGGAAAACTCCATCATGGGAAGCAGCTTGTAGTGTCAGGAACAACCTTTCTTTACTGTTTAGATTAGAAGAAGATCTTGTCAAGGATGAGGAGAAGAAAATGAGCAAGCCATCTTTTGATGTTTCTGATCCATTTGCTCAACTAGTTGAGGTGAATCAAAAGATTTCCAAGACAGCGGTTGGGGTCAATTGAGTCTGTTAGAGAGTGTACAGGATTTGGAATTCGCATGCCCTACTAGAGGTGATAACAATCAAAACTTGCTATTCCTTTGATCATATGGGCAAGTTGAAGGATATTTGCGAGAGTAAGCTGATTTGATTGATAAACATGTTGCACTTGTTCCTATGAATGCATTTGAGGCAAAGCTGAATCAGCTTGAGAAACTTTCACCAGACTTACAACTGGTGAACTATTTGCGATACTTGAATAGTCTTTATCATGGAGACTATCCTGCTGCTCTGCACAGTCTTCATCGGTACTTTGACTACAGTGCAGGAAAGGAAGGACTAGATGATAGTGGACCATTTCCAACTGGAAGGTTTCAGGTTGTGCTTCTTAGTTTGGGAACCATGCATTCTCGGTTGGGACATCTTGTGCATGCTTTGTTGACTCTTACCGAGGCCATTCAAGAAGCTCAACAGACCAGTGATAACTCCTGTCCTGCCCATATCTTAGTGGCTATAGGCTATCTTTTCTCTGAGGTTGGCTTTACCAGCAACTCCAGAAATTTTGATTTTGGTATCCCTCCTGGAGTTGACATCGAAGCGGATCTTCACTTGGGACATCTTGTGCATGCTTTGTTGACTCTTACCGAGGCCATTCAAGAAGCTCAACAGACCAGTGATAACTCCTGTCCTGCCCATATCTTGGTGGCTATAGGCTATCTTTTCTCCGAGGTTGGCTTTACCAGCAACTCCAGAAATTTTGATTTTGGTATCCCTCCTAGAGTTGACATCGAAGCGGATCTTCACTTGCAGTTCAGCAACAATTGCCAATACTGCTCAAAAGATGTTTCAATAGAGCAACTCATTTCAAATTTACTCATCTTGTCATATTCTGTCGTCTTGCATTGGCAAAATTTGACTTGAAGCATATACAAAGGTCGCCAATTTCATTTGGGTTAAAAGTTTTCAACAAAGCATAGAACGTATCCTGTTGATGTTTACAAGGATTTGAGATTAAGCTGCTGTGCTTTTAGTGAATCGGGGATAGATCCAATGTCTTTGCTAACTGGAGGCACTTTAAGCAATTTATCAGTGTTCCACGGGGTTTCAGGGATGGGGACGGCAGGGGACGCGTTTCGGGGACGCGGGAACAAAGGGTCTAAGTTTGAGGGCGGCGGGGGGACGACAGGGGGACGGTGGTGGGGGGGTGGCAGGGTGCTGAAATACATATAGTACTTTAAAAAATAGTTATAAAAAGGTGTATAAGTATAAGAATTATACATCTTGGAGACAACTAGGAGTCCCCTAGACGTCTTGAGGACACCCTAGCATCCTCAAAGTCCTAGTGGTGTCTTGGAGACAATGACACTGGTGGTGGGATGGTGGCGCTGGTGGGGGGACGTCCCCCTCTAGGAAACGCGGGGTTTTTGGGGGGGGACGCGTCCCCATGGAACACTGCAATTTATCTATGAGAACTACAGGATCATTGCTAACTGTTTGTGTTTTGTAGCGGCAGGAGGTATTTTTCTTAAAGAATATTTTATTCAAGGCAAGTCGGCCTTTCTATTATAAAACAAATAATATGTTTTCTAGGTCGGCCCAAGAGGAGAGCTTGCCTAGTTGGTATATAATGGAGATAGAGTCTCGACATTAAGCAATCAATTCATTCCATTTCTAAATTCGATTTCCTTCAGCAGCAGATTCGCATTCAAGAGGAGCAGATTTGCTTCAAGGAGAAAAGTTGATATTTTGTGTATCTAAGGAATTTGCACTATCTTCAAGTGCTGATCTATTGTATGAGATTCGACTTTTCTAGGTCCTGATTCTGAGTGCTATTTCTGCACTTCTATTTCTGATTTATAAGAGAATAATTTGCTGCTGGGTTTTTCTCCCTCGAGTAGGAGGGTTTTCCTAGAATAAATTGCTGTGTCTTCCGTTCTGTGTTGTGTTGGTTAATTTTTTGCTTATTGTGCATATCTGATCTGAAAATTAACATGGTATCAGAGCTTAGGTTCAAGAAGAACTGATCAGATTTGGCTAAGCAGTGTGTGGAAGATGGTGACCGGTGTCAAGGTAGAAGATAGACTTGAGACAACAGCTCCATCATATTCCTTGGAGGTCACTTTCAGTCTTGGAGAATTCGAAAGCCTAATTAGAGAAGTTCGATCTATCCATTCAGTTGGGGAATTGGTTTTCATCACAAAAGAATGATGGAGTTTGGAACTTTGGAAATGGGATCACTGAGAACGAAACCTCTCAGAGATTGAGGAGCCTGGTTGGACAGAAACCCAATCATGGGCATTGGAATAATTTATCATTCTGTGTTGACCTTCTGATCCTGTACCAAGACTTTGAATTTTCGAAGGGCAAAAAGATTGCGATTGTGGGAATCTTTTGGGCAATTGTTTGAATTTATCTAGTGCAAAAGAAGACAAATAGACCATCCTCGTTGGGAGAGGAAAGAAACAAATCTAAGATCGCCCGATAAGGACAAACCAAGGAGCAAATCGATATTCTATTTGGAGAAGTGATGAATCCTAAGGACTCAATTAATTGAATATTAATCCCCTGAGTGTTTTTTTAGATAAAGACGAAATGTAGAACAAGACAAAGATTGTTACTTATTATATCCATGGGGGAGGGGTATGGTAATATTAAGCTTCAAACTAATTCTTTGACAAGGCAAATCACGAGATGCCAATCTGCCAGTCGTCACTATGGAACGGATATGTTAAAATAGCCGCCATCATCCAGTCAGTACTGTCGGGAATATGCTAATAAATGGTAATGATATTATATTCGGCCTAGTTTATAATCAAAGCGGAATTTCAAATTAACATTGGCTTAGGCGTTCGAGTTGACTCTAAACTATATTGCTATTAGCGGCTAAAGAAGTCGGGTTTTCCTTGAAAGGCACTAGGCACTGGTTATGTAAGCATTCCGGTATCGGGAATCATTGAGGATTATTGATTTCATTGTTGCCAATAACGCATCTATTCACTTATGACGGTCTCATAGCCAATGTTGATGATATCGCTTGTTCATGCTATCTGGAAACCGAACTATCATTGGCATTGATATTGGTCGAGCCGTGAATGTTCAGGATTATGAGATGAGCCCAACTGGCTCCCACTGAAACCCCTGTAGTGTTTGCTTATCTTTTTGTGTTTTTTTATTGATTTTAGAGAAATTCTAGACAAAAGTAGAAGGGGCGTACAACATAAAATTGCATATAAAAGTAAGATGCAAGAATTTATTGCTCAACTAGTACTATAAAAGAAGTTTGGCAGTACATACAATGATTTTACAAACAATAAACGTACCCGAAATGCTCCAAAATAATTAAATAAAGAAGATCAGTGCTTGGCAGGCAAGATTCATTGAAACCGGCAAAAAGCCATGCTTGGAGCCTGGATCCACTTTCTCCCAACCAGAAACTGAAGGAAAGATGTTGAAAGGGGTAGACGCCAAAGATGAAGCACGAAAATGGCCTCAAGAAGAGGCGTTTCAGCCTCAAACTCACACGCCCTTCTCTAGATGGCACGCCTTCCAATGCAAATGGTACGGCCTCTGCAAGGTATGGATCTATCTCTAGTAGATGCTGAAAAAAGATTGAAGATGGCGGTTTGTTGAGAAAACCCTCTTCTTGAATGATAAACATCTGAAACCCTGTCAAATAGTCTTTGATGAAGCTCAATGATGACTCTAGAATGAAGCCCTCTCACACTGCAACGATTCAGCTGGTATTCCACAGCCTCAAAGTAGCAAACCTCTGAAGATTCTCTGTTCTCCAATGGCAGTAGTAACCTGTAACCCTTGTCTCAAACAAAGCACAGAGAAATTAAGAAGCAAAGTCAAATAATCAACAAGTGAGGTCGATTTGCTTCTCATTTGCCTTATAACCCTCAAAGGAACGAATTCCAAGAAAGTACGACTTTCTCATTAAAATATATTTAATTGTATTTTAATTTACTTTCAATAGTTTTCCCAAAAATACTTTGGAACACTTTTCTGGGTCTTTAAGTGATTTTAATATCACTTTATAAAGTAATCTTTTATTACTTTATATTATATTTAAGTGGCGTTTTCCTTATTTAATCATTTAAGTTAGATACATAACTTAACCACTGAAATACTCATAACTTCCTCCAAACTCAGTATAATGTCGTGCTGTCAGAAGCTGACGAACATTGAACTCCATCTGCCTGCATTGGTACCAATATTGAGGTGAAAGAGGTGGGAATGGCAATACCCACCAAAACGGACATTGACCCTCTAACCAAGTCCTGTCAACCCATGAGGGTCCAAGAAATAGGCTAACTCCACTGCACCTGAACACTGACTAGAGTGGGGACATTACAGATTATCAGTAATTATATTCATTATCAGACCCGTATAAGATTCACAACTGTTGCACTTCAAGTTGACAATGCCAATTATTATATTGGGCCCTGTATTATGCACTTGTCGTCGTCAACCCAGTGATCATTCTTATATTCAATATGTATTCTAGAACTTCAGGTAGAATTGCGGACAACCAGTGATAGCGTGGGATAATAAAGCAGTGGAATCTATCAGCACTTGTAATCAACACACACCCACGTGGAAAAAGTGGTTGGGTTCTATATGATCACTTCACCTATGCTGTGGGTGGTATGATGGACAACTTGATCCATTGAATACTCTCTTTTCTATTAATTATTTGCAAAACTTGATTGGGATCGGTCTAAAGAAACATATTTGTAAACAAGCATTCAAGTTGAAGGGTATTCATCAAATTGTTTAAATTTCAAAGCTTCAACAAAGGTTATGGTGCAGAAAATCCAATGGAATAAAAGATATTTGAGATTACTACACTTCGGGAGGATTTTTTGTAATCTCTGTATCGAGGCAAGGATCAAGAGGGAGTTTTGTGTTCAACAAAATGGAGTCCTATGACACGAGGAACTAGAGTGACTCGATGAGAAGAAGTGAAGGTGTTAGCTAAGTGAGTTACAGTGTTGCAAGGCCAAGTGCTAAGTCTTTGGAAGGCCTCTTCAATTGTAGAGAACGGAATTGCACAAGGCAGTCAACCTTGTTTGACATTGGTAGCATCACAAACCTATTTAGAATAGGGTGATTTGGGATGAGGTTGAGGAGGACTAAGTCCTCAACTCTCGCAAGTCAGTTAAAGGTGCTGCTAGGAGTAGTGTCAGAAGTGTGTTCCTCTAAGGCAAGCAATGCAAGCAACCTTGGAAGAGGAGGTCAGGAGGTTGATGCGGGTACTTGGAGGTCCAGAGGGAGTCACAACATCATTAAGATTTGTTGTAATGTATATTTCTCTGAGACGGAGAAATATGAGGTAAAAGCCCTTGTAATGTATATTTCTCTGAGACAGAGAAATATGAGGTGAAAGCCCTTGTAGCGTATATTTCTCTGAGACGGAGAAATATGAGGTGAAAGCCCTTGTAGTGTATATTTGTAGTGTATATTTCTCTGAGATAGAGAAATATGAGGTGAAAGCCCTTGTAGTGTATATTTCTCTGAGATTGAGAAATATGAGGTGAAAGCCCTTGTACAAGATCACATCTTTGAGACTGAGTTGTGTTCCCACAATTGGGTGTAGCCATTGTGGACGTCAGGTTGAGAGACTCCATGATGAAGGTACTTGAGAATACCTCCCTAGCTAAGAGGGAGTGTTAGTGTTTTGTAGCGGCGGGAGGTATTTTTCTTAAAGAATATTTTATTTATTCAAGGCAAGTCGGCCATTCTATTATAAAACAAATAATATGTTTTCTAGGTCGGCCCAAGAGGAGAGCTTGCCTAGTTTGGTATATAATGGAGATAGAGTCTCCACATTAAGCAATCAATTCATTCCATTTCTAAATTCAATTTCCTTCAGCAGCAGATTCGCATTCAAGAGGAGCAGATTTGCTTCAAGGAGAAAAGTTGATATTTTGAGTATCTAAGGAATTCGCACTATCTTCAAGTGTTGATCTATTGTATGAGATTCGGCCTTTCTAGGGCCTGATTCTGCACTTCTATTTCTGATTTATAAGAGAATAATTTGCTGCTGGGTTTTTCTCCCTTGAGTAGGAAGGTTTTCCCAGGATAAATTGCTGTGTCTTCTGTTCTGTGTTGTGTTGGTTAATTTTTTGCTTATTGTGCATATCTGATCTGAAAATTAACACTAACAATGGGGGATACTTCAAAAACATGTGGTCCCATTTCAAAAATATGTGGCCCCAAGGTGGACTGAGGGATGGAGTGGACCTGAGATCCTACCATGTTTGTGGGTTGGGAGGTGGATGAGTGCTCTAGGGCTTGAAGGTCTCCTCAAGCACGCCACCCCGAAGTGGATGGACGGGGATCCACCCATACTCTTGCAATACAAGGACAACCATCCTTGAGATTGCGGTTTGCGAAGATTTCCAACGAATTCCTAATTCGGTTACTATAGGAATATGCCTTGGAATAATTATTAATGCTATTGATGTATTTTGGTTTATGTGGATTTATATGTTATCATGAAATCTTAATATTTAATGTTAATGCTTGTAAATTTAGATGTTATCATATATTCTTACTTCTTAGTGATTACTAATATTCTTATTTCTTAGTGATTACTAATATTATTGTAGGACCTAAACCATGATTATCTTAAATCGTGTATTACATTTGATAACATTTTTATAAAATTAGGATTGAAAATGAATTACCTCCTTAGACTTAAGCTGGAATTGTTATTCTAGGGCAGAAATCGGGAAGACCCCAAGAAGGGACATTACAGTTTATAATTTACTCGGACATACACAACTGTTTGTTAAGAAATCAGGAAAGAATAAACCTGATTAGAATTTGCAAAAAATGTGTGAAACGTTTGAAGCACTTACGAGCTAGCCTAATTCTCAAAAATGATTTACAAAAAATCCATTTAGCTTAAGTACCTTAACGATCAACCTGTAAATGGGACTGATTTTTTAGTATATGCAAACATTATTAATGTCAGCCAGACCTGGCTGATTCATCTAACCTTATAATGCTATTTTTCACAAGGCTGCATTAGCTCCTAGCCAAGAACAGATTTTTTTCTTCAGAGATTCCAATTTTGCAATCCTATGCTGATTTTCTACAGTTAGCCGCCTTTTGATGTTAATATATCTTAGGCCATAGAAGCCATCTTTCTTTAGTATTGACATGCATGAGAGGCCTTAATTTAGTGATTTACTGATGATGAAACTTTGATTTTGGGGATAAGCAAAAGAAATGTACTATCTCAAATCTTCTGAATATACATTTTGTCAAGAATTTGTCTGAACTCTGAGCCATGAATTTAATGAAGACCTTAGTTCAATATTTTTGATGTGAACTCAAATTCTCAAGTGTTTAGTTCTGATTTCTAATCTCGTGGTCTGGTGCCTATATATATCTTACATGACTTATATATCCTTAAAAAGTGAGTTCTTTGTCGAAAGCCTGGTTTGGTCTTTTAATATGGACTCAAATTAAAAAAAAAAATCGGTTCTGAGTTCTTTTAGGTTAGGAAAAAAGGAATATCACTGGGGCACGGATCCAAAACATATAGTTAATTTCATTAGACATATTTTAGTGCACATGCTTCAGAAATGCATGTGTTCATAGTCTAGCAATTAACCTATTTCCTGAAAAAAAAAAGAAAAAAAACATTCTAGCTCAGCTGGTACACCAGATGCCATAGGCCTAAAGACCTAGCTTTCATATAGCGGTACAATGGCATTGAAACCTAGTTTACTTCGTCTAGAACAGTTATGTCAAGAATTTACAGGAAGAAACCGGCTTAACAGTAGAAAGTATTTAAAGCTATTTTAGGCATGATATAATTAATGGGAAACTTCGAGTAAAGTGGAGGCAGGTAAGAAAGATGAGGTACCATGGTGAGCGCCCGCGGCAGCCATTGACGACGATGATGATGATTCTTAAGTTTTAGGCGTGAGCAGCATTACTTGTCTTGGGCTGTTTTCGACGAGATATACAAATATTTGTTACTTGAATTGCCGAGGTTTGTTCCCACCTGTCTGTGCACCTCCATACAATTGCTACCCGCAATAAGGTTTGGTTTCTCACTTGCCGTTCTAAAGAAATTTTTAATTAATATATTCAATCCAAACGAAGATCAGGTTCATTTTGTTGCTATTAAGGTTTTACATCTATAAATGTGCGAGGAAATAATATACTTTTAATATTTTGTGAGAGCACTTAAAGAAGACCAAGGCAAGTCAGGGTTTTTAGCTAGATCTTTTGAATCATAGACCTCCATTGGGTGTAAGGAACAATTTAGGGTTGGGCTCTATGTAGATCTCTTGAAGGTTGTGGGCATTCTAGTTATTTAGGGTTTTGAGGTAGATTTTGATGTTTTGAGTTGGGTAATGGTCAATTTGTTGGGTGAATGTAAGTAAGAGAGGACAATAAATCAATTTTATAGGATTTTTTCAAAGTGTTGTTTGTGGCATAAAGAGCTAATTCAACAGTGATAAGCATTCACAAGTAGTAGAAGGTGGGTCCAATGAGAGTAGTTAAAGATGACCGAGGTCACGTGAGGGTTTTAAAGGTGTGGTTTCTTGTAGGGTCCTTCAAGCAAGTTTGTCCCCCTTTTCTCACCTTTTCTCACCTTTGCTTTTTTCTTTTCGTTACATAATTTTTTTGTGGGTATTTGTAATGGGAAGCAAATCGCCATCAAACTTGAAAATTGAAAATGAAGTTGTAGAGTAGGGTAAAATCAAGGTAAAAGTCATGAATCAATAGTACCAACCACCAAATACATAAAACTCAAACCCTAAAGACCCTAATCCAACAATGAAGCACAAATGAACATAGAAACATAAACAATAAAGTAATATTACCAATAATTCCTATGCCATGGTTGAATCACCTTCATTGCTCTTCTCCATTTTGCTTTATGTGCTTGCTTGCCCTCGACTTTGTAGTATGCAAGAATAAGCCTAGTGATAATGGCATCAAAATATTAAAGATCAATGGTTGAATAGGGTTAGTACAAAAATCGGGTTTAATTAAGGATGGATGGTGGAGATTAAAAGGTAATAAAACCTTATCAAGGGTGGAGGTTAATTGAGATAAGAGATGAGATTTGGCATAGAAAAAGAGGTGGCTCGAGTAAATTAAATAATTATAAAATTATTTAATTTAGGAGGGAAAGTGAATAACTAAATAATTAAAATAATTATTTAATTATAGAAGAAGAGGGAAAGTTGACTTTTAATTAAAATAAGTGTTTAATTAAAAGTAGAGGAAAAAAATGAATTAGTAAATAATTATTTAATAGTGGAGGGACAAGTGGAAAAATAATTAAATAAATAAAATTTATTTAATTATAGAAGAAAAGACTAATGAATAATTAAATAATTAAAATAATTATTTAATTATAGCAAGAATGAAAATGAATAATTAAATAAATAAGAAGTTATTTAATTATAAAGAGGAAGGAATATTAGTGATGTAATTAAATAAATATTAATTTATTTAATTAATCAAATGAAATATAAAAGGAGAAATGAATGAATTAAATAATTAAAATTATTTAATTAATAGAAGAATACAACTTTGGACAATAATTAAATAATTAAAATTATTTAATTCGATAGGGAAGAAGGGTATTTGATGGTGCTCATAGGCCTAGGACATTTTTCAATATCTACATTTTGCCCCTCTTTGATATAATGTGAAGTCATCTGAATGTTGTATCAAAGAAATTCAGTTCAAAATATGCCATGGTGTGTCGTGGTGAATACAAAATAGACCCTATGCCCCTCAATTTTTTTCAAATTTTGATAGAGTTTCGAAAAATTTGAGAAATTTTCTAATAAGCAAATCTGATAGGCATGAATGCAAGGATTGATGAGAGAAATGTTAACGAGAGGAAAATGTTAGGGCAGAAAAAAGATTAGCGAGAAATGATAAAAGGAAGAATGAAATAGATGAAATGGGATTGATATTTTGCTTGATAGATATTAGGCTTGCATGATTATCATCATTGGGCGTTTGAATTATGACAATGGATAATGAACACCATGGTATGACATAGACCAAGGCATGCAATGTTACCCCTCACAAAAATAGACATTTGACAGACAAGGAGTGTCATGACGCATATTAGGAGCGAAGTTGCCCCAATCTTTTTGTCAAGACAAACTGCAAATAACAATCAAAGGACAAAGCAGGTCATGAGATATCATTGCTCCTTTAAATCCTTCTTGGGACATCCTCAAGGTGGCTAGTAACATGACCAAAAGATAAGACAAACTGGACCAACACAGTCAACATCCATATAGATCATTTGTCAGTGTTTGTTGATGGGATTGATGAGATTGATTGGTTGATTAATTGATAACGCCCTGTTTCAGGAAAAGAAGCATGTTGTATAAGATGTCAAGTCTAATTTCGACCATGTAGCCACCTGTATAAGGTAAATGATAGGGTTGATAATGATGTCTGGTTTCAGGAAGGACACATCTTGAATAAGACAGATGATAGGACTAGGTCTGGTTTCAAGACATAAGGCAAATCGTATAAGACATCAAGTCTGGTTTCGACAATGTCATCTCTTGTATAAGACTATTTATTGGCCGACAAGTGTTGATTTGACGACTAGGTCATTGATTAGTTTGGACTAAAGACTAGTTGGATAGTTAGTTTGTTGATTCATGATTTGATTGAGACTTAGATGTTTGTTTGTGCTTGATCAAAATGCCTATTTTAGTAAGAGATAAATTATTATGATATGGACAATGACGGACTTGAAAAACCCTAAGGGGTTGACCTAGTGCCTCGGGGGCTCATCAAAGATGGCCTTGCCTATGTAGCATGTGTAGAGACATCATAGTTCGACTGACCTTACCATGGATAATTTATTATAGATTGACTCATGATTGACCCAACTCGACAAACCCTAAGGGACTGACCTAGTACCTCGGGGGCTCATCAATGATGGCCAGGCAATGTAGTTCGACTAATTTGGATTGACAAGACTTTGTTACTGTTTTTGGGATTTTAGAAGGTTATTTGATTTTTTTAATTTTTAACATGTTTTGTTTTTTTTTGGATTTTTGACATGTTTCAATTTTTTTAGATTTTGACATATTTTATTTTTTTGGATTTTTGAGAATTATGACCTTTGATGTCAAGTCTAGGATCCCATGAAGATGTAAGTCAAAGTACTTTCCCTAGTCAGGTATAGGACCAATTATTAGAAATGGATAAGGATGGACTTTATTATAACTGAACATGGAAAATGAAAGATGTAAAATGTCAACTATGAGAAGGATGACAAAGCTTTATTTCGGATTGGTGTAGGAATGAGATTTTTTCATGGATGATACACTATAAGGACCATGACAAAAGCATGTGAAATATACCCACAATCAAGCAAGCAGACATGTACAAGCATCCAAGGACAAACATGATCCTGCCCCTAGTCAAGTTGAAAACCAATTGATAGGTGATGATGATGATGGTGTTGTTGATATATGGGAAGGACACATCCTAAAACAACTCGAGGATTGGGAAAGACACATCCCTATGATGATAATGTGACTAAAGGATCAAGGTTTGCAACTGTTGGTTATTTTTCTTGCAACCTTCAATCCTAAAGAGAAACACAATGCCTAAACCAAGGGATTATAGATTTAGGACAAGAAATCAACACTATCAACAAATAGAAGACAAGAAAATCCAACGATCAAGGCTATGAAAGCCTTCTACACTTTATGCTCCACATGAATCAGGAGGGTGTTCCTAATTGTAGGCCTGAATGTATGATAAACTTATGCCAAACAACAAATAACAAACCTATGAAAGTAGATAGTTCTCAGGTATATGAGTGATGGGTATTTTATATTCTACCAGGTTCAAGCATAATCCCATTTGCATTAAACATTGTTGAGAACAAATAACTTAAATATCTTCATCTCAAACACATAGAAGGTTACTAGGTAAACTTCTCTCAAATTCAACCTCTATACTCTTTCAAACACCATGAAGATATATGAAATAGATATAACTTAAACAACAAAGCAAAGATTCATTGAGATTTTAAATGATTTGTATTGTTTTTGAAAATGCCCCAGGATTTTTGAAAGATCAGTGCCTAATCATGGGCCATGGAGTCAAATATAAAACTGCAATAAAGATCTTATCAACAAACTAAGTTCAACCAATGGATTTTAAAATATGTTAATGTCTTACATTAACAAACCCACTCATATTGTCATAAAATTCTACTTAGCAATCCCACCTGTGCACTCAAAATTATAGTTATATGATCATAGTAATTTAAATCTTTACTTGAAAGAGAACCATGGCCAAACAACACAATCATAGGAAAATTGTGATGGCAAATTCAAAACATCCTTGATATATTGAATTCATATAATTAAAAACATACAAATCCAAAGAGAACTTCATGAACAATAATTTATTGCTGCACAAATTGGCTAACACCTGTTCATAAAACCCAACTATTACAAGTTTACATACTCCATTTACAACTCACTCTTAACATTTCTCTATCTACCCAACCCATACAAAAGCTTAGAACTTGTACAAATGAGAAAAAAAAAAAAGAAGATATAGAAGGAGGAACCCTAAAACTACATCTTCAATTGACATCTGAAATCATTCTCCTCCGTTGATCTGTAATTGCCTTTGCTTCCAGAAGAAGTTTCAATCTGCTCCCAGATTAATGCATATTGCATTTGTTGCCCTTCTAAAAAAAAATATTCCTTTCATGATGACCTTCTCTATTATGCCTTTGTTGTTGAAAATATATTTGCAGCTAAAAAATATTTTCGTGAAAGTCTTCATTCCATTTTATCTATGTGGTGAAATTCACTCTTCAATTACCCCTATGGTAAAAATTATTAGCTTCACTATGGAAAAATTTCACCCACTTTATTCTTCCTTGAAGTTGAAAATTTATTCCTCCACCATTTTTACCCTGTAGCTTTAAAATACTCTATCTTTACCATGAAAATCTCTTTCACTCCACCAGCTATAGAAAGCTCCTTTCACCAATGCATTTATCATTTTATTTATCCTATTGATTTGTTTTATTTGTGCATGCATTTCACTCCTTTTACTTTGCCCATGCATTTTACATTTGCATCTCCTAGCAAAGAAAGTTCTCTTTCTTTAATAATGGAGGCTTTTAACTCCTTTTACTTTGCCCATGCATTTTACATTTGCATCTCCCAACAAAGAAAGTTTTCTTTCTTTAATAATGAAGGCTTTTAATATTTTTATTGGGCAAATACAAATATTTTACCCGTGCCACTTTTAATTATTCCCTTTACATTTAAAAGTTTTTGATGCCCAAGAGTAACTAATTTTTATTTTTGTCGGTGGAGATTTTAAATCTTTCCTTGGGCACTGTAAAAACATTGTCTTATCCTTAATCTCCCTTACCATCAAAATATTATCAAATATTAATATTAAACACTTATCATGGGTCCCACCATTGCCACATGGAGACTTCCCCGCTAGTGGGTAAGCATATTATTAAAGCTTAAAATGAAACATTAGCACATGGATTTCATAAAATATTAAAATTTTAAAAATTGCCATATACTTCTCCTCGTGCCCTCGTGACTCTCTGTTGCTGTGAGCATTTCTTTCACAGTAAGTAGGCAAAACTTTGCTTCTGGTTCTGCTACTTCTCTTCAAACCTCGCGGCACAAGCAAATGTTTACAACAGTCACCATCCTACTCAATCTGCTTCCTACAATACTTTGTCATTTTCAAATTTTCTCAGCATTTTCAAAACTTGTAGGGCGTTTTAATGAGTTGCAGGGCGTTTTTGAGGTTCCAAGTAGCGAGAAAATGCATAAAACTTCATTAAAATCACTGTCCAAGCAAGAGGATTGGTTGGAGCACCTTTATGGAAGTGAAAACCATGATTTGCAACTCAAAAACAACATTAAAAATCTTTCCCAAACTAAAAAACGTGATTGCACTTGTTCTCTCAACAATTATGCCTGAAGCTGCCCAAGATGCCTCAAAAGAATCTCCAACACCTATCCAATAAAATGTTTGCAATGTTTAAAAAGCATTTGGTGCTACTTGAAATCCTCCAACACCCTTCCCCCTCTCCGTGACTCTCTGCTGCCGTGAAAGCTTCCACGGGCTCACGGGAAACCCATACAAAGCATTTGAAAGCTTCAATAAAGCACTAGAGATTTAATAAATTTTTAATAAAACATTTAAATGCATTAAGCTGGAGTGACTGTGCACAGGAAAATGAATTTTATAAAGTTTTAACTTCATAAAACTGTGTAATATTCAATTTGACCTAATTCCTTCCCTTTTCACCTATGAATTCACTTTTACTAATATTTAAAATATGTAAAATATTTCAAACATTAGCTTTTGCAACATTATAAAAATATTGATTTTTTAATTTCGGCTGCATCCAAATAGGAAAATTTATTGAGAGAAAACCGAGATATCTGGAGCCACAAAAATTTGCATAGGGACATAATCAATTGTTTAGAGAAAACCCATTTCCTCAAGGCTTGCATTGCCAAAATATTTCAGGTACCTCCTTTGTAAACTGGTGTGTGAGATGCTTTTGTCGTGACTAAAATGCATTAAAATAATGCATCAAACGACCTCCATTTTTGATGAAAATGAAGTTGGAGATGTTTCAAGCCAAAAAAAGAAATGGGTTGTCCTTAGATTTGCAAAATTTGACACTTTCTAGAACACCATTTTTGACCCCGTCTCAACTAGAAAACGATTAAATAACCCATCAAAACTTAACTTGAGACCTTGAAACTGAGTTAGGCATGTAGATACTTGACCTAATAATGGGATGCAACAATTGGCTCAAAAAAATAAGTCACGAGGTGAAAGATATTCAACATCAAAGTGGCCTACTCAGACTTTTCTACAACTATTCCTGTTTAAAACCAATTAAAATCACCAAGTTGCCATTTTGAAAAAAATATCAAATCATCTCCTGGGGAATTGCCACCAGACACACTAAGTCATTTGGGTACATTGAGTGTGTGTGCAAGAGGGATTCCCTTGAATCATTATTCGTCAAAAGATATTGAGGGTCAAACTTGACCACCTTGAAAAGTTCTGAAAATACAGGTGTGAAAACAAAGCAAATTGCATTTGCTTTTGGCCTAGTAAAAATAAAAAATTTGATCATGAGGCTTTGAAATCGGATCAGGGAGTACATGAATGTAGGGAGAATGGAGAGCAACAATCTATTTAACATGAAAATCAACTAGCACTGAATGGTGACCCTCCAAAGTAGGTCACTTGGATAGATTTTTTAGGGGCACTTCTCAGTATGCAAAGGCAAAATTCTTCAATATGGGCACTTCAAATTTGCAAAATTTGAAGGTTCCAATAGTGGCTCCGACTGGGGATGTATGCTCCTTGTGGGCATAGCAAGAATTCAGATCTCTGGGAGAGCAGACCAAGTGCCAGAAACATTGGGCAACAAAGTCTTTATTTTTTCAAATTTTTAATCTCACTTGGTGGCCCTAATCCACCAAATGAAAAAGGGCAGTCAATTCTTACCCCTGTCAAACACCAATCTGTTAAAAGAGTTGATCTCTTTTAATCCATACTTGCCTCTATCATAAAATATCAACATGAGTGACTTAATTCTTACAAAGACAAGTGTCAGACTGCCTTTGAATTTAACTTTACTGTCACATGGAAAACAAATGACAAAGGCTGCATCACTGCCACTCATTCCATTTTATGATTTTGTGGCAAGTGAAAAAATATGAGGATAATGATCAAGACTATATGAAGACATAGTCTTATCACATTTACCAATTCCCTCACAATGATTAGGCTTAGAAAATAAATCATGCCTTAGAAATGGTGTGCAATCCTCCTGTGTGTTAAACAAAAAATGCTCACACATTTGAAACTCCTTCAACTGAATTGCATCATGATCAAGTGTATCATCATCCCAACAACACTGCCCCATTATACTACAATATATCTCAATGTCCTGAAACAAGATTCACCAACACTCATAATACCTTCATCCACATTCAAATCATGACATTCAAACAATGCATCAACATCCCAAATAGTGTTTCCCACTTCAAGCTCATAGACAAGACTACCAACATTAGTAATGTTACCACACAAAAAAGTTTCAAGAGTAGGCTCAGATGACTCAGATTTTACTTCTGCAACAAACTTCTCATAATGACTATTTAAAACACATTCACTGTTGCAAGTAGAAACATATTCAATACCACCTCCTGTTGCATCAGCATGAAAATTTGAAACATACCGCTCATGGAGAAAATTATGAGTTGCTGATCTAGAAAAAAGATCCTCATATGCATCCATGTGATTGACATAATCACATTCTTCAAGTGCAAACTTATCATAAAAAGTTTTATTAATTGTACTAGTATTTGTCACTATATTTTCACTTTCATGTACAACTACATCAATGCTATCATTATGCAAGCATTCGGTGATAACTTCTGAATCAACAAAAGAAGTAGAAGAAGGTAAAGCATCAAATAAAACATGAGTTCCTTGTTTATCATTATCAACATATGCATGCTCCTCATAACCAACCAGTTGAATTGATTCATCTAATGAATCTCTTGCATACATATCTTCTTCTTCTTTGTTCACACTGCTGCAACAACCAGCAGAGCTACCTTCTTCACTGTCAAACTAAAAACCATTATGTCTCTTCATTATAGCTACTTGTGAATGATTGCTTCAACTGAAATTCATTGCATACCTTGTTAGTTGCATCATAACACTTTTGATCACATATTTTCTCTTCAAAGAGTTTGTTCAATTCATATCCATTATCTTGTTCATGCGAGCCTTCAAAAGTATTATGTCATCCTCATCGGAATACTCTTTACTTAAGGAGATCAATTCTACCTCCTCCTTGGGAGAGGAATCATCATTATAAAGGCTACAAAAAGACTCACAATCATCTTGATAATCCAGACAAGTATGTGCTTCAATTGGTTGCACATTTATATCTACAACATCATTGTTCTCATCATGAAGACATGAAACATCAGAATTAGCATACCCTTCAAGTGTATATTCAAAATCCATAGAAGAAAAAATACTTTCATTATCATCTGTATCATTGCAGTCTTCATTTGATATAGAAAATTGGCTCTCTATTTTTGTATTTTCAGAGCAAATAGAAGAAACTTCAGATGTTTCATCTATCTCTTCATATTCTTCTTGGGTATGCAAATTTCTTTCTTCATACAAACATTCATCATTCACTTCACCAAACTCATCCATGAACAATTTCTCAAGCTTTTTCCATGACCATATGGAATGCATTGGTAAACTAGAAAACCAATATTCAGTAGTATCTTCTAAAGTTCTTACAAAAAAATTCATGACAACATCCTCTTCTACTATTTGACAATCTTCCATTACATCAAGAAAATCTTGTACATGTTGTAATGCCGATTCTTCAAAACCTCCTATAAACTTAGGCAAACATTCATTAATTATTTTTGGGACAAAATGTGGGTAACCTTGGATTTTACTAAAATCTAGAGGGTCATATCTCTCACTAGTGAACACTTTCCTTTGAGGACATGGCTATATTTTAGGCATGATATTACAACTTGTAGAAGGAGAACTAGGACAACAATACATTTTGTAAATAAAAATTGTGTTCCCTCTACAATTAATTTCTTCTCAATATCCTTTTCAGAATATCTTACTTTCTCATTTCCCTTTTCTACTAGTATCTTAAAATACTAAATAAGGGACAATATCAACTAGAAATTTTTGTTGAAAACCTTCATACAAGAATATTACAATAGAAAAATACCTGAGAACTGCTGCAACCAACTCTTCTAATGATGTAGAAAATTATATAGAGTCGCCACCTCTTTGAAAGAGGAAAAGATCTTCAAATAGTAGAAAACTTCTTCCAAGATCTATTTATTTTTGAGTTCTCTCTACTAGCAGAGCACCATATTTCAAGAATACATCAAAACCATTGCAACAATCTCCTTCAAGTATGCAGATTCTTGGATCATTCTGACCCAAAACTACAGATCAACAAATAATATGACTCTGTGATAAGACAATCTGCAACTAGAGATTCAAAGTTCTCTCCAGTAGAGTCACCAATTTGTTGGCTATTGTTCTTGCAACCTTCAATTCTAAGGAGAAACATAGTGCCTAAACCAAGGGATTACAGATTTAGGACAAGAAATCAGAACTATCAACAAATAGAAGACAAGAAAAGCCAACAAACAAGGCTATGAAATCTTTCTACATTTTGAGCTCCACATGACTTAGGAGGGTGTTCCTAATTGTAGGCTTGAATATATGATAAACTTATGCCAAACAACAAATAATAGACCTATGAAAGTGGATAGTTCTCAGGTATATGAGTGATGGGTATTTTATATTCTACCAGGTTCAAGCATAATTCCATTTGCATTGAACAATGCTGAGAACAAATAACTTAAATATCTTCATCTCAAACACATAGAAGGTTACTAGGTAAACTTCTCTCAAATTCAACCTTTATTCTTTTTCAAATACCATGAAGATATATGGAACAAATATAACTTAAACAACAAAGCAAAGATTCATTGAGATTTTAAATGATTTGTATTGTTTCTGAAAATGCCTTAGATTTTTTGATAGATTAGTGCCTAATCATGGGCCATGGAGTCAAATATAAAATTGCAACAGAGATCTTATCAGCAAACTAAGTTCAACCAATGGATTTTAAAATATGTTAATGTTTTACATTAACAAACCCACTCATACTGTCATAAAGTTCTACTTAGCAATCCCACCTATGCACTCAAAATTATAGTTATCTGATCACAGTAATTTAAATCTTTACTTGAAAGAGAACCATGGCCAAACAACACAATCACAGGAAAGTTGTGATGACAAATTCAAAACATCCTTGATATATTGAATTCATATAATTAAAAGCATACAAATCTGGAGAGAACTTCATGAACAGTAATTTATTATTGCACAGATTGGCTAACACCTACTCATAAAACCCAACTATTACAAGTTTACATACTCTATTTACAACTCAAACTCAACATTTCTCTATCCACCCAACCCATACAAAATCTCAAAACCTGTACAAATGAGAAAAAGAAAGAAGATATAGAAGAAGGAGGAACCCTAAAACTACATCTTCGATTGACATCTGGAATCATTCTCCTCCGTTGTTCTGTAACTACCTTTGCTTCTAGAAGAAGTTTCAATCTGCTTCCAAATTAATGCATCTTGCATTTGTTGCTCTTCTAACATAAAAATATTCCCTTCGTGATGACCTTCTCTATTATGCCCTTGTTGCTGAAAATATCTTTGTAGCTGAAAAATATCTCTGTGAAAGTCTTTATTCCATTTTATCCATGTGGTGAAAATCACTCTTCAATTACCCCTGTGGTAAAAATTATTAGCTTCATTGTGAAAAAACTACACCCACTTATTCTGCCTTGAAGTTGAAAATATATTACTCCACCATTTTTACCCTACAACTTTAAAATACTCTATCTTAAACCGTAAAAATCTCTTTCACTCCACTAGCTGTAGAAAGCCTAGATTTCACCAGTGCATTTATCATTTTATTTATCCTACTGATTTATTTTATTTGTTCAAGAATTTCACTCCTTTTACTTTGCCCATGCATTTTACATTTGCATCTCCAACAAAGAAAGTTCTCTTTCTTTAATAATGGAGGCTTTTAATATTTTTATTGGGCAAATAAAAATATTTTACCCGTGCCACTTTTAATTATTTCCTTAACATTTAAAAGCTTTTGATGCTCACGAGTAACTAATTCTTATTTTTGTCGTGAAGATTTTAAATCTTTCCTCGGGCACTGTAAAAACATTCGCCCTATCCTTAATCTCCCTTACCATCAAAAACATTATCAAATGTTAATATTAAACACTTATCATGGGTCCCACCATTGCCACATGGAGACTTCCCCGCTCACTCGCTTCTCTCCTCTCACAGGTAAGCAGGCAAAGCTTTGCTCCTGAGCATTTTTAAAACTTGTTGGGCGTTTTAATGAGTTGTAGGGAAAACCATGATCTGCAACTCAAAAACAACATTAAAAATCTGCCCCAAACTAAAAAACGTGATTGCACTCATTCTCTCAACAATTATGCCTGAAGCTGCCCAAGATGCCTCTGAAGAATCTCCAACACCTATCCAATAAAATGTTTGCAATGGTTATAAAGCATTTGGTGTTGCTTGAAATCCTCCAACACCCTTCCCTGCTCTCCCGTGACTCTCTACTCCGTGAGCAAAAGCTTCCACGGGCTCACAGGAAAACTCATACAAAACATTTGAAAGCTTCAATAAAGCACTAGAGACTTAATAAAGTTTTAATAAAACATTTAAATGCATTAAGCTCCCTCCAACACTCCAACCAATGCTTGCTTCCCGTGAATATATGCTACGTCAGCAAAAGCTTCCAACACAGGAAAATGAATTTTATAAAGTTTTAACTTTATAAAAATTTGTAATATTTAATTTTCCCTATTTCCTCCCCTTTTCACGTGCAAATTCACTTTTACTAATATTTAAAATATGCAAAATATTTCAAATATTAGCTTTTGCAACATTACAAAAATATTGATTTTTTAATTCCAGTTGCGGTTCAAATAGGGAAAATTTATTGCGAGCAAATCGGGACACATGGATCCATGAAAATTTGCATAGGGACATAATCAATTGTTTAGAGAAAACCCATTTCCTCAAAACTTGCATCGCCGAAAGATTTCAAGTACCTCCTTTGTAAACTGGTCTGAGAGATGCCTTTGTTGCGACTAAAATGCATTAAAATAATGCACCAGATGACCTCCATTTTTGATAAAAATGGAACTGGAGATGTTTCAAGCCAAAACAAGAAATGGGTTGTACTTATGTTTTCAAAATTTGACACTTTTTGGAACACCATTTTTGGCCCTGTCGCAATCAGAAAACGATTAAATAACCCATCAAAGCTTATTTTGAGACCCTAAAACTGAGCCAAGCATGTAGACACTTGACCCAAGAATGGAGTGTAATAATCAGTTTGGAAAGAAAAGTCACGAAGTGAAAATATTCGACATCAAAGTGGCCTACTCAGATTTTTCTGCAACCGTTCATGTTTAAAACCAATTAAAACTCACCAAATTGCCATTTTGAAAAAATATCAAATCATCTCCTGGGAAACTGCCACTGGACACACTAAGTCATTTGGGCACATTGAGTGTGTGTGCAAGAGGGATTCCCTTGAATCATTATTTGTCAAAATATTTTGAGGGTCAAACTTGACCACTTTGAAAAGTTCTAAAAATGCAGGTGTGAAAATAGAGCAAACTACATTTGCTTTTGGCCTAGTAAAAATAGAAAATCTGATCACAAGGCTTTGAAATCGAACCAGGAAGTACATGAATGTAGGGAGAATGGAGAGCAACAATCTATTTAACATGAAAATCGACTGACTCTAAATGGTGACCCTCCAAAGTAGGTCACTTGGGAAGATTTTTTAGGGGCACTTCTCAATGTGCATAGACAAAATTTTTCAATATGGGCACTTCAAATTTGCAAAATTTGAAGGTGCCAACAGAAACAAGGCTAGAAATAAAGCCAAGGAATGTTTTGGATGATGCGCTAGATTACAAGATTAGATTACATGGATTACAATTGATGGCATTCAGATGGACTAGATTGGGATGGTTGGATTGGAAGGATTAAGGATAAATGGATTGGATAAGATAAGATTGGATGGATGATTGAATTAGATCCAATGACAAGGGAGAACCGAGACATGGTGAAATATGGAAGAATTCCATGGATAGGAGAGAGGAATTAGGATAATGGACGATGATGGGAGATAGGATGATGGTGGATGGAGGATAGGAAGATGGATATCCAAGGACTAGTTGCAAAGGACCAAGATTCCCCACACTAGAGGTAGTACAACCATGGATGGGAGATGATGAGTGATGTATGATATGGAAGGGTAGAGCAAAAGAATATGAATGCATTAATACTTGGCCCCTAATTTTATCAAGATCATGGATGAAAAGAGGGGAGGAAATAGATAGGATATGAGGATGGAAGTAGGATAGAGGATATAGGATGGAGGATATTGATAGGATTATCAAGATCAAGTGGATAGGATAAGAAGGATGGAAGGATTTAATGCATGATATATATGAAGATATTTAGCCTTGTCAAGATCAAAGGAGGGAAAAGGGAGGATTGATTTAGATAGGATAATGGATATGAAATGAAGGATAAAGGGGGTGCGGTAGGTAGGATAGCATGGATGAAAATTTCCCCCAAGTGTAGAGTGCAAGAGGGTAATGGATTATTCATGATGCCTGGTTGCCAGGTTTTCATCATGGTACCTATCCAAGGTACCACAAGAAGTGGTTTTCACCATTGGACGAATGATTTCTCTTTACTTTTTTATTTTTCATTTGTTTTTTCTTTTATTTTATTTTTGAATTTTTGGGAATAGGACAGATGGAGAAGGATAAGGATATGGATAAATGGATTTGGAAGATTGTGGATGCATGATGGGGAGATGGAGGAAGGAATCAAGAATCTAGTTCCATGGATGGCATCCCTTGAATATGTGCTCCATTAGACCAAGGACAATTGGAGTTATGCTCATAGACATTGGTAGAATGATGGTGAGGGGAATGAATGGATGGGAAGATGGTGAGGGATATGGATTTATGCAAAGGATTGGATAAGAGGGATGGAAGGACGAAATATGGATGTTGGATAATGGATGGGTTGATGGAATAATTGTAGATGGGTGGATGGAAATTCTGGCAAGATCAACATTGACACACACCTTGAAGGGTGGTGGAGTTGTGGAAGAGAAGTGGCTTTTGTATTTTTAGGTTTATATGGAGGAGTGGATGTGGATTTTCAGACATAAGGACCCAAAATGGATGGAGGTGATGAAGGATTATTAGATGGGGTGGAGGACTTAGAATTGGATGGAGCTTTTGGATAAGCAAGTTTGGATGCTAATTCTGATTTTTCTTTGGGATGTATTGATTCTATGAGTATTTTTTGGAATCTACATGGCTTTTGACTTTGATTTTTGCTTCATGGGCCTTTATGATTTAAATTTTTTATTTTGGATCATACTTTTCTTTGTTTTTGCATGTCTTTTTGATGGTACACGTTGGTCCTTTATGGATTTTTGGCTTTATGCATTTGAGTTTTGACATCCAAATTACTTCCAAGAGAAATTGGATTGGTGGATGGATATGAATGATGTGGATGTATTATGGATGGGTTGGTGTAGGTATGTTGGAAAAGGTTCAAGGGTGTGTACCTTTGTTGACCTTGATTAGGGATATGAGGTGATGGATATAGAGGATAATGGGATTTTGGAAAAGGAAGGTGGTGGAATGTAAGGACCCAAGATGGATGGAGGAGATGAAGGAATTTGTTTTGGGACATAGGGATCCAAAATGGATGGAAGTGATGAGGGATTGGGATTTGGAATATAAGGGCCCAAGATAGATTTGGAGGATTGGGAATGTGGATGTTTGGATTTAGGATGGGTGGAAGGAATGCCAATGTCTTGAGCTTGGTATCTAAGGCCATGATACTTTGGATTTTATTTGATATTAAGGGGTTCTAATATGCTTTTCTCATGAAGGCCTAACCCTTTACCTTGATGATGCATAGTTTGACAAATCCTTTTGCCAATGCGATACTTATTGTTTTGGAACCAAGATGCTAGTCCATTTTGAGAGGGATATGGCATGGAGTGAATGATAAGCTCTTGGAGTAGACCAACTTGGATGAAAGTGGAGGAACCCAATTGATAAGTAGAGGGTTCATGGCTAGTTTGGATAGGGGTAATGGGATATTGTGGAGGATTAAGGTCATGACATGAAGATGACAAGATACTTGGATAATGATATGGAGATGGAGGAAAAATTTGATCTTGACTTGGGGTAGTATCATTGGATGGGGTAGAAGGTATATATTGCTCTTGATATGGAAGGGGATCATGAGGTGGAAAGGTATCATGTGATGGAGTGGATGAGACATCTTGATCTTGATTGGGAGGGGTATCATTAGATGGGGTGGAAGGTAGACTTTGATCTTGATTTAGAGAGGGATCATGAGATGGTATGGAAGGGATAATTTACTCATATGAAAGGGGATCATGTGGGGGTATGGAAGGGATGGTTTTATCTTGATATAAAAGGGGATCATTTTGGATTTCTTGATCAATGGTAGGATCTTGATCAAAGATAGGTTTATCTTGGATGCCATGGTTGGGAATATGATCTTGATAAAATATTGGATAGACTTGGATATCATGATCATTTAGAATGATTTCTTGGATGTAATTAAGGATAGGATCATGATATGGAATGGGATCACAAGGAGTGCTTTGATCTTGACATAAAGGGGGATCTATGATGTCATGTTTTGGATCAACGAGGTCAAGTGAGTGACATGGTTGACTTTGTATAGGTGCTATGAAGGTGGAAAAATATGAAATGGATGAGGTGGATAAGATGGATGAGGTGGAAGTGGGTGGAACAAGAAGACTAAGATTAGCATTTTGTGAAATAGGATTTTGCATGGATTCTTGTATTCCTTTGAGGGTGACCTTTGGTGCTCCTTGGAGGATAGCTTTTGGTGGTCTTTTGATGGTGTTCTTTGGCTTGATGATGGGTTGAATAGGATGTGAAGTGCATGATATATGATTATGTATGGGTATTGGTTGAACATGGAAGACATTTTGGTTTCCCTTTCCAATGGAGGAAAAGGATGACATCATTTGGGTATAAGTTTCAATGGTGGCTTGGATGGTGTTTAGGATCTCTTGGAATGTGCTTATGGAACACATGATCATGGATGTTATGTGATTGTTAAAGTAGTTGGCAAAGAGAAATTCAACAAGATGTTGAGGTATGAGATGAAAGATGGAGGATATATTAGGCTCATCTTGATCCATGTGGTGATGAAGGATGATGATAATGAAGGATGTGGATTAAGGATGATCATGAAGATTAAGGATGATCATGAAGAATGAGGATTAAGGGTGATGATGGAGATTAAGAATGAAAATGAAGGATCAAGATTAAGGATGATGATGGAGATTAAGGATGATAATGGACTAGGAAAGAAATATTTTGATGTGGATTATGGAGGGTGGTTATGATAATGATTTGGACCTGTTGATGGTCAAAATAACATAATGACGTTAAACACAATATTTCTACTATATTTCTCCTGAAAAAGATAACTGATCTAAAACCACCTATCTCCCAAGGTCTTTGTAGTTGGTTCTCAACTGTGTTGTTTTGTTCAGTAGTCCATGCAACCATAATGTTCAAGGGGCCTGCTGGTAAAGGATACAAACTGCATAATATAACTTATTCTAACATTTGGGGGGTTGTAAATGAATAGAAAAAGATAGAACAAAGCTTAGAATAGCAAATCATAACACAAAACCTGAGCCTAATCAACTTGGGAAGACTTTTCCTCTTGAATGATATTAGTTCTTGTTAGGATAGTTGCATCTATAGCCTGGAATGGAAATTGGTTTGGAGATGTTACCAGATGATATTCACAAGTCTCTTCTGACTCATACACATGGTTGAGAATATCCACACAAGGTTGGCATGTCTGCTCAGAATGGCCTTCATAGTGGACTCTGCACCAGTTTGGGAGTAATAGACTCCATAGATCAACCTCTTCTCCTAAGACCAACCTATCACGTTGTAACCTTCTAATCAAAACCTATTGGTTAACAGTGTTCATTGGGTCCCTATGCTCTAGAGGTTGTAGGGTATCGGGATTGAATATTGAAAAGGTCATGATTTCCTCTTTCTTATATACTCCTATCTCTATTTCAAAATAGGCTACCTCGTGAGGACAGTCATATTCAGTAATCATATGTTTGAGACGAGGCTCACTTTCAATCCTAATTTGTGTTGCTACTCCCTTCCATGGCATCCAAATATGTGAAAAGTCTAAGGATAAGTAACCCCCAATATTCTTCATTAAATCCCGGCTTAGAAGATTGCCATATGTCTCAGGGATATCAACTACATGGATATCCATGTAAGTTTGGATTTGTGGGTTTGAACCAACCTGCACATGAATATTTTTCAATTCCCCTACCACATTAACCTCAGTTATGTCTAGTTGTATTACCTTCTTATGAGTTTGAACTGTACTTAACCCCAAATTTTTATAAATGGAAAAAGGGCATGACGTTACCTGAGGCTCCAAAATCCAATAGGAAATTGTGTAGATTCTTCTCAAAGATCCTCATACTTAACAGGAACGGTGGGGTTCCTACCTTTCCTTTGTACATGATCGCATTCATTTCATTGGTTGGAGTTGCCTTGCTTTTTCCTTTCGACCGATATGCTTCTTCCAAAGCTCTCAACACGATGTTGTGTTGGGTAGGGCACCACTTCAAGATATCAAAGAATGACAATGAGGTCCTTTGCTTTTGCATCTCTGAAAAAAAATCAAATTCCATATCATTTTTCATCTGATATTTAGAAAAAAGATGAAATACCTTTATTTTGGAATTTCGGTGGACCTTTGGGTGGAGGCGGATTATTGTCTGCATTCTGGTTGGGTGGAACTATAGTATTTGGAGGAGAAAATGTGGTGAATGGGCCTTTATTCTGATTCCTCAAGAAATGACCTTCCTTGGTCTAGAAGGCCTGAGCGTCGTAGGTATCCTCTTTTGGTTCGTTCTCTCCTTACATGGGGAGCTGGTATTGTTCATCAACGATTTCAAAAGTCATGGCTGTATCCACCGACCCACCACTTTGGTTAGGATTTCCTAGTGGCGGGTAGGAATCAACTTGTGCTATTTTTACGACCTTCTCCATTTCAGGGTAGTTGACTTCAGAATGTGAAGCTATATCATGCAACCTACACCAATTTGTCATTAGGTTAAAGTCTGCAACATTTGCAGTGTGAGGCTTGTCCTCATTGGCTTGATAATTATGGGATACCCCCCCATTATTCGGTCTCGTATTCCACTGTCTATTATTGTTCGACCTCTGATTGTATCCCCTGTTATGATTCTGATAGTTTTGATTAGGGAAATTTTGGCCTTGATAATTCCTCTGATTTTGGTTGGAATTTTGATTCGAATAATTGTTTTGATTTGAAAACCCTCCCTGATTTTGGTAACCCTGGTTTTGATTTTGACCTGGGGAGGGGTTCATCTTAAGTTGGGCCATTTCGTTTGTCACTTGAGATAGGGTTTTCTTCAAAGTCTCTACCTCAGAGGTCAACTGGGTGGTGCGTTCAGTCTCTACAAAATTCACAACAGGTGTGTGAGTTGGAGGATTGGATCCTCCAGTGAGATTATGAGAAGTCTGGGTTTGTTGGGATGAATCTAGAATTCCCTCATTAACCCATGGTTGCAGGGAATTATGTAATTCAGCCAAAGGTCCATAAGCAGAGCTAGACATACTTGGGACCGTATTAAATGACGGGGTTGGATTATGCATTGGAGAGTATCCCAAGGGCAGGAAGACTCCTCTAAGGCTGCCTGATTGTGAGCTTATCTATTGTTGCAACTTAATAGCAAGGTGGTACACCTTGGATAGGGAATCAATGTCTGCTACAATATAAGTTCTTTGGAGAAAAAAACCAATGAGTGGATCTATGGATTTGAGGTAAGATCTAATGGCAATGTTCTCAGCCACTAGATAAGGATCTTGTAACCGTCTGTACATTTTTTGAAAATGAGTGTTGAAGAGGGGCAACGGATCATGTGGTTCCTTCCTAATTGTGGAAAATTGATGATACAAGATAGCCAGATCTACATAGACCCAAAATTGATTAATAAAGGCATCCTCTAAGTTCGCCCAACTCAGGATATATCTAGTGGGCAAGTTCAAGTATCAATTGTAGGCCATATGTCCTAGGGAATATGGAAAAAATCTACATGCAACATCATGATGGGCTATCTGAGCCCATGTACAGGCATCTTTGAATGCTTGTATGTGCTCCTCAAGATTCCGTGACTCTCCATGAGAGTACCTAGGACAAATTTTTTTAGGGTTCTTAGGCATCTCATGAATACCGCTAGGAATAATTCCCAATGGAGAAGGGTTATTGGCAAAGAACGCCATGGGTGGTGGCGGAGGTGGCTGTGCCATCATTAAAATCAATGGAAATCCAGGTGAAGTGGGTGGTGGTGTCAAGGCCCTATGAGTTCTAGGCCTAGTGGGTGTTCAAAGTTCAATAAATGGGTCTAGATTCGCAAAGGATTTGAGTATTCTTTCGAACCTTTCAAGTGAAAATGACCCGATTTTCTCTAATTTGTTCCTTCAGGCCCTCCTTCTAGCGCCAGTTATGTTGATGGTCAAAATAACACAATGTTAAACAAAATATTTCTACTCTATTTCTCCTGAAAAAGATAACTGATCTAAAACCACGAAGGACAAGAAAACAAAGGGGACCCATTTTGACCAAAGTTAAGATGGGGTGGTTATGCAAGGCATAAAAAATGGTGACTCGGCTGGAAAAATGGTTTACCCATTTTCAAGATACTGAAGAATTCAGTCAATCAGAACCTCTGGTTCATGAAAATTTTACATTCAAGTGTGATTAGTCATAACAAACAAGGTTGAGCTGGAATCACAAATGTAAATCAACATTAACTACTTTGAATCTGAGTGTGTGCATGTATAGGGCATTTGTTTTTGGTAAAAAATCCCTCCATTCCTAAATAACTATACTTAAAATTCAAGCTACATGAGTTGAACCCTTTTAATTTGTCATGCAATGATATCCTGGGCATTGCTCTACTGCCAGCCAGGCGTCCATAGCCTCGACAGAGATACCTCTAGTTTTCTCAAAGCATTGCTCTACTACTGGTCAGGTGTCTATAGCCTCGATAGAGATACTTGAACCACCCTTCTTATATTGAGCTTGTCATCATTCGGTGATCTTCTTTTCTTTCTCATTTTATAGGCTTTTCTTGAAGGAATTATTTTATTAGCTCTTCTCAATACTCAGATTCAACAACCTGAAATTTGGGGTTGAGAACTACAATAGACATCATGACAGTGTCGGGATTCAGATTTTTCACTCGAATCTAAAATACAGCCACCTAGAGACAAATGGGCTTCTATGTAGAACAAATGTTCTTATCTATTTTGTGACAAATTCAACCGTGGTTCATGAGATCTCTTACAATATACCTGTTTGTGTTTAACCCATCATACCATTATACAAAAAGAATAAAAGTCATAAGTCATGACACAAAAAAGTTTAACAAACATACCTAAAAACAACTCAACCAACTTCTCTCCTAGTACCTTCAGTATGCTTCAAATAACTTCACCCATCATTTGCATTAGATAAAATGAAAACCCCAAAAATGAAAAAAATGAAGAAAGAAAGAAAATAAAACAAACAAAACAAAAATACAAACAACAAACAAACAAACCAAAAGAAACAAGCAACTAATTACATACTTACAACAAAATTGATCACCAGACCCCTCATGGGCCAAAATAGTGTTTTAGAAATTGTTTGTTGACATGCAAAGGAATAGGTTCTCTCGTTAAAGTACTTAGATGAAAAAGAATTCTCATCGAGAATCTTAGCAATCTAATACAGACCTAACCAAAGTCAGTCAAATTTTTGGTGATCACCCTTCCTTTCCTTGGCTTTATCCCACATAAGTACTAAGTCTAATATTCTAAAGGCTTTAATTTTTGCTCTCTTGTCAAACCAACGTTTGACAACAACTTGATGCTTAGAAAACTGTTGTAAAGCAACATCTCTTTGTTCTTCCAAATTCAGTAAGTTATTAAGCCTGACCTCTATCCTATCATCATTTGAGTAAAAATCCTACATGAACCTGAGGAAAGGTATTTGTAAGTGCATAGGAAAGATTGGGTCTTGGCCATATACCAACTTAAATGGGGAGTTCCCTAAGACGACTTTAATACAAGTTCTATCTACCCATAGGGCATATTTCAGCTGTGTGTGCCAATCCCTTGGATTACTCTCTAACAACTTCTTAATCACTTCCAATAGATTTTTGTTAGTAGACTCTGCTACTCCATTCCCCTATGGGTAATAATTAGAAGAATATTTCAACACTATCTTATGTTCATATGCCCATTGAATAAATTCTGCAGAAGAAAAAGCAGGCCCATTGTCACATACCAGGGCAAATGGTACTCCAAACCTGGTGACGATGCATTCATTGAGAAATTTGATGACCACCTCAGTGGTGTTGTTCTTACAAGGTTGGGCTTCGGTCTAGCGTGTACAATAATCGGTTGCTGTCAAAATGAATTTATGACCTGCAGATGAATTTGGGTTAATTACCCCTACAAAATCTAATGCTCATTGGGAAATGGTTTTACCTCATATACAGGTTGTAGGGGCATCGCCGGATTGTGTTCCCTGGATGCAGAAGTCTGACATGTATGACATGTCCTCACATGTTGGTGTGCATCTCAGAACACATGGGGCCAATAATAGCCCGATCTCAAGATTTGGTGTGCCATGGAATCAACAGATCCATGTCTAGTACCGTGTCTGCCATGAAACTTTGTAATGGCATGCTTTGCTTGTTGTTGATCAAGGCAACATAAATAAACACCTTCAAAGTTTCTTCGATACAGAGCTCCTCCTTTGAGCATATAATGAGAACTCTTCAGCCTCAGTGCTCTCCTCTGAGTGGTGTTCATCCCATCTGGACATTTATTATTCAACAATAAAAAGATCAAATCTGAAACCAAGGATCACTTGTAAATGACTGCACCATGTATTGTTGACAAGTAATCTTAGCATCAACCTCCACCATTGCTTTGGACAAGCCTTGTCCTCAGACATATTCATTGGATGAATTTCGAGATCATATTCCTGAAGGATGGCCATCCATTTTCCTCTTCTCTCCCCCAGTTCGCTTTGCATAAGAAGGGACTTTACAATAGGGTCTAGAACAATTGCAGTAATTTGACTGCAGAGAATATAGTGACAAAATTTCTTGACCGCTCGTACCAGTGCAAAATCCTATTCTTCCAAAGGAGGATAGCTAACTTCAACATTCTTGAATGGTGAAATCATAAAGGCAATGGGCCTTTCATCTCCTTCACCTTTTCATCTCCTGCATCAAGAGTAGTACATCATTCAATAAAAAAAGAGTAGTACATGAATCATTTTGTGGAGAAATATCATTTGAACCATTAGTCATGTTGGAAAAAGATGAAGCCTTCACCATCATCATTAGGAGAAGCTCCCTATGCGGATCTTGTGCCCCTACCATCAATTAGGTGGAGTTGTAGCTATGATAGGTTTCTAATGGAATCAAGGAGGTTATTTAATCAAGGAGCTTATTTAAATGTCCACACCCTTCTATGTTTAAGTGTTTTGTTACAACTGTGATAGGTTGCTAATGAAATTAAGGAGGTTATTTAAACTGTGATAATATTTTATTTTTAAGTGCTGCAGTTGTGATAGATTGTCAAAAGAATCAAGGAGGTTATTAAAAACTTTAAAATTTCGTATTATATTCAAGCGCTGTAGCTATGAGAGGTTGACAATGGAATTGGGGAGGTTATTTAAACCTCTGCAACTTTCTATTTTCAAGTGCTGCAAATGTGACAGGTTGCCAATGGAATTAGGAAGGTTATTTAAACCTCTATAGTTTTCTATGTTCAAGTGTTGTAGCTGTGACAGGTTGCCAATAGAATCATGGGGGTTATTTAAACTTTACACATTTCTATGTTCAAGTGCTACAACTGTGACAAGTTGCCAATGGAATGAGGGAGGTTATTTAAATCTATACACCCCACCATGTTCAAGTTTTGTAGTTGTGACAGGTTGCCAATGGAATTAGGAAGGTTATTTAAATGTTCACACCCTTCTATGTTCAAGGTTGCAGTTGTGATAGGTTTCCAATGGAATCAAGGAGGTTATTTAAACCATGACAATATTTTAGTTTCGAATGCTACAGTTGCAATAGATTTTCAATAGAATCAAGGAGGTTATTTAAACCTTTGAAACTTCCTATTATGTCCAAGTGCTACATTTGTGATAAGTTGACAATGGAATCAGGGAGGTTATTTAAACCTCTAAAACTTACTATTTTCAGGTACTGCAGATGTGACAGGTTGCCAGTGGAATAAGGAAGGTTATTTAAACCTCTATAATCTTCTATGATCAAGTGTTGCAACTGCAACAGGTTGCCAATAGAATCAAGGAGGTTATTTAAACTTTTACACCCTTCTATGCTCAAGTGTTATAGCTGTGACAACTTGCCCATGGAATCAGGGAGCTTATTTAAACCTTCACACTCTATTATATTCAAGTGTTGTAGCTATGACAGGTTGCCAATTATGGCCAAGATCCTAATACTGAGCATATTTAGGTTTTAACATGCATCCTTGAAAATTACATAAGATCCTAATACTGAGCACATTTAGGTTTTAATATTAGGGCATCCTTTACCTGCAGATTTTGCCACTTTCCCCGCCGCTATTGGTTTTGACTCCTCCAAACCTTTCCTCGTTGGTTTTGACCTTTCACTTCTCCGATTTGGCGAGCCGCAACCTGAAAATAAGGTTTCGACCAGGGGTTTAGAGTATGTTTATTAAAATGAAAATTTTAGGCGGTAAACTTTATGGCGCCCATTATACAAAAAAAAATCGTTATATAATATATAATATAATATAATATTATAATATAAATATTATATTATATAGTATTTAATATTATATTATATAGTATTTAATATTATGTTATATAGTATTTAATATTATATTATATAGTATATAATATAATATAATATAATATATTATTATATTATTATATTATATTATATTATTAATATAATATAATATAATAATATTATATACATGACTTAATAGAATCTATATATAGATTCTATTAAATAGAGGACTTAATATTATATAGATGATATATAATTCATGAATCAACTTTGTGCATGAAGAAGGGAGCTATAAGTAATAAGTAATGAAACTCTGAATTTCATTGAGAGTTTGATCCTGGCTCAAGATGAACCCTGGCGACATGCTTAACACATGCAAGTCATATAGGAAATGGTGTTTCCAATGGCAAATGGGTGAGTAATGTGTAGGAACTTGCCCTTGTGAGGGGAACAAGTTTAGGTAGGGGTCCCATGAGGGGGGCTTAAACTATATGGATTATGATCAAATTCGAAAGAAAAAAAGAATAGAGGAGTAATAATCATTTATTTAGTCATTTTTATTTGTCTGATATTAGTCATTTATTTAGTCATTTTTATTTGTCTAATATTAGTAATTTATTTAGTCATTTAGTTTTGATTTTACCAAATGACCAAATTAGTCACTTATAAATGACCAAATTAGTCATTTATTTGCAATATTCTACTAGTGATAGTCACGTGACTAAAAGTGTTAGTCATGTGACAAAGTGTTAGTCACGTGACAAAGTTTTAGTCACGTGACTAAAAGTGTTAGTCATGTGACTAAAAGTTTTAGTCACGAAGTCATTTATTTACCAAATTCTACTAGTGATACCACTGGGAATAATTCCCAATGGAGAAGGGTTATTGGCAAAGAACGCCATGGGTGGTGGTGAAGGTGGCTGTGTCATCGTTAAAATTAGTGGAAATCCAGGTGGAGTGGGTGGTGGTGTCTAGACCCTATGAGTTCTAGGCCTGGTGGGTTTTTAGAGTTTGATAAATGAGTCTGGATTCGCAGAGGATCTGAGAATTCTTTCGAACCTTTTGGGTGAAAATGACCCGATTCGCTCCAGTTTGTTCCTTTAGTCCCTCCTTCTAGTGCCAGTTCTGTTGATGGTCAAAATAACACAACAACATTAAACAAAATATTTCTACTCTATTTCTCCTGAAAATATAATTGATCTAAAACCACCAAGGACAAGAAAACAAGGGGGACCCATTTTGACCAAAGTTAAGATGGGGTGGTTATGCAAGGCATAACAAGACCTATATTAGACAAATTAATTAAGCTTAAGGTCCTAAATGATGGATTAATAATGGATGTGGATAATCGAGATACTTAGGATGATTGAGTATGATTAGGATAAGATGGATGATTAGAAAAACTAGGAAGATTATGGATGATTAGGATGGGGTGATTAGGATTAGAAATGCTATGGATGATAAGGACAAGATGATTAAGATGAAAAGGAAGGATTATGATAGATAAGGATAATTAGGGTGAAGAGAGATGGTTAGGATAAGAAGGAATGGTTAGGATTAGAAGAGATTATTAGAATGGAGTGGAATTAAGATGAACTGATTAGGATGAAGGGGGAGATGATTAGGATAAAAATAGATGATAAAAATGATTAGGGGGATAATTAAGATGAATAATGATGATAATGATGGAAGGGGAAGATCAAGATGGAATGATTGAAAGGAGATAACTATGATGATTAGGGATGTAATGATTGAGATGGAAATAAATGATTAAGATAAGATGAAGGATGAATAGGATTAGAAGAGATAATTAGGATTATTGTAAAATATTATATTGATTATGGAAGTGATTAAAATGATTATGAGGGATTAAGATGAGAAGGGATGATTATAATAGAATGAGACAATTAGGATGAGGAGGAATGATTAGGATGGAAAGGATTGGTTAGGATGAGGTGATTAAAATGAATAGGATGAGATGAGGGATGTATATGATGAATATGATGGGATGATTGAGATGAGGAGGAATGATTAGAATGAAATGTGATTGAAAACACAACAAACAATCTAAAAAAAAAAATTTGGTTGTTGATTGTCCAGATTTTATGCGAATAGTGTATGTTCATAGGCCAAATGTATCCCAATTTCCATGGGTATGATTACAAATAAAAAACACTTCAAACACTTCCTATTCCTAATGTTACACCCCATTTCATAGATACTAAGTTACTTTTATCTTCATGAGTGAAAATGTTGATAAATGCAAATTGTGACTTTAATATGTTTACTAGGTAAAAGAAATACTGAAATATGCATTAAGATGATATTGCTTATAAAGGAGTGGACATTTTTTATATTGATAAAATGCGGTGAAAGATAATGTATTACAATGTGAATATTTTAAATGCCTTGTCGATACAAATGGATTTAATATGAATGACTAACTACCTATGCAATGTATTGAGTTAGATGCATGAACATATTCAAGCCTTAGGTACGTGAGGGGGAGTGTCAATTAGGAGAGGAGCTTGGTATGGTAACCCTTAATAAGCCTAATTGAGCATTCACACACTCACCACTAGTTTATTAAAGTCGAGTCAGTAGTTTGGTGAAATGTTAAGTTATCCTTAGCCTTATTTGATTATGATTTAGAAGACATTATGATCTTGTTTGTGAATGTTCTTGATTAAGGCTATGTGAATTGAATCTCTATTTAGAGTATATGTTCTTCATTGTGCCTTCATACCAATATGCTAATTGATGAAGTATATACACTTTGTGTATATATAACAATCAATGAATGTATAGGTATATGTGCTTAAGTACGGGTGTTTAAATTAATGTTACATATATATATTGAATGATTATGCTAGGGTACTTATATATGCGTGAATATGTGTATTGTTGATATGAGTAATCGATCGTCATACATGTATGTATTTAAATATAAGGGAAAACATGTATAAAGTCACTGTATTGAAAGATGTTAGTATAAATATATATAAACATTATTATTTAGTAGAATATGTATATATATATGTAAGTGTATTTAGATATCGAATAATGCATTTTATAAGCTTTTAAATTGAGATATAAATACATATATATATATACATATCATGATTATATAGATACCAATGATTTCAAATAAGCGCTAAGATATGTATGAAGTGCACAAAATATATATAGCGTTGGAATGTTTAAAGCGCCTCATTATATGTAAAGCATAACTAATACATATAATGTATATGTGCATAAATAAGATGAATGTCGTAACATTTTGAGGCAACACTTACTTATAACATTTCATAAAGGATTTAAATGTTGTGTTAAGCAAACATAGGCAACGTTGGTATAAAACACATGGAGTCTAAAGTAAATCAATGTGAGAGATAAATCTGCCAAGACTAAGTCAAAACATAAATGCAAAGTGTATATCCAACGTATAGAACTTTGACCTAGTATTTTCCAAATAAAAACCAAAGGAATAAGGTGTACCAAATTATGAATAGTGCAAACCAATTATAAGTCTAATCTGCAACATGAATACCAGAGTATGAAACAAATTGGAATATGAGAAATGGTCAAATGAGAAGTTGGCCAAACTGAGTCAACCTATAGAAATAGTAACCTTACATTTCTGATTGTTATTCTTGTTGTCCATTTAAATGGGCAACTCATTCATCATAGTGAAATTTGGTTGTGCATGTATTTACTATGCAATGTTTTTAGCTACCACCTTTTCTTCTTCTTGCTGATCAAACCTTTTGGATTAAGAAGTGTCATCTTTGATAACTTATTTCTAGTCTGTAGTTGCTCACATTTGTGTATAAATAGAGGTTATTTCTCCCTCAAATGGGATGCATTATGCACACTTTATGCTTATTTTATGAGTTGTTATTATGATTTTTTGAGTTTGAGAGTTTGTGAGAGGGTTTTGAGAGTAAGATTTTGAAGAGAGGAAGAGAGATAGTTGGGATTTGCATGCTGATTATGGAGAAGGCTAAGCTAGGAATCTAGTTTGATATTTGGAAGCTTTAGATATATAGGCATGTTGAATTCTATTATTTTATGTGTTTTATGTTTTGAAAAGATTGTATGACTTTGTTTGTCTTGTCTGGAAAGTAAGTTAGTTATTCTATTTTGAATTGTTTATCTTATTTGGATAAGTATGTGTTGGAAGTGGATTCACTCTTAGAGAGGGGGGGTGAATCAGAGTGGAATAATTTTAACTTTTGACTTGGAAAGCATAATGAAACTTTTACTAATTTTCACCCAATGTGACAGATTTGTTTAAGCAAGTGAACATTAACACTTTAGATCAGACTGACATGAAACTTGACTAACATTTAGAACCCATATTAAAAGCATCATATGATATTGTTCAATCAAAGATTTATGAACAATCTTGTTGTGCTTTATGAACAGAACTATAAAACTTCATAAAATGCAACTTTGACTCGCTTTTGACAAAAGTTTGAGCATTCATATAATGAGCACAAAATGCGGATGTAAATTCACTTTATGAAAGACTTTTTGCATTAGATTTGCACAATCTAAATTTGCATGACAGACTTGATCAAATTGACGTTAAAATTTTAAACAAACTTAAAGTATCAAAGCATTGACCAATTGAATGAGAAAAATAACATAAATGACTGAAAGAAATATTATGCAAGATAGACACAAATCACACAAAAGAGAGACACAAAAATTGCCGAGTGGAAAACCCTCCCGGGGTAGAAAAACCACTCCTAAACTGATGCCTTTCTAGGCTTATATTTTTAAAAACCACTTTTGACAATGCCTTATAGGCTGATTTCTGAGCACCAACTCAAGGAGAACCAACCCCTCATTTTGAAACACCAATTTCAAGGAGCACCAACCCCTTTTCTGTTTTCAATAAGACATACAATGATACAAAGGATCTCTCTGTTTCTCTCTTTACTCTCAAGAGCCTCTTGATGGACAATGCCTAAAATACTCAAGGTTCAAGAATGACCCTTCAGAATTCCAACCATTATCAAGTCTTAAGACAACTTGATATTGAACATATATTCTAGATTTTCAATCTCAAAAACTCAACATTTCTTCAATACAATAGCTGTGTTTTTTCACTGTTCTTCACTTGCATTTTGTGTTCTCACCAAAATAGTTAACTCTTTCTCTCAAGTTTACAAGTGATCTCTAAAACCCTAATCTCTCTATTTTTATTCTTACACAAATTTCATCATTACATCTCAAGTAAATTACAACACAATAACTGCTTTTTCCATTTTTCAAAACAATATAGGTAGATTTCAAAGTACCCAACTTCTGTCGAACAATGTTGGTAGGTAGTGCTGCGAGTTTGAGAAAATGTTCAGCATGGAGATTTTCTTTTGACAAACATGGTCAAAGAATATACAATTTTAGAAAGAAGACTGAACCCTGTCCACACAAGGAGCCTACACAGGCAATTCTAACCGAACCATCAATAAAACAAAAAGTATTCCATGTACAATACCCTCAAAAACTGCTACAACAGTAATGTAACTGAAACCTCAAGGTAGTGTAACTGAAACCTCATAATAGTGCACCCAAAAACAATTATCACCTAATCCAGGTGAAAGACTGAAAAGATTTGCAGAATGAATAATTACCCACAAATCAAAAACACCATCCCTTAAAGTAGGAGCATAATTAATATGATAAAGTATTTTGATATGCATTTCAAATTATGTGAAATCGACATGCATTAATTCTAATCACAAACAAATAAACCCAATTTACCATTTTCCAGAAAGAAGCAAACACATGTCTTCAACTTTTTGTGCCAATAGAAATAACGGTTCCTCAAAAGACAGTTGATAAGGTGAATACTTGAGGAGAAAAAAAGAGAGTCTGTCATGGAGATTTTTACCAGACCGATAGAGTAGCAAAGCAACACATACTCCTTCCAGGTTCGGGCCTTTACCCAGTGACAAAAGACTAACAAGAGTATCGACCATGGAGAGGATTTTGCAGAGAGTCCATTCATTGACAAAAAATTGCAAACATCCAACAAACATAGTGTAATGATTGAGTAGATTTCTATGGTGGTAGTTGAGATAGGGTTCCAAACCCTCGAGCATGTGAAACAAAAAGAATGACCTAAAATTCCTTAGCAAAAAAAAAAGATCAACGACTTTTCAAGTATAGATAAAGTTTGAAGTCCGAAAGGATTGAAGTCATACATAGACACCTTATAATGCATTTTGAATTTCATGGACAAGACCATGCAATGCATGCTGAAAAACTTATTACCACTGAATGCATACAAACCGTCGATAATCATTATCAAAGTTCAATAATTAATCAAGAGAAATGCCGACACAATTATGCCTTAAATAATTTGTCATGACCACTTTAAAAAAAAATGTCGATTACCTAAGCCAACCTTGTTACCAATGAATTCAAAGCCATGTCACTTTCATAGTGGCTTTTAAATAAACAATACCTCATACCTGTTGTCGGCCTTAAGGCCTAGTGAATTATCAAAATTTAGACCCAATATCATATATAACCTTTATTTTCCATGACATAAAGCCCGAAATCCAATGCCTTTTGAAATGTAATAAAGTCTAATTCCATGCCAATATCAATGTACCATATACCCATGCCAAAAAAAATGAACCATGCCAACTATAAACAACCCAATCACAAAAGAACTATTGTCTGCTTAAGTGCACTTTTAAAATGTTCTATGCAATAATGTCGACCAAGGAACTTACCAAAAGTTTATATCACTTATAAACCATGCAAACCTCTTAATCACCTTTTGATGCCAATTTAATCCACATACTTTGATGTCCATTTTCAAATATCTGATGACACAATTATAGTAGCAAGCATATATGCCAAGAGATATACATATGTGCATAAACAAGACACAATAAAATGTGATAACCAAAACCACAAAACATGAAGCCCTTAAGCACCTGAAAAATGAATGTTTTGACATCTGAAGTACTGATTGATTTGGAAAAATGAGCCTACAGTTGTTCAACATGATTGATAACCTGTGTGCAATGATCATTCTGAATACCCTTACAAGAAACTACGCCAACTGTGCCAATGCCAAATGAATACCAAGTATAAAATGTGTCAATCAAATGCCATAATAAGTCCAAATTGTGAAATGCCAAGGCACCAACCTAGGGCAGTTTTGACATCAAGGAAAAATGCCACAGAAGAAGCCAACAATATGAAATATGTTTGATAAGTCTAGTTGTTAGGAAAACCTCGATAGAGGGTTGTATGCATATACTATATATATTGGAGTATGAATGTTTATGTGGTTACTATGAACTATACAAGTTAAGATTATATAGTTGTTGCTTAGCTAGTGAACACTATATTGTGTTACTTTGAAGTACTTTAATGTTAGGTAAACCTTCATGGACAATAATGTTGGTAATAAAAAGGGAATGAAGGCATGATAAAAATGTCATCATTGTTAGGTATCAATTTTATGTAAACCTTGATGGATAAACTTTACTTGATTGATTACATATTTCTTCTAGAAAGTAGGAAGAGAATCTTTCCCTAGGATTAGGGTATAAAATTGAAGGTTATATCAATATTCTATAGTAGCATTGAGAGTTGCATTTTTTGGTTATGATATTATTTTATATTTATTTAGAGACTATTCCTATTGACAAAATTCAAAAAGAGGACACATGTTTTGGTAACCCAAAACCGTATTGTGAGAGGACTATGGGTATAGTTGCATCAACTCCTTGAAAGATGATTACATCCTCCAGATGATATACAAATATAATACACATGTGAATGTATGTGGTATATGAAAGATAAGTTTTATGATTAGTTTATGTTCACTTGAACGTTACTTTACTTTGATTGAAATCCTAGGTCTAGAATAACCTATTTGGTTGGATTGTTTACTTGATTAGTGATTGAAGCACATAGGTTGGAATTAGCCTTTGTGATATAGTTTGTCTTTTGATTGTTGATTATGTCTTTGTTTGAAGTAATTTATTGATGAAGATTATACTTTTGATTGTGGTCACTTATTGATGAGATTATACCTTTTGATCAGAGTAATTTATTATTGAGATTATACTCTTGTATGGGAAATTTTATTGATGTGAATGTACTTTTGAAATAGAGTCATTTAATGATGTGACGTTATTTTTATCCGTATGGTTAATTGGTAAGTTAGAGTTAATTTGAATTACTTAAGTAAAAGTGACATAATAAACTTAAGAGGTTATAGGTTATTCTTGGGGTTAAGGTTACTCCATGGCATAAGGGGATAGCCTATGTATAGCTTATGAATGGTCAATACAAATTGAGCTAGGAAGGTGGATGAATTATATGACATCCACTCAAAGTATTGGGTGATGAATACTTTGGCCAAAGTAGTGTAAGTTGCCATTGTTTACATTGTTAGTCACTGTGATCCAGGTTTACAAACTAGGTAGGGAATGCCATATGGGTAGGTTGTAGACAAGTGTGTGACAGAGATAGATATGTAGGACACAACACCAAGCTTAGGGAAGGTCAATATTATTATGAGGATACCAAACCAATCTATTTGTTGAAAGGAGGGCCATATTACCAGTTAGGTAGATGTGTGGGGGATCATAGTGAGTCCATGGTTGGCGGAAAAGTGCTTGAGTGATGCTTCTCATCAATAGGTGATGAAGATTTGATGGAGGGAACTTGGACCATTCATATACCTAGTGCCAGTGAGCTCATGCAAGCTATGCATGCATTTTTGTATCCATTTCTATGGAAGATTGTAAAAAAGGAAATGTAATCATGAAATTATCTAATATGAAATCAATACTTTGGAAAGTCAAAATACTTTGTTGTAATGAAATGGGAGAGTTTATAATGATGTTTATTTCAAATGTGTATATTATTCTTATATATGAAAATAAATTTTTTATTACTAAGTGTTGGCATTATATTTTATTTACTTGAGGTTAAAACATAGGAAAGTTACTGAGTGGAACAATGGGCATGTTACATGTGGTATTAGAGCTACCAGGTTCAACTCCAAAACCTATGGGATCATTATGTAAGCAAAACATAAACCTTATTAGAATTTAAAGGTTGAAAGTTTATTCCACAAAGATGGTGAGAGGAAAAAAAAATAGGGGAAACAAAAAGGGAAGTTTAGATTCCTGGAAACTTGTTTAAGTTTGGACTAGGAAGAATTGTCCCACAGAGTTGTAAACTCCTAAACCAACAACTCATTTGGATACACCTTTAGATTGTAGAAGATTATGCAACTAGGTTTGGTAGGATGGTTATGGAGGATTACCAATGAGTACCCTCACCTTGTGAAATAGTTTAAATGACTCTGAGGGATGGAAATAATGGAAGTAATTCCCTTTATTGGTAGCAACATATAGTTGCAAAGAGTCTAGGATTTTGGATTTAGTAAGGATATTATGAAACTATGTGTATGCACTATTGGCATAAATTGGAAACTTCAATTGAAGTAGGAAGTCAACATTTTGTGAATCTAAATAAACTAGAGAAGTATCCAAGAGGCCGAATAACCCTTGACAGTCTGAATTCAGTACAAGGCTAAATTATTGCTGAGATAATCAAAACGAGAGTAAAAGTTGGAATTTTAGAATAAAGGATAGAGACCAAATTGGTCAGTAAAGGGAAAAAAAATTAAAAGGAGAAGATGAAAGTTGACATGATTCCACCAACCGAAATAGGCAAGGTCAAATTGGAGTTCTGATTAAGATGGGAAAAAGAAACCAAGCAACTTTAGAATTTTTAAGGTTATGAGAAAATAAAGTTACCAAGAGTTGGGACAAAATCACTTGGAAAGATGATTGCAGCTTGGGGACCAAAAAGTGAATCAGACTAATTCAACAAAGGCTAGGTTAGTATATAGTTTGGTAGAAAGTGCACTATGAACTTACGAACTTGTCAACGAAATTAAACATGTTTTTGAAGTTCCAAAAATAAATTGGCTATGGAGGGAAAGTATGTGTCAAATCAAAAGAATAACTTGGAAACAACTCACAAAGGTGAGGACACAATTGATATAGGGATCCTTAGGAAAGCTCGTTAACACATCAAGAAAAGAGTCTTTGTGGATATGGGATATTCCTCTACTATGGTTAAAAAGGCTATTAGTATACATGGAAAAGAGAATCAAAATGAAATACTAGAGTATTCCTTAACTTGTAAGTTGTTGATTATTCATTAGATCTCATTACTATGGATCCAACAGATGATTTTGAGAGATTAGAAGACAATTATGAATCCAATTTTGGAAATGAAAAGTATATTCTAGGCATACCGTGGGGGGTAAGAAAGAAAAGTAATAGAAAATCAACTATCAAAAGCTAACTACAAGGAATGTTAAATCAATTCAACCAATTTGGAAGAGAGCGGATGAATGTTATGAGTTCAAATTTAAGATGATCTAATATCATGGAAACACTAAGGGGGGGAGAAGGAGAGTAGATAGACCCAGATAAAGTACCCCATACAATGAAGTTTATTAATGTATTTTCAATTTGGAAGAAATTTTGACTTCGTTGTAAGTCATGATTCAAAGACCTACAATCGAAGTCTTATATGACCGCAACAAGGTTGGTAAAGTTAAAAGGATAAGGTATTGGAATTATTGGGAAAGGTAGAGGGAAGGTCAAGGTTTATGACCAATGGGAAAGAAATATTTTCAACACAAATTCTATATTAAATTGTTTTGGAAGATCAAATTCTTAATATCATTGATACTTTGGAGAAATATAGGTAGTATACTTGATCATGGAAGGCCAGATTATCACCTATGAAATAGGTAGGAAAAATTTACGCACTCATGATTTTGAGTCATTGAAAAACATTCATGCTTGGAAGCTAGGTATGTAATAATTGCTGACATCTTTTGGAAGACAATGTCAAGTTAGCATGATTAGATGAGAATTTTTACTCGAACTAGTATATATGCTCATCATAGGAAATAAATTGAGCTAAAAATCGGATTACAACTTTGGAAAAAAAATCAAAGGATGAAAGAAATCCAAGGTATGGATGAGCTAGGATGAGGGAGTTTTATCTCTACAAAAATATATAATCATTATATTTTAAAAATAAAATATAGCATAAATCCAAGGAAGAGGTTTCACTTAGTCGGAATGGACTATTATGAATTGGAAAAAAACCTATGTACCCAAAATTTGGGAGATTAAGGAATGAATGAGGTAAATTGATGTCGTACTTAGGACACATGGTGATGAAAAAATTATTTGACGAATGGGAAACCGCTATAATCTGGAAGGGGATAGAGTAAGATGCTACAAGGTATGTAGCAAGTTATCGTCTAGTATGCCAAAGAATGAAGACATGATGTCATCATCAACATGACTTAACTACTCTTATAAAATTCCAATGAGGGAGTGGTAGATCATTAGAAAAATTTAATCTTTCTATGTCGATGGAACTAACATAATGTTATGGTGGATAGAATCACCAAGATAACCAATATTGATTAGGAAATTTAAATTATAGGAAATCAGTCCTTAACAACATATTGTGTGAAACAAATGCTTAATGTTCATGACAAGGTTATCTAGATGGGAAAAAGCAATTAATGATAAGGTTTTAAGAAAACCATGATCATATTATGAGAATTTCAATTGAATGAATGCTCAATTTATTACTTTAAGTTAGTCATTAGGTAAATAGAATAAATCCAATCTTGGAGGATTTGAGGAATATTTTTACAAAGTAATAAACCCATATCATTATATTATGATCCATTTACGGAAGAGGGGTTGAAATTCCTAAAATCTAAAAGAAGCTAGGACTAGAAATTTTGTCATAAATGGAATAATAGATTGAAGGATCAAGGAAAAATTGTTGATGCAAGCTTAAAAATTATGAAGCAGTATAATTATGCTTAAGGTAGATGATTGTGTCAGTGATGGATGATCTCAGCTTCTGAGTTTTACGATGGCATAAACACCAAAGGAAAGGATGGGACCCACAATGTAGTGTATAATACACTGACATTCCTTATCTATTTGGGTTACACTAAGGATAATTTCATTAGCAAACGAGAATGTGTTTTCTAGTCACTAGGGTATAGGTGTCATATATGATATAGTCACCATTATACTTATACAGTACAAAGGAGTTAATATAATTATGATGTATAGTTCTTTAAAGGGAAGGTATGCGTGAAGTACACAAGTTTTCCTCGTACGTTAGCACATTCAATCTGTGCAAGGTCTAGGAAGGATGAGAATGCAAGGGGTCATCCTATGAGGGAAGGTTAGTTGGAAATATACTTATTTCTTACATGATGAGAAAAAATTGAAGGTAAAACCTCTAATTGAATTTATGTATATGTAAAGGACTTAAAATCATTGAGGACGATGATTCACAAGGGGGGAAGTATGTTGCACCCCGTTTCATAGATACTAAGTTACTTTTACCTTCATGAGTGAAAATGTTGATAAATGTAAATTGTGACTTTAATATGTTTACTAGGTGAAAGAAATATTGAAATATGCATTAAGACGATATTTCTTTTAAAAGAGTGAACATGTTTTATATTGATAAAATGTATTACAATGTGAATATTTTAAATGCCTCCTCGATACAAATGTTTTATGATACAAATGGATTTAATATGAATGGCTAACTACCTATGCAATTTATTAAGTTGGATGCAAGAACATATTCAAGCCTTAGGTATGCGAGGGGGAGTATCACTCAGGAGAGGATCTTGGTTTGGTAACCCTTAATAAGCCTAACTGAGCATTCACACACTCACCTCTAGTTTAGTAAAGTCGAGTCAGTAGTTTGGGGAAATGGTAAGTTATCCTTAGCCTTGTTTGAGTATGATTTAGAAGACGTTATAATCTTGTCTATGAATGTTCTTGATTAAGGCTACGTGAATTGAATCTCTGTTTAGAGTATATGTTCTTCTTTGTGCGTTCATACCAATATGCTAATCGATGAAGTATATAACTTCATGTATATAAAATGATCGATGAATGTATAGGTATATATGCTTAAGTGCAGGTATTAAAATAATGTTATATATAATATATATTAATGTTTATGCATATTGTTACATTAATGTAGATGTATATACATATATATTAATATATGTGTACAATTATTTTAAAATATGGTTTTATATATGCATAAATATGTGTATTGTTGATATGAGTGATCATCATACATGTATGTATTTAACTATAAGTGCAAATATGTATAAAGTCATTACATTGAAAGATGTTAGTGTAAATATATATAAACATTATTATTTAGTAGAATATGTAAATATATGTATGTGTATTCGAATATCGAATAATATATTTTATAAATTTTTAAAGTGAGATATAAATACATATACATATATATACATATCATGATTATATATATATATGATACATATTAAATATATAACAATAATTTCAAATAAGTGTTAAAATATGGTTGGAGTGCACAAAATATATATAATGTTGGAATGTTTAAAGTGCCTCATTATATGTAAAGGACAACTTATACGTGTATACGGGAAAAAATAAGAGGAATGACACACAATTTTGAGGCAATGCATATACTTATCCCACTCCTCTACGTTTGAACTTCCTGTGTGCATGGTGGACTCTATTTTGGGGTACCCAATGGTCCCCCTCTGCTCCCCCTGACCCGTGCTCCTCTCTTTTGGGCCCGTGTCTGTCGGGTACCACCCTTGCTGGGACAATGCTTTCACCTATGGGCTTTTTGAATATTTTGGCGATTCTGGGCAAATCTTTTGTGCCAGAGGTGGAGATCTCTCTGATTGTCGGTTGGAAGGATGTGCTATCTAATGGAAAACAAGTCTCCTCCTTGTTTCCTTCTTTACCTGAGATTGTCACAGCTTCTGGAATGGATTTTGACATTCCTGATTCGATTTGTGATAGGATTCTCTCCTCCATGGAGAATGTTGTAGTGGGTAGATTTCTTTCTTACCGTCCAATAGTGGATATGGTTTGGAAATGGGTTGCAGAAAAATGGTGCCTTAAGGGTAGTGTGGAGATCTGCGTGATGGCTGGTGGTCTTTTCCTATTTAGATTCACGGCTGTAGAGGACTTGGTGGTGGCTCTATCATCAGGTCCATGGGTTTATGGGAAACATAGTCTAGCTATGTGTCATTGGAAACCTCGTTTCGATCCTGCTACAAATTTGAATAAGTCGGCTCCAATTTGGGTGTGGCTGCTGGGCTTACCTCTGGAGTATTGGGATGAAGCCATCTTCAAAGGTATTGGGGATTCATTGGGTCAATTCTTCGCCACAGATTCTATTACAAAGTCAAAATCCAAGTTAGTCTTTGTGAGATTCTGTGTCAATATTTGTGTTGATAAAGTCCTACCGAACTCTATCAAGTTGTGTTCTAACTTTGGCAGTTGGATACAACCAGTGTGTTATGAAAATGCTGTGGTATACTGTCAAAAGTGTGCCAAAGTTGGGCATCTGATTTCTAATTGTAAATTTGCAGTTAGTTGGGATGTTAAGGATAATTGTATTGTGGAAAATCCCACTACTCTGTCTGGAAATGCCCCGTCCGTCGAATGACTCTGGGATTGTTCCCCCGAGTGCTGCTCATTCACATGAGGATCCTCTGCCTTCACCCACCCTTGTCGGTCCACCTTCTGAACTATTTGACCCTAGTGCTTTATTGGAGTCTGCTATTAAACCCCTGTCTATCCATATGACTCAGGACCCTGGCTCTTCGGTGGTTGATCCCCTGTTTGCGGTGGTCTCTGTGGGGAATCAAGACCCTGGATCTTTGGCTGTTGATCCTTTGTTTAAGGTTGTATCTATGGGGACCTATGAGTTATTGATTGAGGATGGTGAAATCTAGGAGGAAGAGAGCTCTGGTATGATTGATGAATCTACTGAAAGTATGGGGAGTTTGAAGCTTGAGAGAGCTGGGGAAGAAGGGATATGGACAACGCCAAAGAAAAAAGGAAGGAAGAAGAAGGTAGATGTAGGAGGTGACTCCAAGCCATGGAGACCTTCTCAGAGGCACACTAGGACGAGAGAAATGACAAATGAGATTGCCCTGGGAAAGCAAAGGACATTGGATGTGTCCTAAAAAAAAGGTTAGAAATGAGAATTATGTCATGGAATGTTCGTGGGCTCAATAGCTCCCACAAACAACGTGCTTTAAAGGACCATATAGTGGAACATAAGATTGATGTTTTCCTAATTCAAGAAACCAAAATGATGAAGGTTAATTTTGATAAAATTTCTAATTTTTTTTGGCCTAATGCTTCTTATGTCTATAGTGATGCTGAGGGTGCTTTGGGGGGTTTGGCTGTGCTTTGGAACCCATCTAATTTTTGGGGCTCTGAAATATTCCACTGTAAAAATAGTGTGGGTGCCTCGTTCACTTACCTTGGTGAATCTTGGTCTATAATTAATATATATGCTCCTAATCAGAGGAATGCGAGGAGTATTTTGTGGAATAACATGGTGACTAAAATTAATCTAAATAGGGGAGGCCGTTGGCTTGTTGCTGGAGATTTTAACTCTCCCCTCTTTTCGTCAGAAAAAAGTGGTGGCCTTCTGGATTACTCTGACATCATGTCTGACTTGGCTAATTTTTTGAATTCTTCGGGTTTAGTTGATATTGAGCTCTTGGGCCAGAAATTCACTTGGTCTAATAGACGGGTTGGTGGTAACCTGATCCAGGTCCAGCTTGACCGCTTCCTCTGCTCTCCTCATTGGACTAATGTCTTAGATGCCAATCTAATAACCTTACCCAGGACGGTCTTTGACCATAACCCCCTTTTTCTGACCACTAATGTTCACCCTGTTGTTGGTCCCTTTCCCTTCTGCTTTGAGATAATGTGGAACTCTCATCCCGATTTCAAAAATAAAATTGCTGAATGGTGGAATATTCCTGTCCAAGGCTCCCCCATGTATAGGATTTTCTTCAAACTCAAACGTATTAAAAACATGGTAAAAGGATGGAACAAGAATGTGTTCGGGGATGTGTTTCAAAAAAAAAGTTGTTAGAAGGAGAGTTGAGGACTTTGCAAAAGAAAATGGAGGAGGGAGACGACAGTCAGAGAACTCACAACCAAGAATGGGAAACTAGGATGGAATGGGAACGGGTTCTAAAAAATGAGGAGGTCTTTTGGAAGAAAAAATCAAGAGTCCAATGGTTGAAGGAAGGAGATAGGAATACCTCCTTCTTTCATGTTTCAGCCATCAAGCATAGGAAAAGGAATCAAATTTCTAAAATGACTAATGCTACTGGGGAGGTGATTTCGAATCATGCTCAGATTGGCCTTTGTGCTATTAACTATTTTTAGGAGGCTTATTTGGCCCCAGCTGAGGCACCTAATCCGGCCTTGGATAGTGTGATTCTCAACCATCTTCCTACCTCCATTTCTCAGGAAGATAATATGGGGGTTCTTAGTACTGTTTCTATGGAAGAAGTTCGCCTGACTACTTTTAGCATGGGGGATTTCAAAACCTTGGGGCTTGATGGTTTTCCTCCTACTTTTTTTCAGATGTTCTGTGATACTGTGGGTGGGGATCTAGTGCTTGTGGCCAGGAACTTCTTCAAATTGGGCAAGATCCTGAAACAATTGAACCACACTTTCATCGCTCTTATCCCCAAGATGAGTGAGCCTCAATCCATGATTGATTTCTGACCAATTAGCCTTTGTAACACCTTCTATAAGATCATTTCTAAGATCCTAGCAAACCGTATCAAACCTCTTCTGGATAAAATCATTAGTCCTATTCAAAAGGGGTTTGTCCCTGGGTGACATATTCTTGATGCTACTTTGACCACCTATGAGCCGCTCCACTCAATGGATAGATGTAACTATACGGGGATGGCTCTCAAGCTTGACATATCCAAAGCTTATGACAAAGTGTTATGGGACTTCATCCCAAAGGTCTTGGCTAAGTTTGGATTCAACATTTTGGTCATCAAACTCATTATGGAATGTGTTAATACTATAAAGTACTCTATTATTGTTAATGCATCCCACTTTGGGTTCTTCTCTACTAGAAGAGGGATCAGACAAGGAGACCCCCTATCTCCCTATCTTTTCATAATGATTGCAGATGTTCTCAGTAGGAACTTCACTGGTCTGCTATTAGAGGGCTCCATTTTGGGCATTAGAGCGGCTTCCTCCCTAGATCCGGTTGTTGTGCAACAATTTGTGGATGACACTTTTTTCTTTGGGAAAACCTCTGTGGTGGAAGCCAAGAAATTGAAAGCTTTCCTTAACAACTATGCCTCTTGTTCTGGTCAAAGCATCAATTACAATAAAAGCATGATTTATTTCTTTAACTGCATGCCTAATTTGCAAAATATGGTGACTGCGGTCCTGGGATGTGTCAGTGGATCTCTCCTGTCGGTTTACCTTGGGCTCCCCCTCATGGTTAAGGAGGTTCCCATTGATTTTTGGAACTCGATTCTGGAAAGGATCCAAAGGAAATTGGCTGGGTGGAAGGGCTCTATCCTAAGCCATGCTGGAAAACTCCAACTGCTCACAACGGCTCTCCAAGGTATCCCCACTTACTTCCTCTCCATTTTTAAGATGCCTAAGTACATTGCTGATAAATTTGAAAAAAATCAAAGGAACTTCCTCTGGTCAAGGACTGAGGAAAAGAAGAAACTTGCTTTGGTGAAATGGGAAAGGGTTTGCAAGGCCAAAAATTATGGCAGAGTAGGAATCAGGACAATTGTCAACTCTAACAGGGCTCTGATGGCCAAGGTTGGTTGGGATTAGTTAAGGAACACTAAGGATTGGTGTAAAATTCTGAATTCCAAATATCTTCAGGATAGGCCTTTAATCAATTGTCTCTCAGAGTCTCACCCCCAGGGCTTAGTTGTCTAGAGGAACATTTGCAACACACAAGGCCTATTAAGGAAAGGGATTAAATGGAAAACGGGAAATGGGAATAGAATCATATTATGGGAAGATACTTGGCTAATTGACTCCCCTCTAGATTGCTCTGACTTTAGGGCTATGATGGGTTCGGTCCAGAGATTCTTTGGCATCCATATTAATGATTATGTTTCTGGACCCCATGGAGCTAGGATTTGGAGAGACCTTCCCATCTATTTCCCCCAATCTCATGACCTTTATTGTCTGGCTCGGTCCCTTCAGGTGATTCTCTCTAGCACTAGGTTTCCATCCTATGACAGAGAGGATGAGTTTTTTTGGACCTTTGACAAACAGGGGGATCTCTCTGTGCGGTCAGCTTACAAACTACTGACAAACCAAAATACTGCTAAGGAACCCTAGAAGAAGATTTTGAATTGCCACATGATCCCTAAAATTAATTTCTTCTGGTGGACGACCTGTCATAATAGGATTCTTATCCAGGACAATTTGAGGAAACAGGGTTTTTGTATTCCCAATAGATGTTTTCTTTGTAAGAATGGGGAGGAAACTGTCAGTCACCTTTTGTTACATTGCCCGTTTGCTACCGAAGTTTGGGGGCTGGCTTTCGAGAAACTTGATGTCCCTTGGGTTATGAGCAAGGATCTCTTATCGTTCATTCTGGGTTGGTATGGTCCCTATTCCCACCCTCTGCCTGATGAAATTTGGAATCAGGTCCCTCTTGTTTTGGGTTGGTGTTTGTGGAAGGAGAGGAATAATAGGGTTTTCAGGAATGTTGAGAGGAGCCCTAAGGATGTTTTTAGCATTGGTGCTCAACTCATTGAGGAGAATATCTCTCTCTTCAATGGGAAACTCCTGGAGACGGGGCCATTGGATTTAAAATAAAAATGGCCAAGGCGCGGCACCAGGATTTAGAGGCTAACTCTTTTGATAATTCAAAACTCTTAGCCAAGAAAAATACTAAATGGGAGCCTTCGAATAGAGGATGGTTTAAACTCAATTTGGACGGGGCTACTAAGGGCAACCTAAGCAGGGCAAGTATTGGTGGAGTAATTAGAGATCTCGTAGGGGCTTTGGTGGTAGGATTATCTGGAGGTATTGGGTTTCAGTCTTCATTAGTGGCGGAAGCTTGTGCACTGCTAATGGGCCTCAAAATTGCTATCTCTTTGGGGATTGCTAATCTCCACATCGAAGGAGACTCCAAGTCTATTACAGATGCTATGAATAAAGACAGACTAATTGGCTGGAATACTAAGGATATATTGTTGGATGCCAGATTCTTTTTATCCAAATTTAGGGATAAAAATGTGACACATATTTTTAGAGAAGGAAATTAAGTGACAGATGCCTTGGCTAATCTTGGCTCTTGCTGGGATTCCACTAAATGTTGGAGGGAAATGGAAAGGTTACTGCCAAAAATTCAAGCTTTCATCGCGCAGGAATAAAGCAACCAAGTTTTGCAATAACTTTAAATCTTTGGATGACGAGAGGTAAATGGGGGGTCCAGTTGATTTTATTGGGGGTCTGGTGGATGAGTGTCAACACTGAGATGGCGTATAGGTGGAGGGACTCTTATTTTTTGACTCACTATAGGCTTAGAGATTTTCGTGTGTGGGGCATGGATTGGAGGATCCACATGTCTGTCCTTTGGACCTAGTGGATGGGTTTGAGTACTAAGGTGACAGAAAGGTGGCGGGGTTTAAATTTGAAGGATGGTAACACGATTAAAATTAGTGGCTTGATGAAGGAAAGATGGAAGGACGTGACTTCAATGAATTTGAGGAGCCGTACTATGCGATCTCTTCTCTTGGGGATCGTGAGATATCTTGTTTTATCTCATCCTTGCATCAGTTTGTGTGAGAGTTTTTATAATGATTTGACTATTCACTATGAAAGTTTGCCTCCTTCTAGTGTCTTCATGCTAGATAGTTTAGCACGAGTCTCAAATGGCACCTTTAGGATGGTTTCTATTTTTAGTCATACAGCCAATCTGCCTTGTTCTTTGCACATTTTCTCCAAGAGGAAGGAACCCTACATGCCCACCAATTCTTGCCTTGCTAGCCGCAATCATCCCAAGATCCTCATTAATTTCATTATCAAGTCATCCTGTGGTGATTTTCTCTTCCGCGCATGCGACCTGTACACGGGTGTAATTAACCTTTGTTGTATACCTTGCCTTAACGAACATAATGTGATAATTATTCATGGCTTCTACATTTGGTATCTTTTGCAAAATCTTGGGCTTCTTGTGTAGGTTGGTAAAATGGGTGGCGAGCGGGTGAGGACTGAGGCAGATAACTGCGATGAGTTTTGAAATAATCCTTTAGTTTGGCACATCTGTGTGGAAGGTGGCATTGCTCTTCTTATGGAGATTTTGGTCGGTCATGATCCTAACTTGTCGGGCCAGTTTTCCAACTCGTGGAAGGATCGTAGGGTCTCCATCAGAGGAATCTCATTTGAAATTAGTGAGGAAGTCATAGCACAAGCCACAAGATTATAGTGTATTGGGAAAAAATACCCCAAACACACCAAGAAACTGGATCATGAAAGCTTGAAAGCCTTTTTCAGAGGTGATGAGGCCCCGGTACGGAACCAGTCGGGTTTTGAGAGAGAGGCTCTCCCGAAGCCCTGGGATTAGGTGTGCCTGGCGCTAATGAAGTGCGTCACCTTGGAAGGTAGGTTTAAAACCTGCCTTTTTTATCACTTCCCCTTGTTAAATCATTTAAGACACAAGATGTTGCTATTTTTCTGTTCTTTCTTCTAATGGATTTGGAAAACTCGATCGAAAAATGCAAAGAGTCGACTAGCCTTAATCCTAGTGATTTCTCGCCGCTCGCTCCATCAGGGGCTCATTCTAAGAATTTATCACTTCCACCTAGCCCTCTATCCTCCTAAAGCTATTACGGTTGTTCAAATTGAGGATATTGAACCCCTGTCGACTATGAATATTTCCCTGGCCGAGTCTAAAAGCCCTCCCCGAAAATCCAATATGGGCACTGCGGGGAATCCCAAAGCCAAGATAACCACTAAGAAACTTAAGGGCGGATTGGGTAAGGCTCATGCTAGCACAACAAAGGGTCTCTGTGAATTGAAATCCACTCAGGTGGATTCGGCCTACAAGGTCACCACTGCTAAAAAAGGGAAGGAGAAAGGCACGTCAGACCCGATTGTTAGGGAAGGAAAGGGAAAGAACATAATAAGTAAAGACTCTAGAGGAGACACTATTGTAGGGACCACTAAGATGATTGGTGGATAAAATGCCAAAAGGAGATCTGGGAGGCTTACAAAGAATAACAAAAAGAGGCTGATTATTGAGGATTCAGAGGAGGAGCGATCTGACAGCAAAGGGTACAAGGAAGAGGAAACTGAAGATGATGAGGACGAAAAATGTGGAGGGGCCGCAGTTTATTCCTGAGGACAAGGTTCCTAAATATGGCTCTGCCTCTCACTCTTCGCATCCCTTGGTCGAAGAGCCTAGAGAGGTCCTGGGGACCATGGAAATTGGGAAGGAGCCTTATAATTTGGTGAAGAGAATGGACACGCTCAACAAAAGGTTCCGTGGGTTGACCTGCTTCACCATGAAGTTGGGCCATTTTGTCACTAGCACCCTATCTAATGCTATAAAGAGGAGCTGGAGGGAAATAACAGTTAGGAAAATAAATAATGGGTGGGTGATGAGGCTGTGGACCTCCTGATAAAAAACTGGGACAATGCCAGTTAGCTGCTGCCTGTGCCGGAGTCCTGTCTGTCGGTTGCCTCTCTGTGGTCTATGTGCTGCCTATGGGTTGTCTTTGCTTTTTATTATCTTAATGTTTTATTTTTAGTCTTTCTCCTTTTTGGCCCTTGTGGCTCATTGTGAAGGGTACAACGCCTTGAAAATGCTTCTTAACATTTCAAAAACATTGCATAAAGGATTTAAATGTTGTGATAAGCAAACATAGGTAACATTGGTATAAAGCACATGGAGTCTAAAGCAAATCAATGTGAGAGATAAATCTGTCAAGACTAAGTCAAAACATAAAGGAAAAGTGCATATCCAATGTATATAACTTTGACCTAGTATTTTTCCAAACAACAACCAAAGGAATAGGGCACACCAAATTATGAATAGTGTGAACCAATTAGAAGTCTAATATGTAACATGAATTCCAACATATGAATATGAGAAATGGTCAAATGAGAAGCTAGTGAAATTGAGTCGAATTGTAGAAACAATAACCTTGCATTTCTAATTGTTATTATTGTTGTCCATTTAAATGGGCAACTCATTTAGCATAGTGAAATATGGCTATGCATGTGTTTATTGTGCAATGTTTTTAGCTGACACATTTTCTTCTTCTTGCTGAGTTGAACCTTTTGGATTGAGAAGCGTCATCTTTGATAACTTATTTCTAGCTTGCAGTTGCTCCCATTTGTGTATAAATAGAGGTGATTTCTCCCTCAAATGGGACACATTATGCACACTTGATGCTTATTTTTTGAGTTGTTATTCTAATTTTCTGAGTTTGAGAGTTTGCGAGAGGGTTTTGAGAGTAAGATTTTGAAGAGAGTAAGAGAGATAGTTCAAAGTTACATTCTGATTATGGGGAAGGCTAAGCTAGGAATCCAATTTGATATTTGGAAGGTTTACATATACATGCATGTTAAATTCTACTCTTTTATGCATTTTATGTTTTGAAAAGATAGTATGACTTTGTTTATCTTGTTTGGAAAGTAAGTTAGTTATTTTATTTTGAATTGGTTATTGTTTTATTTGGATAGGTATGAAAGATGTTTGATAAGTCTAGTTGTTAGGAAAACCCCAATAGAGGATTGTACGCATATACTATATACATTGAAGTATGAATTTTTATGTGGTTACTGTTATCAATCAGATATGCACCCTATGCTAAATTTGCAGAAACTTAACTATCTATTGACACATGGAAACCTTCTTCAGATGTGGGTGATTTGATCGAAGAAGGAATCTCCAGAGTGAGTTGGTTCTCCGAATGATAATTCCTATTCTAAATGATTTTTGAGGGTAAAGAGTTAGGAGGATGAACTGGAATAAAAACTCTAAATTAAAGTATTTTCAGAACCTAATGATGACTTTGATTATCTGCCCACAAACAATTCTCAGAAAACAATAGTAACTTCACAATAGCTCATGAACACACAATACATAATTGATTTGCATGAAGATTTAGATTCAAACACGACATGCAACTTGTATCACATGAAATTTTTGTATCAAAATATACAATGATAGGACATAAAAAGATCTGTAAATAGAATCACAATGGAAACATCAAACTAAGATTGCAAAGGAGACATAAATTGAGAAATAGGAATGTTGCTTTATTAAACTGAAGGAGTATCCAAAGTCTGAGTACAAAATTCTGCTTATAAAACTCTCTACATGAACAAGAGTAAAAAACAATGATCTGAACCGAGAAAAACCCTACGTTTTTCTCCTAAAAACAAAACTCTTCCAAAAACCCTAATTCGAGCTCAAGAAGAAAAGCCGAGAAATAAGCATCCAAAACTGGTCCATAATGTGTAACAAAAGTGGAAAACTCACACTTTTTGCATGTCCATCTCAAAAAGCACCTAAAAATAGGTCTATTCTGCTTTAAAAGCAAAAAGAACACCTGAACTTCATCCCATGCAATTCAATTTCGCGCAAGGAAAATTCAACCCTCTCAACTTTCTTAAACTACTAAAAATAGCAAAAAGAATAAAACAGTTACTATGAACTATATAAGTTAATATTATATAGTTGTTACTTTGAAGTAATTTAATGCTAGGTAAACCTTCATGGACAATAATGTTGGTAATATAAAGGGAATTATGACATGATAGAAATGTCATCATTGTTAGGTAGCAATGTTATGCAAACGATGGATAAAATTTACTTGATTGATTACTTATTTATTCTATAAAGTAGGAAGGGAATCTTTCCCTAGGATTAGGGTATTATCTTGAAGGTTATATCAATATTTTACAGTAGGGTTGAGAGTTGCATTTGTTGGTTATGCTATTATTTTATATTGATTTAGAGACTATTCCTATTCACAAAATTCTAAAAGAGGACACACGTTTCAGTAACCCAAAATAGTATTGTGAGACGACTATGGGTGTAGTTGCACCAACTCCTCACAAGATGATTATGTCATCCAAATGACATACAAATATAGTACACATGTGAATGTATGTGGTAAATGAAAGATATGTTTTATGATTGGTTTATGTTCACTTGGACGCTACTTTTAATTTGATTGAAACCCTAGGTTGAGAATAACCTATTTGGTTGGATTGTTTATGTAGACATGGAAAATGTACAAGTTCATTTTGGCACATCTGATCCCGATTACTAACAAAGTTTCCTCTTAAATCACATTCTCAACATTTCATCACTTTCTATCCCTTAATTTAATAAATCATTATTTATTGGATTAAGTCCGCCCCTTTCAGCGATTAAACTAATCAATTAATTTAATAAACCATTGCATCCCTGTTTAATTAAATAAATTGTTTTATTTAATTAAAATCTCTAAAGTCCTCCTATTAAATTAAATAAATTAAACCTTATTTGATTTAATCTAACATATTCCTTCTTGATTAAATAAATCAAATCATTTATTTAATAAATCATCTATTCTCAATTCTTGACTTAAATCAATTCATAAATCTAAGTCTAAATTGTCACATCACCTAATTCTTCATTAGATTAATCAAATCCATGATTAACTTAATCCATCTCACTAAATTTCTCTAGAGAATGCAAGTTGCACAATAAATCAAATATTTTGATTTGTTAATTCTTCTATTTTCCCTCACAAAGCATCAAAAGGGAATATTCCCTCATTTGAATTCAAAAAGGCCAAGTGGACTTGGTCCTTCCAACAAGGCATTCAATGCCTCTTACATGTCCTTGACCTTGAGCCAAGTGACATTAACTTCATTCCCTTTCCCTCTTCAACATGTCATTTCTCAAATTTGAAATGCCACCTAATTGCATTAATTGGCACTTTGGCCAAAATGTGCTCATTCCTCCAATCACATGTGGACAAGTGGCACAATGCCATTGGATTATCTTTTATCCCACATTTCTTATTTCCACTATCTTTTTCAAGATTTGAATCTATAAATTGGAGACTCTTCTCCTCAATCTTCATCCACAATTCATATGCAAAGTTACTCTCTTCACATTGAGAGCTAATTTTTCCCATTGCACTCAATCATCCATTATTTTCAAAAATTGTAACAAGGCTATGCTCAAATATCTTTGGAGATTTGACCATTGATTCAATCAACTCACATTGCAACATAGGAATTGGGAAAGGGCCAATTGCAACATCTCATTGGCACCAATTCCCTCATAAGATCATCATTCTATTGGCTAGATTAGGATTTATTTCCATGTTATTTAAATTTTTTCTTCATTTCCTAATATTAGCTTAAATAGGTGGATTTCGTGGGGAATCCTTCATATTTGCATGCATTTTGATCTAACACTAACAATATTTGTCATCTTTGTGCATTTGCAGGTTTAGGGGTTCACAGTTTACTTGATTAGTGATTGAAGCACATAGGTTGGAATTGTCCTTTATGATCTAGTTGATCTTTTTATTATTGATTATATCTTTGTTTGAAGCCATTTATTGATGAGTATTATAATTTTGATTGAGGTCATTTATTGATGAGATTATACCTTTTGATCAGAATCATTGATTGTTGAGATTACACTCTTGTATGGGAAATTTTATTGATGTGAATGTACTTTTGAAATAGAGTCATTTAATGATGTGAAATTATGTTTATCTATATGGTTAATTGGTAAGTTAGAGTTACTTTGAATTACTTAAGTAGAAGTGACATAATTAACTTAAGATGTTATAGGTTATTCCAGGGGTTAAGGTTACTCCATGGTGTAAGAGGCTAGCCTATGCATAGGTTATGAATGGTCAATACAAATTGAGCTATGAAGGTGGGTGAATTATATGACATCCACTCAAAGTACTGGGTGATGAATACTTTGGCCAAAGTAGTGTAAGTTGACACTGTTTACATTGTCAGTCACAGTGATCCAGGTTTACATACTAGGTAGGGAATGTCATATGGGTAGGTTGTAGTCAATGTGTGACAAATATAGATATGTAGGACAAAACACCAAGCTCAGGGAAGGTCAATATTATTATGAGGATGCCAAACCAATTTCTTCATTAAAGGGAGGGCCATCTTACTAGTTAGGTAGATGTGTGGGGGATCGCAGTGAGTTTGTGGTTGGTAGAAAAGCGCTTGAGTGATGCTTCTCCTTATCACTAGATGACTAATATTTGATGGATGGAACTTGGACCATTCATTACTTAGTACTAGTGAGCTCATGGAAGCTATGTAAGTATTTATGTATCCATTTCTATGGAAGATTGCAAAAGAGGAAATGTAATCATGAAATTATTTAATATGAAATCAATACTTTGGAAAGTCAAAATATTTTATTGTAATGAAATGGGAAAGTTTAGAATGATATTTATTTCAAATGTGCATATTATTCTTATATATGAAAATAAATTTTTTATTGTTGTGTTGGGATCATATTTTATTTACTTGATGTTAAAACATAGTAAAATTATTGAGTAGAACAATGGGCATGTTACACCTAAGGTCAAGGCAAATGAAAACAATCTTAGGCCCACAAATTGGAATATCCTTCAACTCAAATGTAGGAACACCTAAATGTGTGTATACACTCTTATCTTTGCGAGAGAGGACAGGTAGGGGCCTCCAAGATTGGAAAGATGACCCAATCACCCTCTCCTTGGAAAGCTACGTGTAGCTTATGCTAAGTCGGGGATTTTGTCTTATCTCAAGGGAGCCATATGGTGAGTAAATTTAAGGCATGATACACATCCCTTGTACTGAGAGTGACACCAACAACTCAATCAATAAGGTGGGCTTCTTAAATAATGGTTTCTAAACACTACTTAGGGAATTAATGCCTTGCTAGTGCCCAACAAGCCACTTAAGGCTTTAACCAATCCTACTTGGGTACTATAAGTAACTACCTCACATAAATGTGGGTAACTTCCCCTTTTGAATTGACACTGTTGGCAAGGTACTCGCTAGTTAGATCTTGGCTTTTGCCTTAATATTTTTATATAGAGACCTGAAGGAAAAACCACTTTGGGTCATACCCCTTGGAGTATTAACTTATCCAAAGGAAAGCCCCTCTAAAAAGGTTACACAAAAGTGATGCAAATAATTCTTTTGATCTCCAAGATCATATGATAATGAGAGGAGAGAGCATACACATGTATTTGATCAGACAAGCAATGTTCATTAACCTTAGAAATTGAAATGTGAGATGTGAAAATGAGAGTGTTGAAGAGTGGTTTTGATTCCCAAGATCATATGAAATGGGAGGGAAGGGCATACACACCTCCAAACACAAACAACATCAAGAAATTCAAAAACTTGTTCTTTTTAAGCCCAATCTAAAAGTGCAATTTTGACAAGACAATTGTTCGTTTTAGATCCAGATCCAAATGTTCCTACTTTAAAAATGAAAGACACATAAAACCCTGTAAAAACATAGATTAGTAGTCTAGATAGAAATGTGTTCTCCCAGTGAACTCCATAGGCTGCAAGCAAGATATTAGTAACACCAAAACCCTCTACCCTATTGAATGGAAAAGGAAAAATATGAAAAAATCCAAATTTAAACCCTTATTACCAATAATAGGAAATTGCGTCATTTTATGTCACAGATGTGGCTCACTGTCTGAAGTAGATGCAATGAACCATATTATGATTGTGAATAGGTTGGCGATTGTGGTTTATTTTCTAAATAGATGCGACTTACTGTCATGCAAATGTGTTGCACTATCATGCAAGTGCAGTGCATTGTCAATTATGCACTTGCAATACACTATGCTTCACTTACGGTGCATTGTGCTTCAAATATGGTACACTATCATGCCAATGCGGTGAATTATCATGCAAATGCGATGCACTTTCATGCAAATGCGATGCACTATCATGCAAATCCGTTGCACAATGTCATAGGCACAAAAAACATGTTTTTCATGTAAAAAATGCTACCCTTCACAACAATATGGGGTATAATATATGAAAATTCATCTCTCAACCCTTTTTGACACAATCGTGATGTTTATTTCACCTCAAAAGGTTCCCAAAAGTGTGATTTTCAATATTTATCAAAAGTACCTAGACCCTTCAAGACAAAAAACACCAAAAACTTCCAAACAAAGAATGTTGATCAAGAGGGTTAGTAATTCACGTCAGGTTCACCAATGTAGAATCAGGTAAAATCAAGGTAAAAGGCATGAATCAATAGTACCAACCACCAAATACAAAAAAATCAAACCCTAAAGACCCTAATCCAACAATGAATCACAAATGAACATAGAAACATAAACAATAAAGCAATATTACCAATAATTCCTATGCCATGGTTGAATCACCTTCATTGATCTTCTCCATTTTTCTTTATGTGCTTGCTTGCACCCTCAAATTTGTAGTATGCAAGAATAAGCCTAGTAATAATGTCAATAAAATATCAGTTGTGGTTGTCTAGGGTCTGAAATGAAAGGGATATGTCTCTTTTATAGAAAATCAAATTTGAATGAAGGGAAAAGATTGAATGATGAAGATCAATGGATGGGACTGCTTTAAGAAACAAGGAAATAGGGTTAGGGAAAAAATAGGGCTTAGTTAAGGATGGGCAGTGGAGATTAAAACGTAATAAAACCTTATCAAGGGTGAAGGTTAATTGAGATAAGAGATAAGATTTGGCACAAAAAAAGAGGTGGTTGGAGTAAATTAAATAATTATAAAATTATTTAATTTAGGACGGAAAGTGAATAACTAAATAATTAAAACAATTATTTAATTATAGAAGAGGGAAAGTTGACTTTTAATTAAAATAACTGTTTAATTAAAAGTAAAGGAAAATGATGAATTAATAAATAATTATTTAATAGTGGAGGGAAAAGTGAAAAAATGATTAAATAAATAAAATTTATTTAATTATAGAAGAAAAGGCTAATGAATAATTAAAATAATTATTCAATTATAGCAAGAGAATGAAAATGAATAATTAAATAAATAATAATTTATTTAATTATAAAGAGGAAGGAGTATTAGTGGCATAATTAAATAAATATTAATTAATTTAATTAATCAAAGGAAGCATAAAAGGAGAAATGAATTAATTAAATAATTATAATTATTTAATTAATAGAAGAATATGACTTTAGACAATAATTAAATAATTAAAATTATTTAATTAGATAGGGAAGAAGGGTATTTGATGGTGCTCACAGGCCTAGAAAATTTTTCAGTGTCTATAGAAGTTGTTGAATATGTGGAGACAAACCACCTAGGTCAAGAAAAAATTGCACTCTAAGGAAAAACGGAAATGGGTAATGGGTAAATGCAAAACAATATTGAGGTATTCTAAAACATCAAATATCTCAAGTAAAATTAGAATAGCTAAAAATAAAACACAAGTACAAAAGGAGAAAACTATTGAACACGCTTAGAGGTTAAAAACTCAATCAATCAATGGTATGACACAAAAATTTGAAATGCAAAGAGATATGACCATGGTGAAGAGGAAGGTATATATAGCCCATCTTCAAATCCTCTTACCTATTCAACACTTGTATATATGGAATAGTTACTAAATATCAAAAACATGCTAGAACATATGTAACGGAGCAAGGAAAGAACTACAAGCTTTATGGGTTCATAGTAACAAACAAATATTTAGTAGAAGACAACAAAGTGTTTAAGAAATAGGTGGAAATGTTGCATGAGGCTTCAGAAGTAGGGAAACATGAATGGAAATCCATGAAACAAGCTTAGGAATTCATGCATGATGTTAGAATTTGAGTGTCATATAACTTGTAAATCCTATCATTTTACATGTTTCCAACATCCTAAGATAGTGTCTCTAGGCACTTTAGGGTGTTATTGGAAATTAATTTGTAATTTTTAATCTCACCTATTATTTTTAATGCATACATAAGGAGGGGTTCATTGGTAGTGGTAAATGTGACTTGTGAAGATAAAAATAATTGATTAAAGTTCCACCAACAAGTGGAGTGCTTGAAAAAGAGTTAATGACTTTTGAGTTATGAATTTGTGTAATTTATCATTCCCTAGGTTGGGTACTTGGGAGAATGAGGACAGAGACCTTTTGAACATCCTATAACATGTCCTTTATCATTCCCTAGGTTGGGTGCTTGGTAGAGTGAATATAAAGAGTGTTGGGATGCATTTGTGATGACCTTTCACACTCCAAGAGGTAATCCAAAGGCTAGAAATGGGAAGAGCCATTTTGGGCATCATATTTGGTTGTTCTATAAATTGGTGTCTTGGAATGTGGTAATCACAAAACATAAACAAATGTATATAGATAGAAAGAGATAAATGTAATAAACAAATTACAAAAATGGGATAAATAGTTGGATGTGTTGAGATTATTCACAGGTAATAGGTGCTTCCTAATTGAAGGAAAAGGAAAATGAAAGTAAGATTGTATTGTAATCTTGTTTTTAAAATTTAATACATTCTTGGCCTCTCTTCTTGGTTGAGTTTTCCCTTGTAAGGGTTTCTCCATGTAAATATTGTGTTATAAGATACAATAACGGTGTTTACTGATTTTTCTATTTGTTCATTTAAATTCATTAAATCTCTTCATAGTAACCCAAGATTAAGAACTCTTAATTTCATAACTGCATACTCTTTTCAAATTTCGATATTTCAATAGTCCAAGCCTTGTATCTCACCAATTGGTATCAAAATTTGATGGTAAATAATAGATTAGAGATTGTACTTTCCCAACATATGGTATCAGAGCTAGATTGGTGGAAAAATCATTGGGCTTGTAAGAAGCATTTTTTTTACCTTTCTTGGAATGTTGGAGGCTTGTGGGCTATAGTGGATGTTTTGTGTGTTAACAATATTTTACAAATGTGTGAGATTGGAAGCCATGAAATCCAACTCTTAGATCATGTACATTGTTAATGAAATCTATATTGGACATTGGAAGCTCATGGTTGTGGATCTTTATTTTTTATGGAGTTGGTCATGTGTTTACTTATTGTATGGTGGTGACCTAGAGCTCCTATTTGGAAATATGTGATTATTGTCTTGCATTGTGGTTGTGTTCCTTTACCTCATGGTCATGTACAGTGACAAGGTGTTCATGTTGGGTGGGTGCTTTTGGGACCCTACTCACATGGGATAACACCTACTATTTGGTTTATTGTATAGAGTGCTTATGTTGGGTTCATGGTTTTAGCCACTAGTTATAATAAAGCGCCAAATGATTGGCTATCGGTTGTATGTGGGTTGTTGAGTTGGTTTTTTGTGACATGGGAGCTCTTGAATAACTTGGTTCCTTTGTTTCCTTATGGGTTGTGAAGTTATTCTTTCTAAGATCTAGACACTCCTCAACAACTTGGTTCCTCCTTTTCATATTCATATTATTTTGGATATGTAGGTTTTACATTTTTCCTATTATAAAAGTTTGTGGGTTTTTTAGATCTATGATTTCATTGTTTCATATGAAATATTTGGTATTTTTGATAATTGTGAATGTCTAGATGTTTAAGTGGATTCAAATTTATATATTTGTTTTTGTAGGTTTTACAAATATGTAGTTTGTAGATTTATGAAAATTTTATATTTAAGTTATTTTGAATGGAAAAAACTATAGATTAGCATGGTTCCTTGTTAGGTTCTTGAAAATATGGTTACTCTAATGTGGATTTGTTTAACAAATCAAGTCTAGCATTGATCTAGTATTTGAGTCTTGAAAATCTACATATTATCTCTAGTTATTTGAGATTTAATCTACATGTTGAATCTATGTGTTTATTTGTTTATGGTTGGAGCATTAGTCATTATTTTCTCCTTGATATGTAGCATATATGTAGATCTTGTGAATTATTTGATGCAAATCCTATTCGGTTGGCCTTTCTTGGTCATCTTGTTACACTAGTATGTTTATTATAGTGAGATAGAAAGATTATTATTTTGAGTACATGATATAGTTCTCTATTGGGACCTATAGTAGTTGGCTATGGTGCATGGGAGGCTCTATTTAATTTCAATAGAGCTTTGAAATTGATGTTGGTCATGATTCCACATATAGCTCAATATTAATTTTAGTAGGATCTTTGTGTAGTTACATAGTAACTTCTATCTTTTGGTTTTAAGATATATGTTCTCATTTCAAAGTTGGTGTTGTAGGGTGTATATTGACTATGTGAGAGCCATGTATGATATTTTATTAGGATATTTTTATCATGATACCATGTATAAATCAGTATAATTTTCAATGTGATCTTTGATAGTGGCGTGGCTCTATCAATTTATATGGATGATATTCTACAATTGTTGTTGGTTTCATAAGGATCTCATATTACTTGGATTTAGTATGTAGTGAGAGTTCATGGACATCTTTGGTTTTATTGATAGAGGACTCTTATCTTCATATGCTTGGAGATCTTAACATCTTGGTCACCATGGAGGACTCTTGGAGTCTTTGGTTAAGGTGTTAAATGTGATCTCCCTTTGAGGGGATGTAGTTCTCTTTGGTTTTGAGTATTGATCATTTGCTTTGAACTTTATGATTTTTCAATTTGTATTTGAAGTTTGCACAAATTTGTTGGTTGGATGCTCATGGATACTAGAGATACTTGGGTGAGGCTATATATCTATTATACTTGAATATATGTGATTAAACATTATAATTTTTGGTAGAAAGACCAAGGAGCCTACACATGGATATGGACATTTATGGACTCGATGAGAAGGTTTCCCTTTATTGTGAATTTTTATTGTTTGGTGTTACATATGAACATGATAATATTACATCCTACTCCTTTTCTACTTAGTAGGTGAATGATCCAAGAGGTTTTTCTCACATGATTATCAAATATATTATTTTTATTTGTATGTTATCTTATCATGTGCATTAGTCTTGAGATTTTTTAGTTTTGAGGTCTTGTTTAGAAGTAGGTGCATGATTTTACAAATTTTTGTTGTTATTATTGTGCTTTGGTATTGACCTATGGTAATAGTTCTAAGGACTTGTTTGGAAGAGGTACACAAAATGGTTTATTTCTTTGGGAATATTCCCCTTTTTGTGTGAATGATTGGTTTGTTTGATATATCTTTGGTTTGTGATTTATACATCTATTGTTGTCATGTTTTCACTTTGAGTTGATTGGTTATATGTTGATATCCTTTCAATTTGGGAGTATTGGAGGAGATCTTACTTTACACAACTTGACACACGTTAGTGTCGGTACAAGAAAATGATTTTTTTTAGGTTCTCTCCTCCCTAGTAAATGGTCTTCTTCTTGAAGTTTCTTATGTCTATGGAGTTGAGGTTTGTGTGGAGTCAAGTGTTGTTGTTTGTACTTTATTATTTTTTGGTAATAGTTTGCTAACTCCTCGATCTATTTATTCAATGGTGTGGAGGACAAGATAATTTTTTAGAGATTGGTAATGAGATATATTTTATAGAAGTGTATTTTACATAAAATTGTATGTTTCTTTGACACAATGTGATAGAAGATTTAGCAACATCCTCTATGTGAGTATTATAGGTGAACTTGTTAATGCCTTGATCTTGTTACCCTAGAATTCAATTGCACTCAATTCATGGGATAACCCCTATGAAACGTTTCTATTTCGTAGCCTACATCCTCTAGGAAAACAAAGTGAGGAAAATCATACTTTCCCTCGTGTGTGATTTCGAGCCTCGAAAATTTATTTTGAGTGCTTATCTCTTTCCATTTTTCAAATTTTGTGACACAAGAACTTTCTAAATTTTGGTTTACTTTTAAATTTTGTTTGGTGTTTTACTTGTTTACAATTTTTGCTTACTCACCCACAGCTACAAAGGAGAAAGATGGCTATGTTTTTAGTTATGAATGGAAAATTAACTCAAAGTTTCTTAGCATCGAGCAAGTGAAGGATAAGTGGCTATTTTGCTGCAGAAAAGGAAGGCATCAAAAAAGGGATGAGGGACGTCTGCTAGTGAGTGGAAGGGATCACCATCTTGGTTGCTAATGTCTCTACCAGTAGAAAGATATAGAAAAAATAGTTATGTGTGCAAGAAGCTTATTTTGGGTTCAACCTGTGAGGGGGAGGAGCGAACTATTTTGGGAGACAATGAACAACAAAGAATTGATGAAAGTTGTTGTGGGAAAAAGAGAGGAGAAAAATGGTTCTAAAGAAGAAGAAGCAAAAATCCTGATTTGTGTTTGACCAAGAGGAGGACGCAACCCAAGTAAAACCAAAAAAAATGATGAGAAGAGCAAAGGAAGGAATGAGTGTCAGAGAAATATCAAAGGCTATATACATTGAGTGTTGATTCTTTGTGAAACTTTGTTCTCAGCTATTTGCACCAATAGAAATAAGTTAAAGTTCCATTTTCTCATTGGTGGATGTGAATCACTATTATTTGTGAGTTTTAAATTCTAAAGCATTGATTGTGGAACCATCTAATTTGTACAACCATCATTTTGGTGAGAAGTCTACTTGAATTTGTTAACTCTTACAGCAAATAAATACCCATTCTTTAAATGTTTGAACAATTAGTGTATTTAGAATGGTCTAGTTGTATGCACCAATTTTCTATAGAATGATTAGTTTGAATTGTGTAACCATTGCGTAATTCCATCTTGGAGTATTGTTTTTTGTCTAGTTTCAAATATTAAGGCTGTCATCATTTTGAAAAAAGGAGAAAGTTGCAAAATTTTCATTTTTGGAGTTAGAAATTTTCTTGCTCATGTAGGAGCGCTAAAATTCAATGCTCTTGCACACTCAATGCAAAAATAAAAATGCACAAGCGCTGAATTCCAACGACCTTGCATGTATTTCACCAAGTTTAAAAAAAATGCATGTGCGTTGAATTTTTCTGACTATGCAACTTATAGTTCACACGAGTTGCATTAATGAGAATTTTTAACGCGGGTGTTAAACTCTGCAGGTCGTTAACCTATCCCTTAGGATTTGATATCTTCCACATTACATCCTTTAGTGAGGTTGATTATTTTAAATTCATGTATAAAACAAAGTATTCAGGTCTATGCATCACGAGTTTCAAAGCCCCGCACTGCACAGGTTTGTATGAAAATCGACATTCAACCTTCTTATTACATACCTTGGCAGTGATTTTTATCACTTATGCATATGCAATTCAAACCTTTTATACATGATTTTACATTGAAATTTACCTATGATGTTTGTAGGGTTTTCTTATGCATGTTCATTGCACTTTTATGCAAAGTTGATATTTTTCACCGACGATGCATAAAAGTTTATGCTTTATGATATGTTGAAGTGGTAAATTTATCTGTTCTAACATTCAATAAACCCAAGTACACTTCAAAAAAAATGTTAAGCTTTGCATGCACTAGCGGTGAATTTCACCACTAGTACATGCAAAATCTACCTATCCTATATGCACATGCGTAGAAATTATTCGCTAGTGCATTTAAGAGCCCAACCCTTAGGTGCTAAGTGTTGGGGTGGTAATTTTTGCCACTATTGCATTTAACCTTAGGTGCTAAGTGAAGGAGTGAAGTTTTTCCATGACTAGGCATTTGCAAGTTTTACCCCATGCAGGGTCGAAAAAATTTGTCGACCTTGCACTCAAATGTTTTTCCCATATGCAAGGTTAACAAATTTTTTTGACCTTGAAACTTTTTGTCCCACCAACATGGAGGAGTGTTGATTTTTAGCACATCTACACAAAAGTGTAAAATACCTATATAGGTGTCAAATTTAGCATCCTTATACCCAAAATGCAAATTTCATGCTAACACTAAGAATTTTTTCATCTTTGCATCCAACTTGCCAGTTCATTCTCATCTGCTCCATTTTTCACCACCATCACTCTTAATCCCCTCAATCCATGCAATTGCTCAAAATTTTCCAACTTGTGCACGTAACCCAAAAATTTATTAACACTGGGATTTTTTTCCTTTTTGCTGCAACTTCCTTTGCACATTATCTGATTCCTTACAAAGAAATTCTATCAATGTCTGATCCTTCTCGGAGAAAATCTAAGACCATGAAGTACAAATACCAAGGGATTTTCCTGATAACTTTAGTGTCCTCAAAAATTGATGAGATTAAGGATACCAAAATAGGACATGTGGATATGTACAAGTTTGTGGAACGAACCAAGAAGTAAGCTTTGACTAATGGAATGACATATATAGTTGAAAGAAAAATTCAGTTCGTTTCCTCTTTTCTCATTGTCATACATGATCCTGAGTTTGTACTTACAGTGGTCACACACTATAACCAAGATGATAGAAGTGTTAGGGATGCTAATGGGAATGTGGTTATTAGGCTTGATGTAGAGTTATTTGATTTAATCTTTAAGTGTCCAAGTATTGACATATATTTAAATCTAATAGTTGAGAAGGGACAAGCACATTATGACCATGATCCAGATGGTTGTAAAAGGACAATCGATGCTAGATGGTTGAAGAATCCATGACCAATCATTTCAAGATGGAATTTTTTTTTCCTAGGAGTGATTTTATTGAAGAAACCAATGATTTAATTACCCTTCTCAACAGGGTAAAGGCTTACCTAATTCCTCAAATTTTTAGGCTTGTATATTTTTGTTTATCCATGTTATTAAGAATAGGTAGCATCAAATCTATTGGGGACATAGGTTAGTGATGCTATTCACAAAAAAATGATCAAGGTACCCACTTACTTGTAGTTCTACATGACCTCCTACTTGGTATATGTTGATGCTTCTATGAGAAGCTTTCTAGGTCTGACTACAGAAGGTGACAAGAGACACTTTCTAGTTTACCAATACTATCTTCAATTGACCCTGAAAAAAGAATTCATCATTTCTGAAGGGTCAACAATTCCTTTTTTTCTAATTTCCTATGCATATTTGATAGAGAGTTGGAAAAAAAAGGTTTCAAATGAAGCTTGGGCCATTGTCAAAAAATATGGTTGCATCTATTTGGAGTTTCAAACATTCACCTACTTGAGAGTTGGTTGCTTTACAATATATCCTTACATGCTCCCAAGGTACCAAAGTGACAAGATTATTCTAATGGAGCTTTGTAGGAAAATAATGGTATTCCATAGTAAGCTGATGGACTCACACAAACCAGGCTTCAAGTTTCCCCTCACAATTGTTAGGTATTATATCTTAACATCTCCAAAAGCTAAGGCTATAGAATCTGAGATGCAATGGGTTGCCATGAAGACCTATAAAAAGAGGCTCAATTTTGATTACCGAGGAATGAAAGATATAATTAAGAAATCTTACACCCATTTTCACATAATGAAGATGTGTGGGTTGATTGTAGGACAAAAAGGGAGATAAGGAAACTAGATTACTATCGGTTGACCTTAGAACAAATAAAAAAATCTTGATCTTGCAAATATTCCAAAAGGTATGGAAGATAATGAAGACATCTTGGACCCAACCTATGAAAGGAATAATATTTGAAGATCTCCTCTACCTTCAATCTAATGGTCCCAAAAGGAAACCACATCAATTAGGGTAAGATTTCAACAAATCCTTGTGAACACAAATGTTTGGTTACAAGAAAAAGGGATATAGTTGAAACACTTTGACACTAGATTAGAGGAGGAAGAACTTGAGGAGCATGTAGGTATGAAATCTGAGTTGAGAACAAAGAATAAAGGAGATGTTCCTAGCTCCAACAAGGCTCCCAAACCAAGGATTAAGTTTTTTGTAAAGGGGAATAAAGGTCAAACCAATGAGGGGACATCTACTGCAACAAAAGATGTATCAACCCAGGAATAAGAACAAGAAGAAAAGAAGGACAACATGAGGAAGAAAAAATGTCTTCTCAAGAGAACATTCCAAATGACCCTCTTGTTATTTATTCTCCCATTACTACTTATGTTCCTAACCCTACTCCTCCTCCTACTACTATTGAGAAACCATTGCCATTGACTACCATTGTTTTTGATGTTTTTTTTTCTATGGTATCTACTATCACTATTCATTTTATTCATTCATCCCCAACATCAAGATCTATTTTTGATAGCCTTAGGAATGAGTTTGGAGATGTGTTTGGTTCTAATTTTAGTATTCCAAGTCTATCTTCTCCCTACTATGATATAAATTTTGTCTCAGAGTTAGATAAATTCCTTATTGATTAATCTATGCAAAATGTAACAAGTGTGGAGACCCTGGGGACCATTTTTACTAACACTTCTCCACTTGTTACTACAACATTTGTGTCTGAAAATCCAACTTCTCAAACCATGACTATAGGACATAAAGAGAGTTCTCCCCTTCCACCCTAGTTGCAAAGTCAAACACCAAAGAGAAAGAAGAAATTCATCTCCCTAGATGACTTTGATTTTGGTCAACTAGTGCTAGCAAAGAGCAACAAAGAAGTCAGAGACTCTCTCGTGTATTGGTGGAAAAAGCAGGTAATAAGTATGTAGAGGTGACATAACCTCTTCCTAGCAAAGTAGTAGAAGATATTGAAATCTCTGAGTATTCAATCACAAGGGTAGAACTTGGCAAGAGGACTCATGAATCTACTAAGGAGGATGCACAAGAAACAGTTGCTTCTCTCATTGAGAAGTATGATCATGAGAAAAGATGAAGAATCAGTATAAAGCCAAGGTGGCACAACTCACTTTAGTACTCTAGAAGATTACTCAATCTTCAAAGTCAATTGAACCTATGGCCACTAGTATAGAGGATCTTTTCATACAAAAAGGTAGAGAGAACTCATTCCAAGGGTAGAGTAGTAGGTGATTTCATTAACAAAATGAAAGAACAAGAATCTCAACATCTGAAGTCATCCGTGGAAGGAATGGAAAACATGACACAAGCAAAGGCAGAGTTGAATAAGGCCATTGACACATTTTCCCAAGAGCAACAAGAAATGGCGGATTTTATAGGAACTTGGATGAAAATAAAATAAATGAAGCTTAATGTGTTAGTAAACATTGTAGTAATCCCCAATAAATAAATATTTATTAAGGTGAAGAAAACACTAAGACATAAGATACATGTCATCAAAGTTTTGATCAAAGACTTGCAGGCAACTTGGGAAGTCAATGAAGATAACGACTTAAATCTTGTCAATGAAGTTTATGAATTTGGTTAGTTGCTCTAGGTATTTGAGTTGCGATTATTGGCTACGTTCTTGTGGATCTTTTGGTGTTTCTCGTTGATAGTCTTTGAGCTGCAACTTGCTACACTTGTTACCGTTTGAATCATTGCGGAAAGTAACAAAAGACTTTGGGATTTTTGTGGATTTTCTTGTTATCATCACTTTTTGGTATCATTCTAATTATTCTTATGTCTAACTAAATCGGATATTGGTCATTATTGCTTCAAATAGTGTTTTGTAGTTTGTTACATGTCGTAAACATCAAGGGAATACTATTGTAATCTTGAAAAAGGAAACATCTATTAAAAAAGAAGAGAATATGATGATGGAAATACCCCTAAGGATAGTTATAGTGTACATAAGAATAGTTTTATTACTAGTTGTTTTAGTTAGCAATAAGAAGGGAATCTCCCCTTTATGAGAGGAGAGATTAATTTCTCATCATAGCTATGGCTGAAACTACCATTTTGTAATTGTTAAAAGAATTAAAAAATATTCACCCAAGAATGTTTTGGCGAATCCGCTAGGGATATGAATACATAATCAAATCCTCATGCTTTCGATTGAAGTAGACAACTATACCAGTGTCTTATTGTGATTTGTAATATATTTTTATTGCTGATTTTCATTTCTTTTCAAAGTGTGCTGGAAAATAGAAGCTATACACATGGCTTAATGGCACAAGGTCAATTTGATCCTATATTTGAATTGTTGAGGAAATATAACTTTGATATTCTTCCTCCAAGGGTGAGATCTCCTTTGCAACACACATGGATTTTTCCTCCTTGACGTATAAGATCACCTCTTCCAAGTGAAGCTTATATCATTCAAAGGACTTTTCCCATTACACTAGTTCAGAGGTATATTATCCCTCCATTCAATCAAGGTAGAATGGAAGCTCAACCACATCCCAGTCCTTGGGTTACGCCTTTGGTCCTTTGAGATTGGAGACAGCTTTGCATGAACTTTCCTGGGTTTCATGTCAAACTATCCCCAAATTCTATGGAGATGGAAAGCAACATACAAATGAGCATATCGCTGCATTTTATATTGTATGCAAGGTTCTTGGTGTGGAACATGAAGATGTTTTAGTAACTTTGTTCATTGAAACTTTACAAGGAGTAGTAGTTGATTGGTTCTATAATATTGCTGCTGGAACTTTCACAAATTGGAACACTCTTTGAACCAAGTTCAAGGAAATATTCAAGCCTGTTGAGGATGCCCATGCCTTCTTGGCTCAACTTACAATAATGAGGAAAGAGGCACAAGAACCCATGCATGAGTTTTTGGAAAAAATTAATAAGTTGGCAACTAGGATTCCAACAATTTCACAACCAACTCCTCACAATTTGAAGTTCTTTTTCATCAAAACTCAATTTCCGGTGGTAAATTTCTTATTGCAAAGAGCTAATCTAGTTGATCTTGCAATAACTTAAGCATTGGCTATTGAGGTTGAAGATGATTTAATTCTTGCTAGAAAGATAAGAAAATAAACAAATAGAAACAAAGGACCAACATCTTTAGCCCAATCTTCCACAAGCTCCACAAATCCTATGGTGAAAAGGTTAGCAAATGAATTGGTAGCTTCAAAGAAGAAAGTTTCTCAAGGTTCATCTTCTCCTACTTACAAGGATGTTTCAAGGAGAACCTATCATAACTTTTCCAATTATTCTAGCAATGCTCAAATGAATCATAATAGAGTTATTGCACCACAAGGATGACTTGCTCTTGAGGTACCTCCCATGAATGTAGCAGTGGGATACTATGAAGCTGAGCAAGAAGATTTCCCATAGTTAGAATATCAATCAAAAGAAAATACCAATCTCTTCTAAGAGGAGGAAGAAGTATGGTTGGCGACTCTAATATTGGGTATCTGAATTATGAAGAGGAGTTTGATCAAGAGGATGAACCTATTGTTGATGCTTATGCTGTTTTCACTCATTCACAAAGTCAACTTGATCAACAACAAGGTGATGCATCAAAAGCAAAGGATAGCCCACGTCCACCAGTTACTATTGGTAAGAGGGGGCTCCTTTTATGGTTCAACTAAAAGATATAGTAGGAAGCAAGCAAGTACTTCCCATCCTCCTGATTCCTCTTCTATGCCTAAGACTAATTCTCTAGTTCCTAAGACCAATATTCTAGTTCCTAAGCCTACCAATGAAACTATCCAATCTTCTTTGATAAGTTCATTTCAAGCATTTGATATGATTCACCATGCAAAGAAGACCAAGATACAAATGTTAGAAGTGGAATATCTCAAGGCTAATCCTGATCAGTTTGAAAAACTTGTTAAGTTTGTTAAATATAAGGGAGCCCATCCAAGCTGAGATTCTCTTCAAGACGTACCAATTGTTCCCAAGCCTAGGCCTTTGCAAAGAAATTTGGTTTCAGTTTCCTCATCCATTCTCGAGAAGTTAGATCCATTTTACATCTCCTTTTTGATCAACAGTTATAAGCTAAGAAATTGTGTTATTGATTTGGGTGCCTCTGACAACGTGATGCCTGCCAAAGTGGATACCACTTTGGGTTTGAATATAACCAAAACTCTTGGTCGTTGCTTTTCAATGGAGAATAAACAAGTGCCTCTTGTTGGGAAAATTAAGGATGCAGAGTTTGTATTTGTTGCATTCCTGGACAAGAAGATCAAGATGACTATCTTAGTAGCTGACATCCCAACATCATATGGTATATTGCTAGGATGTAATTTATGCAAGGATGTAGGAGGTAAAATTAATATGGACTGGTCAGAGGCTAGAATACCTATCAAGGGTGTTATGCAGAAATTTCTTCCAGAAAGGGAGTCTAAGTTTTTTGTAACAAAGTCAAATGACCCAAGAGCTCAAATCCTTTTTGAATCTTTAGGGATGGGTACATACTATTTGTAGACTAATGAGGATTCTAATTTTTTAGGTAAAAGTTCAAACAAAGAATTAGAAATTGATGAAACATCTTCTTCAGAAAGAGAATCATCTTCAGATAGTATGTCTTCATCAGATAATGAAACTTCTTTGGATGAAGAGGCTTCAAAATTTGAAGCTGTCAATTTAGGTGATCCAAATGGTGTTTGGGCTATGGAATTTGATGAAAGTCGCTCTTCTATGGGATCTGGTGTGGGGATTGTGCTTATATCTCCCCAAGGGAATTTTTTCCCTCTTTCCTTCAAGCTACAATTTGATAATACTAACAACACAGTAGAGTATGAGGCATTGTTGTTAGGTATGGAGGTTGCACGTAGGAAGAGAATTAAAAACCTTCACGCTTAAGGTGATGTTGAGTTAGTGGTTTGTTAGGTAAGATACCTATATCAAATGAAAAATAAAGGATAAAGGCATTACCACTATCTCATTTGGGATTGTATCGAAGGTTTTTATGCATTCAATATATTTGTGGTACCTAAGGAGTATAATGATAAAGTCGATTCTTTACTAGTGTCAACTACTCTTTTAATTCTGCATAAAGAATTTCATGGTACTACTTACACTATTGAGCTAGTGTTCCAGCCTAGTGTTCAAAATAACTCAAAAAATTGGCAGATTTTGAAGGATAAAAAATTTAATGAGTTATATTTTGAAGGAAACAACTCTCCTCCACAAGAGTCAATTTCTAAGTTAGACCCAGACATTGGCAAAGAAGTTTTGCAACCCAAAGGGAACAAGATTCCTAAAGGTTTGGTATCTCTTGAGAGAATTTTTGACAAACATGATTGTTATGTAAAAAAGAAACAACAGTCTGATTATGAATAATCAATGGAAGTAGAGCAAGTCAATTTGGGAATTGAGGAAGATCCTAAGATGGTGAACATCGATAAATGTTGCATGCCAGATGAGAAAGATAAGTTTGTAGAGTTGTTATAGTAGTACATGGATGTGCTTTCCTATTCTTATGAAGACTTGAAATATTTATGTCTGAAAGAGGTACAACATGAGATTCCTCTAAAGGTAGGTTCTTTGCCTCGCAAGCAAAAACAAAGGCAATACAATCCAAAAATTTAGGTATTATTCTTTCTGAATTTCAAAAGATGCTTAATGCATGGATTATTTTTCCTATTCACCATTCAATGTGGATAGAAAATATTGTTCTTGTATGGAAAAAGAATGGGGAAATCCACATTTGTGTGGATTTCAAAAAATTGAATCAATTGTCACTAAAGGGAAATTACCCCTTGCCAGTAATGGACCAAGTATTGCAAATAATGATAGGATCTAAAATGCTATCTATGTTGGATGGCTTTTCCAGATACAATCAGGTGGAGGTAAGTGAAGAAGACCAACATAAAACTTCCTTCACCATTCCATGGGGTACTTTGTCTCATCACATAATGCCTTTTGGTTTAATTAATGTCGACATAACATTTCAAAGAGTAATTGAATTAGCTTTTCATGATGTCACAGGCAAGTTTATTGTGGTCTATCTTGATGACTTGACGATCTTCTCAAAGAAACACCAAGAAAATTTTCATCACTTACAACAAGTCCTTGAGAGGTGTTAGTAGCATGATATTTTCCTCAACCCCAAGAAGTCAATTTTTGGGATTACCAAAGGTAAAATCCTTGGTCACATTGTGATTAAGGAAGGTATCAAGATTGATACAGAATGGATCAAGTCAATTTAGGGTCTTAGTTTACCTTCAAGTAAGACGGTTTTCCATTATCTCTTTAGAAAGGTAAATTTCTTACAAAGGTTTGTCCCTAACTTTGTGGAAAAGATACCTCATATCATTGTTATGATGAAGGAAAAGTATACCTTCCATTGGAGTACTGAAGGAAAAAATGCATTCAATGACATCAAGGAAGCCATTGCACATGCATCAGTGCTAGTTTTTTCTGACTACACCAAGGATTTTATCATGTATATAGTTATGCTTTTGAGCATATGCTATTTGCAATATTGGTGTAGAAGAATAATAAAGGGATTGAACCTCCTATTGCATTCATGAGTTTTCTATTGAAAGCTAATGAGTTGAAATAATCTCCAATGGAAAACATGCTTTCGATGTGGTTAAGGCAGTGAAGAATTTTAGGTTTACATACTTAACTCTCACATCATTACATTGGTGCCAGATTCTACAGTTAAGTCAATCTTGACACAACAAGATTTTGGAACTAAGAGAGGTAACTAGATTGCCAAAATCCAAGAAAATGACATGGAGATCAAACCCACTAAGTTGGTACATAGGAAAGGTTTGTGTTAGCTCATTGCTAATAATAAACTAGAAGAACTATCAAGTGATGATGAAGTAAATGATGAGGAAATTTTCATAGTCTTGTTTGTTAGCACGACTGGTGAATGCTATTCAAATATTGCTCACTTTCTCACCTATGGAGAATGTCCAGAGCACTTGACTTAGAAAGAAAAGAGGATAGTCAAAATCAAGGCTACAAATTTCATCCTTTGGGACAATGGTATATACAAGAGGATTGTTGACAATACCTTTCTATGTTGTGTAGATAAAGCACAACAAAGTAAGTTATTGGAGTCATTTCACAAATTACCATATGGTGGACATTTCTTAGCACCAACAACAACTCAGAAGATCTTGTGAGAAAAGTATTACTAGCCCACACTATTCCAAGAAACATACAATTGGGTACATAGGTTTGAACTATGCCAGTAGTTCATAAGGAAACCTCAATTAGCTACACTTCCCCTCAAGTCAATCATTATTGAAGAACCCTTCTAGTAGTGGGTTATTTATTTCATCAGTGTTATCAATCCACCATCTAGTGGAAGACACAATTATATCTTGACAACCATTGGCTATTTTACCAAGTGGGTGGAAGCTATTTTGGTTAAGCATGCTACTTCTGAAGTGGTATGCAATTTCCTTAAAGAAAACATCATCTTAGTTTGGTGTTATGAATAAAATAGTAATAGATAATGCTACTTCATTCTCGTCTAGAGAAATAACCAAAATTATTCTTTGAGCATGGGATCACATTATCTCATGCTTCAGATGATTACCCTCAAGGTAATGGTCAAGCAGAATCAAGCAATACAAACTTGGTCACCATCATTCAGAATTTGGTAGACAAGAATCAAAGATCTTGGCACAAAGCATTGTATGATGCATTGTGGGTAGATTGCATTACCCCAAAATGAGCAATTGGTATGTTGATGTTTCAACTCTTGTATGGGTTGAATGTAGAAATTCCTCACTTTGGAATTACCCACTCTAAAATTGGTTAAGGCCATCGAAGACAAAACTTTTGACAACTCTATGGATAAGCGCATCATGTTTCTCACTGAATTGGAGGAGAAGCATGTTCAGGTGGTGGAGCACATTACAAAACACCGAGGTCAAGTAAAAAGGATTTTTGATAAAAAAGAAAAGTCTTGTGATTTCCAGGTTGGAGATCAAGTCCTCTTGTGGGAATAAAGAAGAGAGCCTAAGGGTATGCATGGAAAGTTTGATTCATTATGGAGAGGACCTTTCATGATTCACTAATTTTTTGGTGAAAATAGTTTCTTACTAGCATACCAGGACGCGACTCCTTTTTTGCTGCCTCATAATAGACAACATCTAAAGCTCTTCACTCAGTGAGGTGTCAGATAAGTTTGTAAATAATTGTATAGTATTTTATTTCTTTTTCTTTTGGTTCTTTTGTGTCTTTTTGGTGTCGCTTGACTCTATATCCCAATGGATGGATGAAGGAACTTAGACTCTAGGATCCTTCTCCCTTCGATTGTTTCAAAGGATGATTGAAGGAAGCTCCCCAATTAGCGCTAGTTGTTATCCTCAAATTCAGTTACACTCTTCATGGGATAACCCCTATGAAACTTGTCTGTTTCATAGCCTACATCCTCTAAGAATGAGAAATGAGGAAAATCATAGTTTCCCTCATGTGTGATCTTGAGCCTCAAAAATTCATTTCGAGTGCTAACGTCTTTCCATTTTTTGAATTTTGCAAAAAGGATAAAGTTGTAAAATTTTCATTTTTGGAGTTAGAAATTTTCTTGTTCATGCAAGAGTGTTGAAATTCAACACCTCTGCACACTCAATGCAAAAATAAAAAATGTAGGAGCACTAAATTTTAGCACCCCTGCATGTCTTTCACCAAGTTTTAAAAAAATGCATGTGTGTTGAATTTTACCAACTATGCAACTTATAGTTCACACGAGTTGCATTAATGGAAATTTTTAATGTGACTTAGGAGTGTTTTAAATATGTTTTTTTTGTTTCTTTTTCATTTCTATTTCTTCTTTTCTCCACTTTCTCTGCTCGTTCACTGAGCTTTTGTGTTCATTTGAGCGAGTTGGAATGGATTTTGCACCATTCTTGCTAGGGTTTTTCATCAAACTTTTGGGTATGTCCATTTTCTCCCCTTCTTTGTGATTACCCTATGTTTATGTTTATATCTCTTTAGATTTGTGTTTATCCATGTTCTCGTTTCCTTTTTTTTTTCTCTTTTTGGTTAAATCTTGGTTTTCTTTGTGTGTTGGTATTTATCTTTTTGCACACCTTCATATGTTTTGGAACTTGTTAGGGTTTTCCTTTGGGTTTTCAGTGTTTTTTAACGTAGGTTTTAAACTTCACAGGTCATTAACCTATCCCTTAGGATTTGATATCTTCCACATTACATCCTTTAGCGAGGTCAACGTTTTTGAATTCATGTATAAACCAAAGCATTTAGGTTTGTGCATCATGGGTTTCAAGCCCCACATTGCATAGGTTTGTATGAAAATCGACATTCAACCTTCTTATTACATACCATGGAAGTGATTTTTACTGCTTATGCATATGCAATTCAAACCTGTCATATATGCTTTTGCGTTGAAATTTACCAATGATGCATGTAGGGTTTTCTTGTGCATGTCCATTGGAATTTTATGCAAAGTCGATATTTTCATTGATGATGCATAAATTTTTTCACTTTATGATATGTTGAAGTAGTAAATTTATACATTCTAACATTCAATAAACCCGGAGCACACTTAAAAACAAAGGTTAAGCTTTGCATGCACTAGCGATGAATTTCACTACCAGTACATGCAAATTCTACCTACTCTACATGCACATGCATAGAAATTCTCTGCTAGTGCATTTAAGAGACCGACCCTTAGGTGCTAAGTGTTGGGGTGGTAATTTTTGCTGCTATTGCATTTAACCTTAGGTGCTAAGTGTTGGGGCAGTCATTTTTTCCGCTATTTCATTTAACTTTAGGTGTTAAGTGAAGGAGCTTAGAGTTTTTCCGCAACTTAGCATTTTCAAGTTTTACCCCATGCAAGGTTGGCAAAATTTTCCAACTTTGCACTAAAACATTTTTCCCATATGTAGGATTGACAAAATTCTCTGACCTTGCAAATTTTTGTCCCACTAATGTGTATGCGTGTTGAATTTTAGTGTGACTACACAAAAGTGAAAAATACCTACATAGGCATCAAATTTTAGCGTCCTTACACCCAAAATGCAAATTTCACGCTAACTCAAAATTTTTTTGCCTTCGCATCCAAATTTCTAGTTCATCTGCATCTACTTCATTTTTCGCCACCATCATGCCTAAGCCCCTCAATCCATGTAGTTGCTCAAAACTTTCCCACTTGTGTATGTGACCCATAATTTTTATAACACTAGGAAATTTTACCTTTTTACTACAATTTCCTTTGCACATTATCTGATTCCTTACAAACCAATTTTATCAATGTCTGAGCCTTCTCTGAGAAAATATAAGACCATGAAGTAAAAATACCAAGGGATTTTCTTGATAACTTCAGTGTCCTCCAAAATTGATGAGATTAAGGATACAAAAAATAGAACATGTGGATATGTATGTGTTTGTGGAATGAGCCAAGAAGTAACCTTTGACTGATGGAATCAGATATATAGTTGAAAGCAACATTTAGTCAGTTTCCTCTTTTTTGGTTGCCAAACATGATCATGATTTTGTACTTGCAGCGGTCACACACTATAACCAAGATGATAGAAGTGTTGGGGATGTTGACAAGAATGTGGTTATTAGGCTTGATGTAGAGTTCTTTGATTTAATCTTTAAGTATCCAAGTATTGACAAATATTTAAATCTAATAGTTAAGAAGGGACATTCACATTATGACCATGATCCAAATGGTTGTAAAAAGACAATTGATGCTAGATGGTTGAAGAATCCATGACCAAGCATTTCAAGATCCAAAAATTTTTCCTAGGAGTGATTTTGTTGAAGAAACCAATGATTTAATTACCATTCTCAGCAAGGTAAAAGGCTTGTCTAATTCCTCAAATTTTCAAGCTTGTATGTTTTTGTATATCCATGTTATTAAGAACAAGCAATAAGAAATCTATTGGGGGTAATAGATCAGTGATGCTATTCATGAAAAAATGATCAAGGTACCTACTTCCTTTAGTTCTACATGACCTCATACTTGGTATATGTTGTTGCTTCTAATAGAAGCTTTCTAGGTCTGACTAAAAAAGGTGACAGGAGACACATTCTAGTTTACCAATACTATCCTCAGTTGACATTGAAAAAAAACATTCATCATTCTCAAATGGTCAACGATGCATTTTTTACTACTTTTGTATGCATGTTTGACAGAGAGTTGGAAACAAAGGGTTTCAGACAAAGCAAGGGCTGTTGTCAAAAAACATGATTGCTTATATTTTTAGTTTCAGACATTCACCTACTTGAGATTCAGTTGCTTTAAGGGATATCCTTGCATTCTCCCAAGGTACCCTACTGACAAGATTGTTCTAATGGAGCTTTGTAGGAAAATAATGGAAGTCCATAGTAAGCAGATGGAATCACACAAACCAGGCTTCAAGTTTCCCCTTATAATTGGTAGTTATTCAATCTTAACATCTCCAAAATCTAAGGCTATAGAATCTAAGATGCAGTGGGTTACCATGAAGACCTACAAAATGAGGATTTATTTTGATTACTGGGGAATGAAAGATAGAATTAAGAAAGCGTAAACCCATTTTCACAAAATTGAAGATGTGTGGACTGATTGTAGGATAGGAAGGGAGATAATGAAACTAGATTACTATTGATTGACCTTAGAACAGATCAAAAATATTGATCTTGCAGATATTCTAGAAGGTATGGAAGATAATGAAGACGTATTGGACCCAACCTATGAAAGGAATAATAGTGGAAGATCTCCTCTACCTTCAATCCAATGGTCCCAAAAGGAAATCACATCAATTAGAGTAATATTTCAACCAATCCTTGTGAACACAAATGTTTGGTTACAAGAAAAAGGGATACGATTGAAACACTTTGACATTTTATTAGAGGAGGAAGAACTTGAGGAGCATGGAAGTATGAAATATGAGCTGAGAACAAAGAATAAATGATATGTGCCTAGCTCCAACAATGCTCCAAAACCAATGATTTAGTTTTTTGTAAAGGGGAATAAATATCAGACCACTGAGGGGGCATCTACTACAACAAAAGAGGAATCAGCCCAGAAAGAAGAAGAAGAAGAGGAAGAAGGACAACATGAGGAAGAAAACATGTCTTCTCAAGAGAATTTTCTAGAGGACCCTCTTGTTACTTCTTCTCCCATTAATACTTATGTGCCTACCCCTAATCCTCCTACTACTATTAAGCAACCATTGCCAACAACTACCATTGTTTCTATGGAACCTACTGTCACTATTTATTCTATTCATTCATCCCCAACATTGGGATCTAATTTTGATAGCCCTAGGAATGATTTTTGTGATGTGTCTGGTTCTACTTCTAGTATTCCAAGTCTATCTTCTCCCTCCTATGATATAACTTCTGTTTTAGAGTTCGATAAATTCCTTACTGAATCTATGCAAAATGTAACAAGTGTAGAGACCCTAGGGACCATTTTGACTAACACTCCTCCACTTGTTACTAAATTTTTTATGTCTGCAACTCCAACGATTTTAGGACTTGAAGAGAGTTCTTCTCCCCTTCCACCCTAGTTGCAAAGTCAAACACCAAAGAGAAAGAAGCAAGTCATCTCCCCAGATGACTTCAATTTTGGTCAACTGGTGCCAACAAAGATGAAATCAACAAAGAAGCTGAAGACTCTCTCGTGTATTGGTGGAAAAAGTAGATAATAATTATGTAGAGGTGGCACAACCTCCTCCTAGTAAGGAAAAAAAATATATTGACATCTCTGAGTACTCAATCACTAGGGTAGAACTTGGCAAGAGGACACAGGAATCTGCTAAGGATGATGTAAAAACAACACTTGCTTCTCTCATTGAGAAGTATGATCAAGAGAAAAAGATGAAGAATTAGTATAAATCCAAGGTGGAACAACTCACTTCAGTACTCCATAACATTACTCAATCTTTGAAGTTAGTTGAACCTATGGCCACTAGTATAGAGGATCCTATCATACATAAGGTAGAGAAAACTGTTTCCAAGGGTAGAGTAGTAGGTGATTTCATTATCAAAATGATAAAAATAGGGTCTCAACATCTGAATCCATAATAGAAAGGATGGAAAACATGGCACAAGAAAAGAAAAATATGAATGAGGCCATTGACACATTTTCCTAAGAGCAACAATAAATGGAGGATCGTCTAGGAACTTAGAAGAAAATGAAGAAAATGAAGGAAATGAAGGAAATGAAGCTCAGTGTGTTAGTAAACATTGGGGTAATCCCCAATAAAGAAATATTTGTTGAGGTGAGGGAAACAATGAAATATAAGATACATGACATCAAAGTTTTGATCAAAGACTTGCAGGCAATTCAAGAAGTCAATGAAGACAACACATTTAATCTTGTCAACAAAATGGAGGAGCTGCCTTGCAAATTACTTGACAATAATCAAAAGATGCTTTCCTTTGATAAGGTTATCCATGCTTTCACATCTATAATTCAAAAGGAATTTGAAGATCACACCTTCTTAGTAGCTTCAATGGACAAATTGCTAGACATTCAACTCACCTTGGATAATCTCAAGGCATTTTTGGAGAGACACAAGAAAGCTTACAATACTGTCAAGAACTTAATATTTTTTTTTATTGCTATCTCCAAGCATACATTGGGTCTGAATGATGAAGAAGTTTAAGCAATCCTGAAGAAATATGAAGATCTCTTGGAGAAGGATGGTGGAGAAAATTGAACGTGTCTTGATTTTCCTTAGTTTATTTTTTAGTATTTTTCATGTCTTATGTAATTAGTTTTTGATATTTTACATGCCTTTTTTTGAAATGTAATTACATGTAAAAATAGCACAAGTCCCAAATAAAATCAGACTCTCCTGTTAATAAGTCAAATTAGTTATTTCTTTCCTACATTAGCTCTCAACTCTCCTCTATATATATGATGGAGTTTCTTTTGTAAAAGACCTTTGATCTTTTGAAGCAAAATGTTGCCCATTTTGAGAAGCATAATTGAATATTTGTGTTAAATTTGTATATCAAAAACTAATCAATAAAAGAAGTGGATTTGCATCCAACCTTTGTCTTGGAGCATATTTTTTGTGTGTAAGATTGTTCTTACATCTCTCTTATCTTTAAATTGGTTTATTAAAGTGGCATGATATTTCATTATTGAAGGGAATTTAGATTTGATATTGATATACTTTGAGCTACAATATTGTGTTTGGAGATTTATGTGTTTGTGTATGAATTTGGTTAATTACTCAAAGTCTTTGAGCTATGATTATTGGCTATGTTCTTGTGGATCTTTTGGTGTTGTTCGTTGGTAGTCTTTGAGCTGCAACTTGCTACACTTGTTACCATTCGAATCATCATAGAAAGTAACAAAAGACTTTAGGATTTTGTGGATTTTCTTATTATCATCACTTTCTAGTATCATTCTAGTTATTCTTACATCTAACTAAATTGGATATTGGTTATTATTTCTCCAACTAGTTTTTTTAATTTTGCTACATGTTGTAAACATCAAGGGAATACTATTGTAATCTTGAAAAAGGAAACATCTATTCTGAAAGAAGAGAATATGATGATGGAAATACCCCTAAGGATAGTTGTAGTGTACATAAGCATAGTTTTATTACTATTTGTTTTAGTTAACAATAAGAAGGGAGCCTCCCCTTTATGAGAGGAGAGATTAATTTCTCATCATAGCTATGGCTGAAATTACCATTTTGTAATTGTTAAAGGAATTACAAAATATTCACCCAATAGATCTAGTTTTCTAATTTTATATTACCCACATAGTGAGAGCTTTAGAATATATGTGTTTTTATGAGGGGAAACCTCTCTTGGATTGGTGTAACTTATTGGAGTGTTAAGATTATTTAAATATTTTTTGTCATATGTCTATATGTGTTACCTTTGAGGTTTGTTTTCGTAGGATGGTGGATATACAAGGACTTGATTGCAATTTTTGGGTTTATATATTGATAGCATGAATATTTAATTATGTTGTATTGTATACCATAGTTTAAGGTATCAATATATTGAATGAGCTAACAACTTGTTTTGGTTATAATCATAACTAGTATGGGTGAGATAGCCACTTAGATCCATTTCTTACCATTTGAATTTGGTGCTAGTGTTCATGTCTAGATTGGTGTAAAATTCAATGATAGCATGTTTCACCTTATCATGGTTTGGCATGATGGAGGATGAGAGTTCTTTCCTAAGATGGTGGTTAGCTTGGTTTCTATTGTAGGCATATTTTTGGAGCATGAGAGCATGTTTAAGATTCAAGTGGTACATGTTGGCTAAGTTAATTTTTTACCTTGTTGTTTATTCCTATGGGTGTATTTACAATGTATATGTTAAGTGGGAGAATGTTAATATTTAGGTGTCATCTACCTTGTAAATCCTATGTAATTGACATGTTTTCAACATCCTTAGAAAGTGTCTCTAGGCACTTAGAGTGATCAAAAATTAATTTGTAATATTTAATCTCGCCTATTAGTTAAAATACATTCATAAGTAAGGAGGGGTCTATCAACAATGATAAAGGTAACTTGTGAAGAAAAAAATAATTAATTAAAGTTCCACATACAAGTGGAATGCTTGGAAAATACTAGATGATTCTTGAGTTCTAAATGTGTGTATTTGTTATTGGCTAGGTTGGGAACTTAGGAGAGTGAGAGAAAATGACTTTTTGACATCATGTGATGTGTCCTTTATCATTTCAAAAGTTTGGTTCTTGGGAGAGTAAATACAAAGAACATTGGGATGCATTTGTGATGACCTTTCACACTCCAAGAGGCAATCCAAAGGCTGGAAATTGGAAGAGCCATTTTAGGAACAATAATTGGTTATGGCTCTAATTGGTGACTTGGATAGTGGTAATTACAACACAACTAAACAAATATATAGATCTAGAAAAAGAGGAATACAATAAACAAGTTTTAAGAATGGGATAAATAGTTGGATATGTTGAGATTGTTCATAGGTACACAAGTGCTACATAATTGAAAGCAAAAATAAGAATGAAAGTAAGATTATATTGCAATATTTTTTTCCAAAGTAAATACATTCTTGGCCTCTCTTCTTGGTTGATTTTTTTCCCACAAGTGTTTATCCATGTAAATCTTGTGTTATATGACGCAATAATGGTGTTTTTTATTTTTCTATTTATTGATTTAAATCCATTAAATATCTTCATGGTAATCCAATATTGAGAACAATTAATTTCATACTTGCATACACTTTTCACATTTCTATATTTCAATAGTCTAAGACTTTTATCTCACCAATTGTTATCATAGTTTGATGGTAAACAATTAGATTAGATATTGTAATTTCCCAACATATGAATAAAAAAAAAAAAACATAGGATCGACATATTCAAAATGGAAACGGCTGGAATACAATAATTACAACAAAAAATAATTAAGTTTTGGAGGTAAAATAAAGTAAGAGTGGACTCAATTCAAAGGAAGTCAAAACATGGGATCAAATTGTTAAAATTTAAAAGGTAAGGAAGAAGAGGAAACTGTAAGAGATAATCAAGCACAAGAAAGAGAACACAAACCAAGGAAAGAACTTGAGTAAAAAAGTATAATTATTAGAGGGGTAAGATATTATATAAAATTTGAAATTACTTTTAATCTTACAAATGATTCACAAGAGATAAGAAACAAAAGAGAGGGAAAATTTTCCAAGAAAGTAGGGCTAGAAAGTTAAGTGAAGAGGGTGTTAGAGCTATCAAAGTTGTCTTGATGAGAATAGAAGATAAATTATAGATTATAAGAAAAAAGAGGCTTTTGAAGGACTCAAATTTATTTTTAGACAAATATATGACCTCTATGAAAGATGAGAAGAAAAGAGGAGAATTGGCTAAAGTAACAACAATGAGAGATGAATGTAAAAGGGTGTAGTTGAAAAATGAAAAAGATATTATTACCAATCTAATGCCCTAAAATGTATCAATATAGTACGATGGTAGAAAAGTGAGAGTAGAGAAAGCAAAGGTATCAAGGAATATAACAAATCAACGATTAGTGAAAAGAGGTAAGGATTCATAGCAAGTAGCCCCCCCACCCCCCCTCCCCCCCTCCCCCCATGAGAACTTAAAGTGAGTAAATTTGAATTGTAGAGGCTATCCTTGGAGGAGGAGACCTAGATTATGGCCTATTGTTGATGGAAGAGACATAATATGTCTCACAAAAACTTGCGAGTATGATGGTTACAAGGCCCATACCTTTGAAGGATACACAAATTTTACAATTTGGAATGATGTAGTAGGACATGTCAAAGGCTATGGTGGAATAATGGTCTTAATAAAAGAAACACAAGGAAGTAACATTCAATTGTAAAAGGAAGACAAAAATAATGATAGGCATAGAAGAATTGTAACTTTATATTTTACCTCTTAGGAACATCAAAAACCTGAAAAATGGGTTGAATGGTAAGGACCCTTATGCAACCCTAAAAGATGATATTTTATCTTATTCCCATTAGGAGGAAGTCTTATTGGGATATTTCAATGCAAGGACAATAAATGAACAAACTATACTTTTCTATAGCAAGGAGGATAACAACCATATATAGCTTACATAAGAGGAAACTCACCAATATTTAATATGTTTAGTGGATAAAAAAGATACTAATCATTTTGGTGAATAACTAGTTTATTTATGTAGCACTTTTGATTTGATTATTTGGAATGCGATGGGTAGATGGAAGAAATCTATAAATTATACATGTAAAACATATAATAGAGAAAATATTGTTGATTATGTTGTTTGTTCACAAAGATTGATTGAAAGGATAATGGAATTTTTATTGAAGATCATATTAGTGACCAGATTTATGGGTCCCAAAATCCCTAAAACTAGTTCTTATCCCTAGTGCCAAGGGTGTCAAATTTAGGATGAAAACCACAAAACCTATGATAGTTGGCAATCATGGACCAATTAATGAGGTGGGTAGGATCTCCTTCACTTTTGGCTCTACTAAACCAAGGGGGATTCTCTAAGGTGCTACAATAGATATCACTACATGAAACTAATCTTTACCTTGACAAAAACCATACTTGATGCATAGTGTGCCTCTATTTCGATTGCCTCTTCTTACCTATATGTTGGTTTGATTTATTCAAGGTCGATTACCTTACTATATTAGATAATCTACCATATTAAAATTTTAAAATTTTACTTTTGATATCCCCTATTGTTATTTTAAATATTTAGGCATGACAATAAGTAAAACTACTTATAACACAAATTAAAATAATGTTTTAAATATAATTTGTTTTGGGCATGCTAGGGGATGATGGGGAGGTGGAACCAATAGGTTCCTATATCCAATTGGGAAATAGATTAACTAAATTTATTTAAAATGTCTAACAAATTAAATCAATGGTGTTATCTTAATGAAGATATCATAGAAGACTATGTATTCTAAAATGCATGGGAAAACTATGTCTTTAAAAAAGTATAAGAAAACTAAGTTTTATACACACATTTAGAAAGATAGCCAATATTTTTTAATACTAAATGAGTATACTAAGTAATCCATGAGAATTCCTATAAATTTCTTTTATTTTCTTGAAAAAATTCATTGGAAAAGATTTGTAATGATTTTACAGTTATTTGGTTGACTAAGTAATCGACACATCCAAAAATGTACGCCTTACATAGGAAGACATTCATTTAGGTTTTATTAAATTCACTCTTTAGAGGTTGCAAATTTTATTACAAATTTTAGGATGAAATCAGATCATTACAATATAAAAATGCTATACTTGGAACTATAAACTGAGAATCCTAGGGTTTTGATAAGCAAGTTTCTTCCTCTTTTATGTTCCCTTGCTTCTTCCCTATTTCCATCTCCATTTTCAAATGAATTATTTGGTCCCTAAATAACATGGAGAGAGGTGGGGAAATACACATTAAACCTAAAAATATTTGAAGTGGTATGTTGTAGAGGATACCCATACGTATTGGGCATTTCTTCTTGAATTGTGTAGGAAATCATGGCCTAACATGTTTGATTGTACATATCAGGCATGGAGGAATGTTCTTACGTGACTTGAAAATATTCTCTAAATTAATGGTTATTGGATATGAAGTAACATGGCATGAGATAATGCTCGCAAAATCTACAAGAATCCTAGAAGGTCACACACCATTTGTTTTTATAGTTGACTCATCCTAGAGTTGCAAGCAGGTAGGTGAAATAGTGTTGCACTAGGATTTTTTAGTTGAAATGCTCATTTGGAAAGGTTTTGAGAATTTAAGCACCTTTTTAACCTTTTCAAAGGACTGGGAGGTTCCAATAACTTACGAACTTCCTAACATATTATCTTCACATCTTTCTTTGTTGATACTTTGGGCTTTTTTTGAACTACATTAGATGATTAACTAATTTGTGAACTTACAAACTCACTAACATTGTTAAATATTTCTTTTGGCTCATTGATATTTTAGGGATTCTGTAAACTCATGAACTTCCTGGAATATTGAATTTCATGGATCTTTCCTCAAAGAAATAAGCTTTTAAACCTTTTCTAGGCTTTTGGGGAGTTCAAGAAATTTGGAATTCCTCAACATCTCAAACTTCCTTCTTTCTCTTATTGGAGTTTCAATGAGTTTGTGAACTCTTGAACTTGCCAACATCACAAATATGTTCCTTTTCCCTTAACAAATTTTCTTTGTTCTTTGTTTCCTAGAAAAGTTTTTATGAGTTCACAAACCTTATTGACCTTTGAATTGCCTTTTGTTAGTATTTTGGGGAGTTTGTGAACTCATGAAATTTTGAAAATAATGAGCCTTAACATCTTTTCACCTTTTATCATCATATTTTTAAGGAAAATCATGCTAGTAAGATAAATTTTGATACTATGGCAAATAGAAAATAAATTTTGGGGTAGGAGAAAATAGATGTCGAGAAGGTTTAAAGTTTGATATCTAGATAAGGGGATCAAGGTAGGGAAAAATGAAAGGTATGCTTGGATGGGGATTTTTAATATTCTAATAGGAATAAAGGAAACAAAAGATTTGGTAAAGTATGATATTTAAAAGGGAAGCTAGGAAGGGAAACTTTCATGTGAGCACAATCCTTAGAAATATGAACATAAAACAACTAAACAAATTTTTTGAGACTTTTGTAACTCCTAACATGTGATAGGAACATGGGTGATGAGGGAGAAAAATATATATACAAACTTTGAACAAGGGAGAACCACTAGAAAAAATCTCATATTGGTTATCTATTATGGGCATAATAAGGTCAAAATACATAAAAGGGGTTATGATTCAAGCATAATCAGACATAGTGAAACTAGGTGCCAACTTTAGCTATAGTTGGGGGCATGTGTCACTAGTTGACATAATGACAATCAAAATATCTAGGAGTGGACCAACATAGGGATGTATAAAGATTACTAGGACATAAACACTTCATCATGATAAAAAATGGATCATGCCTACACAAAGACACACAAAACAATACTTACAAGACAAAACACAACACAAAATGAAAACACAATATGAATAGGGGAAGACCAATACTTAATAAAGCACAACTTAATCCAAAGTATCATGGATCAACAATATCACTAATTCTTTAGCTAATCTCTTGAGGTAGTATGCACTATCAATATACCCCTCAATGATTTTATATGGCCTTGCCATAAGTCATATCCTTCTCTATATTGAACATTTGAGGAACATCCCATTTTTTATTTTTTCCTAACTTCAATATGTACCTTTAGAGCTGCAACTCAAGTGTTATGTATTGCATATTATTCCATCCAAGGGGATAACTTATGTTCTTAATTTTTTTTTATTATCCCTACACCCTTAATCATTTTGGAGGTAACAAAAGGTGGATGTGTATTTGAACTTTTCATCAGTGAACTTTACTACATCCACACTTGTACCAATGTCTTCCATAAATACGATCTTGTTGTTCTATGGTGCACACCTCCACTTGTCATCATGTAAAGGTGTATTAAAAAGTGAAATAGGTCATTCCTACCCATCTTTATCCATTTGGAGCATAATAAAAAATAGTATTATACGATGTCGTAGAAGGGAAAAGATAAAAAGGTTCAAAAAAATATAAGCTTACCCAAATTGATGCATTTTAAAAATCTTCTTTGAATTGCATATATGCATCAAACAGTTCCTTGCTCCAAGAGGTTGATTATTCATTGATACCTTCAACAAAATTAAGGAAAAAGAGGAAATAATCAATTGTATTTTCTTCATCATGAATTCCCAAGAGAAAAATTGGACCAACATCAATATATGTAACTTAATTTATGATGTTGTGGATGTCATCTTTAATGTACAAACCTTCATTTTCCCTTTGTAGGATGACCTCTTCACTTGGTATGTCCATTTGAACCTATGGGAAGGTCAAGTCATTTGCATCAGGGATGTAAGGGATGGATTGAATATAAGAAGAAACATATAGTTACTCCTTCAACTCAATTCTTGTACATTACACTTCCAATAGTAGGGGCTAAACTAATTGTGCCTTATCATTATGAAAATTTCTTCCTTTTGGAACTTCATGTTTGTGAGCTACTGACACTTCTTTCTTCTTCAATATCTATTATTTCATTGAAACATTCCTTCTCTTTGTAACATTTCTACTCCTAACCTTATCCTTTATCTAATTCAAGTTCTTACTAGTACACAAAAAATTTACTTGGCAAAGCAGTCATAGGATTTGTGCAAGCACTTGCTCATCTCAAAATAATATTCATTCCTAACCTACACCATTCATGCATCTGTATGGGCTATCATGTCTTCACATGGTGTCTTGTACTTATGGTTTGGCTATATGAGTTTTCTTGGATGTTCTATTTTGTGAGTGGGTAACTCATACTACTTTTCATCAACACTATGTTCATCTTGAAACTTTGGTTCAGTTGCATCATAATCACTATACTCATTTTCTCCTTTCATGGAGTCACAACCCAATGCAACATACTAATTATCCTTGTTTGGAAAGGTGTCTCAACCTTTCTCCCAATGTTAATATTACAAAAAGTGTGATTTTTGAATATAAAATGGATAAAATCAATTTTTGGGCTACAAAGTTAGTTTTTTGCCAAAATAAATATCCCTAGTTGTTGAACATCACCTATGAGGGTTCCATTGCATAGATCTATTTGATCTCTTCAATTTAAAAGATGGCCAAACTTTCCCATCAAATCAAAATTCATGGCATTTGGAATTTTGCATAGGAAATGTAAAATTTTTTTGGATGCATAAAAGAGTTGTAAAGAGAAATTACTTGTTGACCAACTTATTTTTCATGTTATGACAAATCATAAGGCATATTTGATTGGGGATAATTTTGGGTGGTTTTAGCTCATGGTTTTTTAATATAACTATTTAATAATTTCATGTATTGTATCTCCTATGTATTGGGTTTTAGAGATGGAGGTTGTGTTTGAGTTTTGAAGATTTTGTTAAGTTATCAAAATTCCTCTAGATCTCTAGTTGGTGATACTCCTATGAAGGATTTCCCTTCAAGTGTATCATAATTTTTATTTACTAAATACAATATTGGGCTACAACCTACTTTATATGGTTTATTTTATGCAGGAATAATTTATGCATACCTTTCTTCCTTTCATTTGGTATTAGAGTCGGATCACCTCATATTCTAGGTGTTGGGTAGAGTGTTTTTTGTATTAATTTAGTGGGAGACCGTGTAAAGAGGGTTTTGATATTATTGCAGGAAGAGATGGAAATAACACCAAGGATGAAGATGGAGAAGTTATCAGGAAAAAAAATTGAGTTGGAAGCTCAAGATGGAGGATGTTCTCATAGACTAGGACCTATGGGTTGTAGTATCTAGTTCCAAACCCACATCTACATCACAAGAATACTAGGACAAGATAGATAGAAATAATAGGTTCTTATTAGACTTAGTTTTACAGATTCAATGTTGTTGAATGCTCCTAAAGAGATTAAAACAATGAACCTTTTGGAAGAATATTGGAGAAATTTATCAAGCTAAATCCTTGGTGAATAACATTTTCTTGATAAATAAGTTATATACCCTCAAGATGGAGGAAAATGAATTTGTGGTTGAACATCTAAATTCCTTCAATATGTTAGTTACCCAGTTGAACTATGTGGGAGTGAAAATGGAGGAGAATTAGTGAATGAATTTGTTGTGTTCTTTTCTAGAGTCATCGATCACTTTACTATGGCCATTATGAGAAATACCACCGAGTTCAAGATGTATGAATTTGTTGCATCTTTGCTTTTTAAATAAAGGAGAAGGAAGATTTTTTAGTTAGCTAACGAGGCCCTAATAGTTCATGCAAAATCCAAAGGAAAATTTAAGTTGGATAGGGAGTAAGATAAGTCTAGATCCAAATCTTGTGGGAAATCTAAATCTCCTAGTAAGTTCAAGGAAAAATATTGAAACTATGGAAAAGTTGGTAAGAAGAGAATATTGGGAAAATGAGAAGAATTTTTTAAATTTTGATGATGAGTCTCAAAGATCCTCATAAGATGAAGGTGATTCTTTTTTTGTAGCTTTAGCTACCCATACATCAGAAGGTGTGTGGGTTGTATACTTTGGTTCATTTTTCCACATGACCTAATATCAATATTGTTTTATGAAATATGAGGAATAATATAGTGGGAAGGTGTTGTTGGAAGTTTGAAGAGTTTGTCATTGATTTTCTTGTTGGCAACATGAGCATGAGATGTATAGTGTGTAGATACAATATTGTGGTTTGAAAGGTCTACTTTGATGATTAGTTGAACTTGTGCATATATGTGTTTGAAATGATAGAAATCCAATATAAAGATGTAGTTTCTTTGCTCTGGTACATAACAGATGAGTTAGTTATTTGGCTAAGTGTTAGAACATATTTTTTAGTATACATAGCATCAATTTTTGGGTCTTCATTGATTCGCCTTGAAGTATCTTGCTTTGCGGTTCTAAGATATTTTTTTTTGAGGTCAGAAGAGTCTAAATCCAAAGTTTCAATTTTTTTCGACTTTCGATACAAAATTTATGAGTACCAGAGTATCGAGTCTCCCAGTGAGAATGTTTCTAGTGTAGAGTGTATGTTTTGATTAGTTTGCATATCACCACAAAATAATATTTGGCCCTACAGATTTTTGGGAGTGTTTATAGGTGTCACAAGGGAATGTGTTCCAAGTGGCATGATGTTTTTGGTCCATGTATCGATTTGAGGATGTTCAATTAGTGTATTTTGGTGTTAGGTCACTAACGGTGCTGAACTAATATGTTCAAGGTTGTGTAGAGTTTAAATAAGTTTTGATTTGTTATGTGGGAGTTATTATAGGTCCATGTCGACCTATCTAATGTGTTAAAAGTTTTGAATTAATGTGTGAAGCGTGTATGTTTGATCTTGATCCGAAAAGTTATTGTTTTGAAAGGTACATCTAATCAGACTGACCTAATTGATGTTGTAGGTGTTTGTGAAGGTAATGGATATAAATATAAGATAATTTTTGGTGTTGAAGAGTGATGATTAAGTTATGTGTGTGAATTCCTAAGCAGGGAATACAAATGTGATGTGAATGTAGAGCAGAGAAAAGTGTTAGAGCAGAGTAATATGAAGTGTGTTGATTCAATATTTTGAGCTTTAGTGGAATTATATTTCCTTCATATTGCAGGTGCATCTTTAGCAATTCAAATCTTGGCAGTGAGCCCCCCTCTCTTCTATTTTTCTTATTCTCTAGATAGTGAGTCCACTTGGCAGTGAGCCTTTATGTAATACCTTATAACCAATTATAATATATTGTGAGCTAATCCTCACCATTATTTTTCCACATAAAATTATGGTGTTCATGTGTTATATACTTTGACGGTTGCTTTCATGGTTTCTTTCCTTATTGCAAATTCATTATGGTTCTTTGAATGAATGTTTAAATCATTAAGTGGTTTCAGAGAATACAAATTCACCCCCCCTCTCAGTATTTCGGTTGTTCAAAAATTGGTATTAGAGATTTGTTCCTTCATTTTCCTTGATCACTGAACACATGGCTACAAGGATATATCCTACTCCTCTAGAATAAATTCCCATCGTAGGATTTATAGAAGAATATGACATTGTTGATATGGAAGGAGAACTCAAATCTTCTCTAGATGACTTGGATAAAGTATAATCTGAGAACATAGATTTGAAAAAGGATCTTAGTGACGTAGATGAATGTATTAATATATTGAGAGAGAAATTCAAGAAAGCTGCAAATAGGATCAAAGAGCTTAAGCAATCAAATGAGATCATTCCCAACTTGAAATTACAAATTGAAGAAAGTAAAAGAGTTGAAGACTACCTAAATGCTAAGCTAAAATAAAAATTTGAAGAATGCTGAAAGCTTGAACAAAAAGTTGTTACCTTGAGATCATATCTAGAGAAACAAAGATTCAAGAAGATAAATTCAAGATGAGCTCTACAATGCTTGATGAAATGATTGGAAATTATAATTCTAAAGATAAAGGTGGATTAGGGTTTGAAAAAGGAGAAATTTCAAAGAAATATAAAACTTCAAACAATACTAAAAAGAATATTGAGGACACGAAGAGTAATGGAAAGTAGGTTCAAAATTAGAGGAAAAACTTCAAAAGACCACCAATTAGATAATCAAATGCACAAAGGTACGCATATTTTAATGGTTTTTGTTATTCATGCAATAAATTTGGACATAAGGCTATGGAATGTAGGAGAAAAATGAATTAGAATGTTCCATCTTTTTTGGGTTAGTGTTTTACATGCAAGAGATTCGATCATAAGCATAGTGAATGAAAAAATCAAATGATGAATGGCTATAACAATGGTATGAGGTTTCAATATTTTAATGGATACTATTACACATGAAATGGATTTGGGAATAAATCTAATCAATGTAGATATAGAATGGGTGGAAGTAAGCTTGTTCAAAATGATATCACTTGTTACAATTGCAATAGACTAGGACACATTTCCAAATTTTGCAGAAGCAAGATTGTGAAGAAGAATAATCCGATAAAGAAGAATGATTAGGTGAGAAAGGCAGATCCAATAGAGATGAAGAAAGAGATGGACAAGATTTGGAGAAAGAAGGAAGACAGTGAGACTAAGCCTAAGTTGGTACCAACATTTGGTGTAGATGTTTCCTCTGGAAACTAAGTATCAAGCCTTGGCTTAGGTGGAGCATTAATAGAAGATTATTTATCCCCTACTAGGGAAATGGTGTTGATGCTTTAGGACATTGGAGTAAGGTGTAGGTTGACATTGTTGACACATATAGTGAAGTAGAAGTGGAAAAGGAAAAATAAGGAAATAGAATTTATATGAGAGAAAAGAAAGAAAATTTCAACAAAGGGAAGAAGTCATTGAAAGACAAGAAAAAGAAAAAGAAGAAGACTGGCAAGTAAGCATCGTCCTATAAGGTTAGATGATTTGTTTAATGGAATTGTAGAGCATGAAATGTTAGAGCAGATAGTTGCATTGTACACCACTGCAAATGATACTAATAAGCCAACAATAGAAGAATAAATTGTCAAGTATATAATTGCATTTGAGGTCAACATGAAGACCATAAAAAGTCAATTTCCTAAAGAATTAAAGAATGTATTATATGCTAGAAGATAGGAATCCATCAATGAAGATGCAAAGTTGAGATATTTTTCTTTGGAAAAGGTTAGTGCCACATTATCTAATGAAAATAAAGCTACATTGGCTTAGTTATACAATAAGGAGTTCCAAACCAAGAAAATGGTAACTACCCTCATGAAAAGAGACCGAAATGATCTTGAGAGGCTTTATAAAGAAACTATGGAGAAGGTTGCCAATTTGTAAAAGAATTTAGGCATGGGTCTAGATAGAAAAGAGCAAGTACATGATGACATGCTTGTTCCATAATTTCATGTAACAAAATAAGAACAACAAGAAGATTCTCAACATGAGGATGGAGTAGAAGAGGTAAATGTGTAGAATGACACCCTTATGGATGTGGAAGACAATATTGTAGAGGAAGGTGTTATTGGTAATGCTCCTCTAGTAGGAGAAAATATTGTTGTTGAAGAGAATGTTGAAGAATCATAAAAGGAGAATGCACCTACATGACATAACTCCCCTCCTCTAGAACTTGAAAGGAATGTTGAAGAATTAATACAAGACAACCCAGTGATAAATATGCCTCTAGATAACAAGGATAAATCAGTAAATGATGAAAAGAAGGATGAAGAAGAGCCTAAAAATTCTGAGAAGTGTAATGAAGAAAAAGTAGAAAGTAGAATTGGTGACAAGGAAAAGGATTTGGAAAAGAAATATGTAGAAGATAATGTAAATATGGTAGGTGAATCTTCCGCTACCTCCAAAGATTCATTGAAGAAATTGTTAAATATGCAGCTCCAATTCCCACCTATTGTGTCTGCCCAACTACTAAAACTTCCAATACAACAAGGGAAGGTCAATATGGATAAGATATATCCTTTGCATAAATTACAGTTAGGTGATGCATTACATGCCTCTACCCGAAAATAAATCTTGCAAACACATCAAAAAAGTGTAGAGATTATTGATGAAGTAGTGAAGGTGTTGTAGGAGAGTATACCATGTGCAAGCATTGACAATTCATTGTTTGATATAGACAATTTGAACCTTTTATTTTATTCATTCAAAGAGTATTCTAGTGGGTTGAAGGAGAAACTGTAGAAGGATATTGATAAAAAGATGATTGAAAAAAGGTTGATGGACATAATGGAGAAATGTTCTACTACACATAGCAAATTTTAGGACAACCTTAAAATGTGCAAAATTATGTTGTGAAAGCTAAGGTTTTATTCCAATTTTGCATGAAATGGCCCAGGTCCACAAAAATTATTAAGGATGAGATGGACTCCATTGAGTCCCAAATTGATAAGGCATTTGGTGCCTATGATCTAGCGAATGATGTAGATGAGATCACAAGGTTAACAATTGAGAAACTACATGAGCAATTCTTCCAACTGCAAGAACAAAAATAAAAGATAATAGCACAGTTTGGACATCTTAGAGAGCTGGTAAATGCAAAGTATACATCTATATCTAGTGCTCTAACGAATGTGGAGAATACAACAAGGATGAATTTGGTACCCAGTATTTTGGATGATAGAGAAGAACTCCTCATGGAGTTTGAAGCACATAGTTGCATTATTGGCCTAGCCAAGAAAGGATGGGAAGAAGGCAAGAAATATTGGCAAGCACACCTTGCAAAATTGTAGGTGTCAAACTCTTCTTCTAGTTAATCTATATTTCTTCCATTTTTATGCATTTCAAATTTCATATTCAAACTTCATTGTATATATGTGGATGTTAGAGGATAAGTGTCTTAGTGAAATTTTGGTCCAGTTTGATGGATAGCACTGTTAGGGGGAGTTGGTCAGGATTTTGAAAATTTATTACTCTCATTCATACATGTATATATCAGTCAGGGGGAGTATGTATGTAATCTGATAAAGAGTTTATTGATAATGTAAAAACAAGTATATATGAGTGATGTCAAAGGGGGAACAAAGATTAGAACATTTTTGTGTGCCCTTTTCCCTTCATGTCAAAAGGGAGAAGATTTGAGAAGAATTTTACATGTTATTGCCAATGAAAAAGGGGGAGATTGTTGGAAGTTTGAAGAGTTTGTCATTGATTTTCTTGTTGGCAACATAAGCTTGAGATATATAGTGTGTAGATACAATGTTTTCATTGATGTCAACATTGTGGTTTGAGAGGTATAATTTTATTATCAATTGATTCGGTGCATATATGTTTGAAATGATGACAATCTAGTATAAAGATATAGTTTTATTGCTCTGGTACAGAATAGATGAGTTAGTTATTTGGCTAAGTGTTAAAACATAGTTTTTAGTATACAAAGCATCAGTTTTTGGGTCCACATTACCTTGAAATATCTTTCTCTATGGTTTTAAGACAATTTTTGTGGAGGTCAGAAGAGTCTAAATCCAAAGTTTCATGTTGTTTCAACCTCTGGTACAAAAGTTATGAGTAATAGAGTATTAGGTTTGCTAGGGATAGTGTTTATAGTGTAGAGTGTATGTTTTTCTTAGTCTGCATCTCACTGTGGAAGAATATCTAGTCATGTGGATTTGTGGGATTTTTTATAGGTGTCAAAAGCATGTGTGTTCCAAGCGATGTGAAGTTAGTAGTTTGCGTGTTGATTTGAGGATATTCAGTTAGTGTATTTTGGTGTTAGGTCGCCAATGGTGCCGACCTAATATGTTTGAGGTTGTGTGGAGTTTAAATAAGTTTTGATGTGTTATGTGGGAGTTATTATAGGTCCATTCCAACCTATTTGATGTGTTACACATTTTTAATTAAGGCATGGAGCGTGTATGTTTGATCTTGAGCCGACAAGTTATTGTTTTGAAAGGTACATCTAATTAGGATGATCTAATTGATGTTGTAGGTGTTTGTGAAGGTAATGGGTATAAATATAAGATCATTTTTGGTGTTGAAGAGTGATTATTAAGTTATGTGTGTGAATTCCTAAGTAGAGCATGTGAATGTGATGCGAATGAAGAGCAGAGCAGAGTAATATGAAGTGTGTTGATTTAGTATTTTGAGCTTCAGTGGAACTGTATTTCCTACATATTGCAGATGTATTTATAGCAATTTAAATCTTGGTAGTGATCCACCCCTCTCTTCTATTTCTCTTATTCTATGGACAGTGAGTCCATCAGATAGTGAATCCACTTGGTAGTGAGCCTTTCTATAAGATATTATAACTGGTGTCTTTTTCAACATAATAACTCTTCTTGACAAATTTTTTTTATGATTCTTATATTTTTCATTTACAAATTTGATTGGACATTCAGAAACATAATGACCTATATTTCCACAATTAAAAAATTAAAGGGTAACTTACCTCTGTATTTGTCAATGAATTTTTTGGTCTCCTTACAAAATTTGCTTCCACCTCATCAAGATCATCTGGATTAGATTCATCAACCTTCTCTACCTTTCAGACTTTAAAAGTAGTTTCTTTCTTTGTAGCATCTTGACCAAAGTCTCTCAATTCATAAGAAATTTAAGCTCCAAAAATTTGATCTCTAAAATATTGATCTAAATTTTGAGCTTCCTCAATAACAGAAGCTTTAAAACTATAAAATTTAGGAAGAGTTATCAATACCTTTTTCACAACCTCACTTTCTTCCAGCTTACCTCCAAGACCATTGATGGCATTGACCACTTCATCCACTTTGAGCATGTAGGTAGAAATATCTTCATATTCAAACATCCTTAGGGTTTCAAATTTGTCTTTGTAATTTCACATCTTCACTTCCTTGACCTTACCATCTCCTTCATAAATTCTCTCTAACTTTGTCCAAATCTCTTTTGTAGTTTTTAGATTTGTCACCTTTCCAAGTTTAGAATCAGAAAGAACACTTAGGATAACATTCCTTGTTTTTCCATTGTTCTCATAATCCTTGATTTCATCATCACTTATCAGACCAGTGGTAGGCATAGTATATCATTTTTCAACTGATTGCTAGACTCCAAACCCTAGAGAGAATAGAAAGGACTCCATCCTGGCTTTCCAATAAGTATAAATTGTTCCATCCAACATAGGAGCTTTGACACCCTTCTTGTGTGTCATCTAGATCTACCTCAAGTGGTTAAGCCTCTTCCAATGAACCACAACTCTGATACCAATTAAATGCATAGGACAAGTGAGAGGAGGGGTGAATCAGTTGTACATTAAAACACTCAATCCCTTATTAACTTTAAAACCCTTATCAAACTTTAAACCCTTATTAATCATTAGCGAAATGTCAACATGTGAAACAAAAATGCAAACACAACCATACACAAGAGAACATCAGATTTATGTGGAAAACTAAAAGTAGGGAAAAACCACGATGAGGATTAGCTCTCATATATATGAATAACAACACTTAATATAATTAGGCTCACTACCCAAAAAATAAGAAAGGCTCACTATCAAGGGCTCATTGCCTAGAAGAAAGAAGAATAGAATAATTTTTTATAGAGAGATTCACTATCTTAGAGCAACAGGAAGAAACCACCACTACAACTTTATGCCATCTGCAACCTTTAGCTCACTGCCTCCAACAAATTCAAGCACACTGGAAAATGTAGACACCTTTTTCTCACTACATCCAGAGTCATGGGAATTTAAGATCACACTAAGATCACTACACTTGATCACATTCACATCCTTACACTTTCCACACTTACCACCAACAAATAACCTTGCATTTATACCATCCATGACATAAAAAATGTTAATTATATTGACCTTAATAAAATGTATGCACCTCAAACGTGCTACACCAAATAGGTCAACACCAAACACTTCCATGGTGGAAATAAGTGAAAGAAAATAATGCAAAGGGTTAAATAGGAGCCAAATATATATCACCATTCTACTCAAAACATCCACAATCCATGAGGTACCTCCACAAATAGCGCTAGCACCTAGGTTAGTCAAACCTGTATTAACACTAACAAGTGACAACATACACACTTATCCAAGTCCGAAAACAACATGTAGACCACACAAAAACACTCCACAACATGCACACAACATCCTAGAATATCCCAACATCAACATACTACACTGCAACACTGTTGCAACCACCTGAAACAAAGAATACATTCATTTTGTGCAACTAGACACACTACCACAAAACACAACTTATGAATCCAAGCTTGCAGAGTAACTCAACACCATAAACTCCAAGGGAAGATAAATATAGAAAATATAATAATTTTCCCAAATCCACAAGATAGGAAACAACAATGCAAAGAAATGTAGATAAATCTCATTTCTCCCAAACAATCTTCTTCACAAGAAAACACTTTGTCAAACACAACTTCCACTGCAGCATAATCCAAAACCTAAAACTCTAGATATGGAACCTCTGAACACCTCTGATCATCATATCCAAACTACACAAGAATATCTTCAACCATGAAGAAATATAGAGCACAACATTGAACACACCTCTATCACATTACACTCTTTTATTGATTTTTTTCTCAAAAGCACTTGGAAACCAAGTGAACCCTTTGCATCAACAAAACTACAAACGTCTCTTCATTACATCCACAACATCTGTAACACCATAATTATTTCTCATGCAACACTCTTCAACAACTCCAACAATCTCGATACACTTTCTGCACTGTTGACTTTAATGACCAACTATTGGCATCAATGACAACACCTGCAACATACTTGCAACATATGTTATAAAACATCATGAGACATATTTGATTAGGGATAATTTTGGGTGCCAATTTTTAGGTGATTTTATCTCATGGTTTTCTAATTACCATTTGATGGTTTTATTTATTGTATCTCCTATATATTAGGTGCTTGAGATGAAGGTTGTGTGCAAATTTTGTAGATATTATTAAGTTATCAAAATTTCTCCAAACCTATACTCGGTGATATTCCCATGAAGGTTTGCTCTATAAGTGTATTATAATTATGGTTTAGTAAATAATACATCATTGGGCTTATTTGGAGTGGGTTTTTTGTCCCAAAATGGTTTTCCCCATGTACACATGTAGGCTATGCTATGTTGTTTATTTTATGTTTAAATGTGTTTGTACTTTCCATACTTATTAAAATATTAAAATTTGCACAACACTGTCCTTATACAAATATTAGTGTAGGAAGAATTTATCCATACCTTTATTTCTTTCAATCCTCATCCTAATATTATTGAGAAAACTCTTCCTCATAATGAATTTCTTTCTCTTTGGTCATTTAGAGGGTATTTATATTCTTGGGGATGACAAGTTATGCTCTTTGTAATTTAATCTTTGCAAGAATTTGTCATTGTTCTTGTTTGAGGTGATACAAGACCTTATCTTCATATTCAAATTATTCTCTATATGACATACTGGGAGGAAGGGGATACTATTCAATATCATTTTTTTCCACATCCAAATAACTCATGTCAAAAAATTTCATTGTAGGTTCTAACCCCATTTAGTATACCAAGAAGCATATTACTTCTTTCTAGTTGATTGTCCTTGATTTCAACTATTGCCATTTGTTTTTGTGCTTACTATATAAGTTTATTTTGTAGTTAATCTAGTTCATCATCATAACTATATGGCATGCTAGGAGAAGTGTGATACTTGCAATCAAAGTGCACATCATATTTTTATGCCAATATCTTCTACCAATATTCATATCATTTCTGATTTCATAATCAAACCTACACATGTTTCTTTGATTTTTGAGTATGCTACTATCATCTATTTTTTCAGAAAAATAGGTTTTGATATCTTGAATATGTTGCAAGTATGAAGAAAGTATTAAGATGTTGTGATTCATGACAAATGGTTATCAATTGGTTGTTGTTGTCATGGATGCTTGTTATTGGCTATATATGTCGAGGATATTAAGAAAATTGTAATGAAGAAAGGTTGTAGGTGTTCAATGATTGCTCTGGGTTTTCTTCAAGATTTTCTCCTATGTTCATGTGATTCAAATATGTTGATCATGGTTGTTGGAAGTTTCTATATACATATTTTGCGGTTCTGGATCATTGTATAGTGCGAGTTATGTTCACTAGTTGTGAACTATGTTTTTCAGTGTATCTGGACGAGGTATGGGAGAAATGTAGTTGCTCCACATTTCTTCTTGTTTGAGTCTTATGACTTGCAGTTTTCAAGAAACGTTGTTGGGAATGCTTTCAAATTAATTTTGTTATCTGGAAATATTGGTTCATGGTAAGGTTATGTGTGCCTAACTGATTTATGTGTTTTACATTGGTTTGGTTGACCTTGTGTTTAATACTACTTTTGAAGCTTATGGAAGCATGTTTTTGGGTCACCCTCATTCTAATTCCATCATAGAATGTTTTAGTGTTGACCTAGTCTGAATTTGAAAGTGCAAGTGGTGTCTGGATGACCTTGGATATGGTTCAAAGTTGAAGATGGTATAAATACAAGTCAAGTTGTTTATGAAAGAAGCAAATAAAAGCAAGATAGATGTGAATTGGTGTATATGTGATGCAAGTTTGGGCAGATCAATGCGAGATCTAATTATTGAGTTTTTGAAAGTAATGATCTGAAGGTGTACTCTATCATTCATGCATGTCTACATGTGTTTGAGCAAATTGCGGTGGAAATATTTTTTGCATTGAGATTATTTTTCTCTTTGTAACAAATCTCTTCTATCTCCTTTGTAATTTTGTGGCAGTGAGCCCTTCGGGTGGTTAACCCTTGTTGGACAATGAGTCTTGATCTGGGCAATGAGTCTTCTTTTTGTAGTGAGCCTTCTCTGACAGTGAGTCTTTATAATTGATTTTGATATTCTCTATATTGTGAGCTAATCCTCACCTTGGTTTTTCCCTTATTGGATTTTTCATGTAAATCTAGTGTTATAGTGTATGTGTGGTGTTTTTCTATTTCTGCATTTGCACTTAATGATTAATCATACTAGCAGAGTAAAGGATTTGTGAGTGATCTAATTTTTAGTGGAAGTTTTAAAGGTTAAATTTTGTCACAACTGATTCACCCCCCTCTTATTTGTCTTGTTCAACAAGTGGTATAGGATCTTGGTTCCTTGGAGAAGAGCTTAACCTCTTAAGGAAGGTCTGGGATGTTAGGTAAGATCACTTTTGAGTACCTTGGATTCGATGGAACTAATTATGCTATTTGGAAAATATAAATGAAAGGATTTCAGTTGTCAGATCAACTGAATATGGTTTGCAGATTGAAGAAGGTTTTACATGGATTGAAGCAAGCTCCTAGAGCATGGTATGCAAGGTTAGAAAGATATTTGATTTAGCAATGTTTCAAAAAAGGTATGATAGATAGTAATCTATATTTTAAAATTGAAAATGACAAGATCTTGATAGTGGTTGCATATGTTGATGACATTATATTTGGAGGAAATGAAACTATGTGCAAGATGTTTGCTGGAGATATGCAAAATGAATTTGAGATGTCTATGTTTGGTGAGATGAATTTCTTCCTTGGGCTACAAATTAATCAAACAGAGAAAGGGATCTTTATTTCACAGTTAGAGTATGTAAGAGAAATTTTGAAGAAGTTTGGGATGGATGGTTCCAAACTAGTATGCACTCCTATGGTGACTGGTTGAAAATTGAGTAAAGATGATGAGTCGCCTAAGGCTAATCAGACCAAGTATAGATCTATGATTGGTGGATTGTTGTATTTAATTGCTACTAGATTGGATATCAGGCATGCAGTTTGTCTTGTTTCTAGATTTTAAGAAGACCCTAAAGAGACACATGTTGTTGTTGTTAAGAGGATATTCAAATATTTGAATGGAACTCCAGATTATGGCTTGTGGTATCCTAGGGATATTGATTTTACATTAAGTGCTTATACATATGTAGATTGGGTTGGTTGTGTAGATGACATAAAAAGTACAAGTGGTGGTGCATTCTTTCTTCATTGCAAATTGATGTCACAGTTGAGTAAGAAGCAAGATTCAGTTTCTTTATCTATTGTTGAAGTTGAGTATATTGTCACAACATCTTGTTGTACACAAGTTTTGTGGATGAGACAAACATTGAAATATATTAGAGTAATGTATGATGATTATATTTCTATCTTCTATGATAATACAAGTACAATTAACATTTTAAGGAATCTAGTGACTCACTTGAGGACAAAGCATATATCTATATGGTATCAATTTTTGAGAGAGAAGATTGTGGAGAATGAATTCAAGTTTGAGTATGTACCTACAAAGGAAAAATTTGCTGACATATTTACGTAGGCTCTTCCTAAAGATACTTTTGAGTATCTTTGGGAGAATTTGTGGGTCATTACCCCTCCTTTCTTGAACTAGATGCATATGAAGATGCATCAGTCTGGTGAGTCTATGGATCTATCTTTCTTTTGGACTGATGTTTTGGTGGCTACCTCTTAGAGGGAGTAGGTAGTGTCATGCGTTGTCATGTGTTTTCATTGAAAGTGTATGTTGTTCTTAATGAAAAATGGGAAATTAATGTAATACATTATTTTTCCTTTGCCATTGATTCCAAAGGGGGAGAGAAAGATGTGAAGAGAGAGAGAGTACCATTTGAAAAAGATTATATACTAAGGGGAGAAACATAAAGTAAAATCATGAGGAAATATGTTCAAAGTTGTTGTGTTGTCTTTGATGTTTTTTCACATCATGTGTTGCCACCAATGACAAAGGGGGAGATTGTTGCAAGCATGAAGAAAGTATGAAGGTGTTGTCATTGATGTTAATTGGTTAACTGGTTATCAACTGGTTTTTGTTGTCATGGATGCTAGTTATTGGCTGTATATGTTGAGGATATTGATAAATTTATAATGAAGAAAGGTGGCAGTTGTTTAGTGGTTGCTTTGGGTTTTTCTCTAAGATTTGATCCTATGTTTGTGTGGTTCAGATATGTTGATCATGGTTGTTGGAAGTTACTATATCCAAATTTTAGGGTTTTTGATCATTGTACAGTGTGAGTTATGTTCACCAATTGTGAACTATGTTTTTAATGTATCTGGCTGAGGTTTGGGAGAAATGTAGTTGCTCCAGATTTCTTCTTGTTCGAGTCTTATGACTTGTGGTTTTTAAGAAAAGATATTGGGAATTTTTTCAAGTTAATTTTCTTATTTGGAAAGATTGGTTCATGGTAAGGTTGTGTGTGCCTAATTGATTTATGTGTTTTACATTGGTTTGGCCAACTTTGTGTTTAACACTACTTTAAAAAGCTTATGGAAGTGTGTTGAAGCATTTTTTTGGGTCTCCCTCATTCTAATTCTACCGTATAATGTTTTGGTGCCAACCTAATTTGAATTTGAAAGTGCAAGTGGTGTTTGGTCGACCTTAGATATGGTTCAAAGTTGAAGATGGTATAAATACAAGTCAATTCATTTGTGAAAGAAGTGAATGAAAGTAAGATATATGTGAGATAGATGTGAATCAGTGTATATGTGATGTGAGTTTGGGTAGATCAATGTGAGATCTAATTGTTGAGTTTCTAGAAGCAGTGAGTTGAAGGTGTACTCTATCATTCATGCATGTCTGCAAGTGTTTGAGCGAATTGTGGTGGAAATATCTATTGCATTGATATTTCTATTCTCTCTATAACAAATCTCTTCTATGTTCTTTGTAATTCTATGGCAGTGAGCCCTCTGGGTGATTAACCCTTGTTGGACAATGAGTCTTGATATAAACAGTGAGTCTTGTTTTGGCAATGAGCCTTCTCTAGCAGTGAGGCTTTTGTAATAAGTTTTGATATTCTCTATATTGTGAGCTAATCCTCACCATGGTTTTTCTCTTGTTGGGTTTTCCACATAAATCTAGTATTATTGTGTATGTGTGGTATTTTTCTGTGTTTTCCTTTGCACTTAATGATTAATCATATTAGCAGAGTAAAGGATTTGTGAGTGATCTAATTTTTAGTGGAAGTTTTAAAGGTTAAATTTTGTCACAACTGATTCACTCCCCCTCTTAGTTGTCTTTTTCAATAGAATGGATTAACAAAATATTCCTACTTATTGTTCCTACTAAAATTTGACATGTAGGTATAAATAAATTACCATAATTTTGATTTTACCATGATGGATGTCATCTTTCTACATTGGTAGAAGGCCCTTCTTTTTCTTTTTGTTACTTATACTAACTTCTTTTTTCTATCTTAATGTTTATTTAGATAATAGCTAATTTTTTAGTTTGATTAAAATAGAATCACCACTCTTCATTTGGAAGAGATTAAAAATTTGAGTACCTAAAATCCAACGTAGCATACAAGAACCAATTTCCTTGTTCTGAGTTGTTGAGGTCTTCAATATGTTTCCAAAGTTAAATCCTTCTAAAAAATAGTACCAATTTATTGGTATAAGTTGAAAAGAAATCTAACTTACTCAAAAAAAATGTACAATAGTGAACTACTTTGAGTTACTAGGGTCCTCAAGATATAACTAGATCAAAACAACCTTGGCAATAATGTCAATTTATCAACATAATTTGATGGCATATCAACTTACTTAAGCTATGTGTTTCTTTAATGATTTTGTTACAAAGTTTTTCAAAATATAAATTAGAGCATCATGTCCCTGATAATAGTTCTAATTTGTTGGAATAAGTTGATGGGATTGCCAACTTCAACACACACAAAAATATAAATTGTATACTACTAATTTTTTCAATAAATCACTTGTTAATTCATCCTAACAATGACACCATTTTGTTGGTGACCATAATTGTGGGTCTATATCCCTAAGGCCAAATCTTATACCAAGTGTTAGAGGTGTATAACTTGAGATGAAAACCAAAAAACCTATGATTAGATCAAGAAACCATGGACCAATTACTAAGGTGGGTAAAATCTCCTTCACTTCTAGCTCCTCTAAACCAAGGTGGCTTCCCTAAGGTGTACAATAGATATCACTACAATAAAATAATGTTCAACTTGATATAAGCCATACATGATGCATAGTATACCCCTATTTCAATTACCACTTCATACTTATACGTTGGTTTATCGTATTCAAGGTCAATAATATTATTAAAAGAGATAATATTCCATATGAAATGTCTAAAATATAAATGTTGATAGCCCTTATTATTGTTGTACATATTTATACATGGTGGTAAAACCACTCAAATCAAAATGATATTTTAAATATAGACTAGGTGTGTTATGGGATGACAGGGAGGTGGATCCAAAAATAGACTAGTTCCTATATCTAGTTGAGAAAAAAAGAAATTAAATTCATTTAAAAATGTAATAACTAAAACCAATGGCAATACCTTAATGAAGATATTACAAAAGACCATGTCTTCCAAAATACATAGGAAAACTAGGTTATACACATAAATTCAAAAAGTTAATAGATATTTGTAGAATATTAAATGATTTTACTTAGTAATCCATGAGCATACCCACAAATTTATTTTATTGTCCTTAAAATATACCTTTCAAATATTTTGTAAAGATTTTATAGTCATCTAACTAGCCAATTAATCAACATGCCATAAATGCATAGCATACATATGAAAACACTTAATCAATGTTGAATCTACCATTAATCATTCATTATTTAGAGGGTTACAAAATTTATTACAAATTTTGGGATGAACCTAGATAATTATATTATTGAAATGCTATAACAAAAATTGGAAACTTAGAATTATAGGGTTTTGTTGAGAAAGTTTCTTCCTTAACTACAATCCCTTGCCTTATCATTTTTTTAAGGTAGTGATACACTATAGATGATTCCCTTACCTCTCAATAATTTCTTCTCCTGAATTATGTAGGAAATCATAGCTCAAGATGTATGATTGTACATGGGAATGTTCTTATGTGACTTGTACATATCCTCTACATTAATTGTTATTGGATATAAAGTACCATGCCATGGGATAATTCCAATGAAATTTATAGGAACAATCATGGAAGGTTGCATTCCATTACTTTTGGTAGTTGACTCATCTTAGAGTTGTAAGTGTATAGGTGAAATAGTGTTGCGTTAGGTTTTTTTTGGTCAAAATGCACCTTTGATGGGGTTTCAAAGATTTGAGCACTTTTTTAACCTTGTAAAATATTTAGGAGGTTAAAGAAGCTATGAACCTCCAAAAACCTTATCTTCACATGTTTCTTTACCAACACTTTGAGCTTTTCTTAAACTGCATCAAATATTCGATAAGTTTGTGAACCTACAAACTCATCAACTTTGTGAACCCTGTTTTTGGTTCGTTGGGATTTTAGGGATTTTATGAACTTGTGAGCTTCTTGACAAATTAAAATTGATCACTTTTTCCTTAGAGAACTAAATTTTTAAATATTTTTTCAAACTTTTAGGGAGTTCAAGAACTTTGGAACTCCCCAACATCTTGAACTTCCTTCTATCTCCTATTAGTTTATTGTTGATTTTATGAACTCACAAAATTTCCAACATCATGAACATGTTCATTTTTCCTTCACTACGTTTCTTTCTTCTTTCTTTCCTATTAGAGATTTTATGAGTTAACAAACCTTATTGACCATTATTGACTTGCCTTTTTTCATATTTTGGGGAGTTCATCAACTTGTGAACTTCCCAATATAATGAACCTTAAAATATTTGCACCTTTTTTATTAGGTTTTTATGGGAAATCATGTTGGTAAGATAAAGTCTGGTAATCCAACAAATATAAGAGAAATGTGGGGATTGGAGGAAACGTATGTCAAGAAGGGAAACTCCAATATCTTGATAGAAAAAGGGGATGATGGTAGGGAATGAATGAAGGTATTCTTATATGGAAAATTTTGATATCCAAATAGGAATAAGGTAAATTGTAGAGTTAGGAAAAAGAGGAATACCAAGAAAGGAAACCCCAAAAGGGATGCTAGGAAGGAAACTTTGACATGGGCATAATCCTTAAAAAATTGAACATAAAACACCCCACTTAGAATTTTTGAGAACTTTGCAACTCCTAACACATGAAAGGCACATGTAGGATGAGGGATAACAACATATATGTAAACTTTGACCATCAGACACCCATTAGGAAACATCTCATCTTGGTTAGCTATGATGTTTATAATAAGGCCAAAACGCATAAAGAGGGTTAAGATTCAAGAACAATTGGACACAATCAAATTGGGTTCCAACAAATCATTTTTTTCTATTTAAAATTAGACCATAATCTAGTGTATATAATATTATCTTGACAAAAAAAAATAAAATATGCTAAAAGAGCAACCTGATCACCAACCCCCAACAAAGGGAAAAAAATAAACCAAGAAAACTATGATATCTTCAAGGAAACACTAATGGAATTAATGCAAAAGGAAAAAAATAGATCACAAGATATAAAAATTATGAGCTAACAAGCATAATTCAAGAGGGAGTTTAGAGTTGTAAGAGAACAAAAAATAAGAAGATGGAAAAAAATTATTTTTTTGGAAATGCATGGTTTGATGAGGATTGTGAAGCTACAAGGAGGGTTCTTAAAGAGCCAGTAAAAAGAAAGAAAAAAAATTCTACAAGAATTTTTTAAAAATTAAGTAGAGTGTTCATAAACATAAAGAGATAAAAACTAATATATCTAAGGAAGAATAACCCAAAACTATTTTGGGGAGAACTTCAACCAAGAAAAAAATAAGTAGAGAATAACATCATAGCCACTCAATGGATTAAAAATGATTTTTTTTTTTTTTTTGAATTGAAGTTAGAGGTTGAGATCTCCCCTAGGGTAAACATGACAATAAAAAATCACTTTGTAAGAGGTTAATTAAGATATCAATAAGGTGGGTGGAGGAAAGGGTAGTAACATGGTTGAGATTTAAGTTGAATACTCAAAATGGGGGATGAAAATTATTACCCCTCACATTGTGAAAATATTAAATAACATCATTCAACAAGGGTTTCCAAGATATAATATTACCAACTTAGCAATATCTCTCTTTAAGAGTAGAGGTGTTAACAATCCTTCCAGCTACATGACCATCATGATCAACCCTTTCTTTGCAGAGTTGTTTGTAAGCATGATTAATTAGAGAACCAAAAGGTCGATAGAAGAAAAAGAAAAGAAAGAAAAAGGGGAAGAAAATTTTAAACCAAAAAACTCAACAACATATCATAGAATTAATTTGAGACATAACATTGAAAAAGTATGGAATTAAAAAGAGGAATCTTATTGTTATTTTGATGACTTCAAGAAGTCTTTTAATATGATTCATAAGAATTAATTATGGAGTAGAATGAAGGATCTTGGTATCTTGGTGCAATCTAGAGTAGTTTTCCATAAGCTCTATGAAGAGGTTCAAATAAAAATTGGAACTCAAGCAAGCATTTTAGGAATTTTTAGGAGAAAAATTGGAGTTAAGAAAGTATTCTTGTTATCCCATACTCTTTTTGGCTTATACATCAACAAACTTGAAGAATGATTAAATTTTCAAGTTGGGGATGATGTTCTTCTAGGAGAACATGTTTTAAGGCATATTTTTTATGTCAATGATCTTATTTTGATTGCTAGTTTTTCTTAAGGCTTACAAGATCAATTGTATGCCCTTAAGAACTTTTTTAAAGAAATGAACTTATGTAAGTTAACACCAACAAGACTAGGATCGTGATTTGAACTCCAATATAAAGAAAAATGATAATATTTTATTTAATTGGAGTGTTCTAGAAGAAGTAACTAGGTATAATACATTATGATTGACTTCAACAACAAACTTAGTTGGAAAACTTGTATAAGGAAGAGAACATTGGGAGGTTGAAGAGCACTTTTCTCTCTTCAAAATCGATGTAAACAGGCGGGCTTATGGGATTGGAAAACCATTTAATTTTTATTTGGTCTACTAGTAATCATAGTGGTGCTATATGTGTGTGAAGTATGGGCTAGAAACACTTTAGACAAAAATAGAAGTAGATAAAGAGATTAAAAATGTATTATCACAAGAAAATTCAAATTTTAAAAAATTGGTCCCTATGAGATTCTTATAGCTAAAACATGTTTAATTCCTATTGAATCCATTACTATGTTGTGTCTCTTAAGATATATTAAAAAATTAAATATATGGAGGAAAATAGAAGGCCCAAGGGTGTCTTTAAATATGTCCTGAACGAGAGAAATCAGTCATGAATGAAGAAAAAAAAATGGATGAGAAAATGGAACATTCACTTGAATGAATTCCCTCATAATAGCAAATAAATAAAGGTTTTTGTTATAGATATTTTTCACAAGTTTGTGTGGGAAAATTATTTATGAAGAAAAAAGAATATTACCTTGAGTAATTGAACTTCAACTCTGACCAACAAAAGACACATATAGGGACCATTATCCCTTATATATAAAATATTCCCATAGCTCAATTAAGGACTAACTCACATCATCTTCAGTGTGAAATAGATAGATGAAAAAGGCCAAAAGAGTTATGGGAAGATATATTTTCTACCTTTTGAACAACTAGAGTAGTGGAAATAGAAAATCACTTTATTTCATATTATAAAGCTTAAAATGACATCCAAGTCAAGTACACAAGTAATTTAGAAACAACTTTGTTACAAGATATGGTCAATGATGAGATAGTTGAGAAAATGGGGGGGGGGGGTTCATTATTGAATTGAGCAATGAAAAATCAAAAAGAAAAAAGAAAAAATAATAGTGTTTAGTGTCTCATAGGATATTTTTTGCGTCATGAAAAATACAAATATTTTATTCTATTCTAGGGTAAATTAAGTAATTATTATTAAAAATTATAGGAATAAAAGTGAGAATAAAAAATATAATGTAATAATTTTTAGCTAGTTCAATATTATATGTAGAAAATAATTTTATTAGGTTTTTAAAAGTAATTCATCAATGTTGTGAAAAAATAGGGTTGGTTAGATAAATACATTAGAATTTATAAAATTAATCTTGTTAGGGTCAATTTGGTGACTATAGATTTTATCTAGGTCCATAGATCTAACCTCTACTAACTTTATAAATTCATTTACAATACACCTTGAAGTTATTCATCTATTTTTTTGTATAAGAACTAATTTTGTGTGCTTGAGAGTTTACACACGAATTGATAATAATTGACTCCTTTGTGTCAAAACTTAGTAAGGATGTTGATTCAATGGCTTTAAAAGAAGATTGAGGATAGAAATTGGTCATGTAATATACCCTAGAATGTTGATGTAATGATGAATAACAATGATTGTTTAAGCCTTGTGATGTGTGCTAGAATGTGTTAAATCTACATGTTCCTTTGATTTTCTAAATGAAGTAAGGTTTTTATCTAAATGCAATACCCTATTGTGCAATTAAATTGATTTACTTTTCAATTCAACTCATAATGGTCACTTGGAGGGAAAATAATTAGACCTAATTTTAAATTATAAATATAGAAGCAATCTGTAACACTAAGGAAAAATAGAAATGCAAGATTAAGCAACACTAATGCTATAAAATCAAATCTAACCTACACTAACAACAAAGAACAATGGAATTAAATAGCATAAATAAAAGAAAAAAATGAATAATATCACCAAATTATTCATCCATTCCATGAATCACCTTTATTTCACTTCTCCATTTTGTCATTGTCTAATAATTGCCCTTAGATTTCTTAAGTATGCAAGTATGGCCTATGTGATAATGATTTAGAAAAATATCGAAGATTCTTAAAGTCGCTTCCTAAAAGTATAAAGATTTTGGGAGGAGTAATAATGACGAAGGTCAGGTCAATTTATAGAAAATTGATTTTCGAATGATCGACTCATATTCAAAAGATAGATAGATGATTGAGATTAATGAATGCTATGCGATAGAGATTCAGTGTCAATAATAATGTGACTGAAAAAGAATAACTAATGGAGATTAAATTAAATAATAATTTAATCTTTAGTTGAGATTGTTCGAAATTCAAAAGAATAATGACTGCATGTAAAAGATAAAGAAGAAACATTGTGTTCGAACGCACGAATGAATGAATGAATTAAATAAATTTATTTAATTAATAATAGTTTGCACGCAGAAGAATCGAAACTAGATAACTAACTGATTAAATCAAAAGGTATGTTCATCAGAAACAATCATATTTTAAATTAGGAGATAAATGGTTGATTTAATTAAATCTCAACTTAATTGGTAAATGATTAATTAGATAACTAAGTGATTATCTAATCACGGAGGAATATACCAGGAATAATTATTTTTATGAATTAAATGTTTATTTAATTCAACATTCAAAATTTGGGGATTAAATTAAATAAATAAATATTTATTTAATTGAATGGAGAAAAGAATAATTAAATAATTCAAAACGATTATTTAATTATAGTTGGAAATGTAATGAGGGTAAATTAAATAATAATTTATTTAATTTCAGAAAGAGGATTAATTAATTAGCGATGTAATTAAATAAATAATCATTTATTTAATTAATTAATCAAGATTGAAATAAAGGTAAGAATGGATTAATTAAATAATTAAATTTATTTAATTAATAGAGGATAGGTGACTTTAGAAAATAATTAAATAATTAAATAATTAACATTATTTAATCATGATTATGAAGATGAGAATTATGTCGAAAATGGTGTCGCAAGCCTAGACCAATTTTCGGTGTCTACAGTTTGCCCCTCTTTAATACAATGTCATTTATCGCGTTGTGTTAAAGAAAATCAGTTAAATCATGCCCCTGTCGTGCCCCAGTGTGAAATAGATAAGAGTATGCCCCCTTGGTAAAAATGACAATTTTTTGAAAAATTTGGAAATTGTCTTGATTAGGTAATTTGGTAGTCAGAAGTTCGATGGTGGTGAAAGAAGTCAATTTTGAAGTGGTTTGGTATGTGAAATGGATGTCAGAACTTGGCAAATAGAGCATCCAGTATACAAGGTTTGGAAAAATACCCTCCAAAACCCTAGGTATAAATAGGATTTGGGTGGAAAAACAAATCATTTGCACCCCTAAACTTTGAGAAACCTTGATTTTGGTCTAGAGATCTCAGTGAAGATGTATCCCATTTTGTACACAGAGCATCGTGGTTGTCGCATTTGGACATTCAGACGCCTGGTCGACGTAGGACCCCCAGTATGTACCCTTAAACCGCCTTTTGAATTTTTAATTTTCACACATTTTTAGGCATTTAAAGTTTAATTTGTATATGTGTCACTTTAGGATCAACACATATGCATTTGTACACGATGCATGTGCTCGCAAAATGATGCATATGTGCAAAAAACATCTAGGTCCAATTAGGGCATTAAGTTAAATCAACACATTTGCATTTGTGTGCACCACATGTATGATTGCATCACATTTGTGAATAACAGTGTCACATAGAGAAACACATTTGCATTGTTGAATGATGCATATGGATTTGTGCAATGCATGTGCTAGTTAAAATGATGCATGTGAATTTTGCACCGAATTTGATATTAAAGAAACACATTTGTGTATCAAAATTTTGAAATTTTGTGATGTAAAAATGATTGTTATATAATTTTGACAAAAAGTATCGTTATGTATTTGTAGACTATTTTGGATCTAATATACACTTGGGAGTCGAGGCTGGCCACATATGAGTTGTGAGAGTAGTTGCAGAGTGCTGAGACACAGTTGATATGGATTCTAGGTTTACATCATGTTTGCCTATGCCCACTATTCGGGCTAACCGAGGTATGTTGATAGCTCTCTATGAGTGATGACATTCAAAGTCCTCTTTTCACCTACCTACTAAAGAGGCTACAGTTAATTTCAAGGATGTATATAGGATTTTGAGATTACCGATTAGGGGTGAGAGAGTCATGTATGATACCCAGAGAGATTATAGCAAGCTCACTCGGTTTTACATATATGATGACATTAGACAGCTTGGTATTGAGCATTATGAGATTAGATGCCATTTCCTCGCTGAGACATATGAGTGGATTGATTGTATGTTGTGTACATTGATTTCTAGGATTGTTCTTCCTGATCGCCGAGGTCATGGGTTTCCAGTTGGGTGGGGTGAGATGCTTGTTGGGATGTTAGAGCGATAGGTTGTATATGCATGGGGCCCTTGTTTATTAGTGATGTTATATTTTCATTTACATGATATAGCTTATAGAGATGCACAATCGATGAGTTGTGGTACTACTTTATTGATGATCTGGGTGTGGGAACACATTGTTGTGTTTCGTCCCCCAGTGACAACGGATTTAGATGGTAGATCCTCATATGTTTTTCTTTATGCAGAAAAACACAGGTCCTGATTGGGAGGAATGTATCTAGTGTACATATTATTGAGAAACACCTTCTAGATTGAGTCTTGAGACAGTTTGGGCAGGTCCAGGATGAGCCACGGGGGCGAGCTTATTTTTCTCGGTCTTCTAGAGAGGTTCCAATGTGGGGCCTATGATTCCTGTTGTGACAACTCAAACAAACATTCAGGCCTTATAGCCTATTCAGTGGGGTTGGAGGGGTGGTGTTTTAGATCCAGGGACCACCGTAGCATATGATGCTTAGTGGGAAGAGCACATGCCCATTCCTTATACAGATCTAGATTAGCCAGCTCTAGTAGAGTGATGGGGTACAGGACCACGAGGCTGATGTGGTGGTAGGGGTGGTGGTAGAGGTGGCAGAGGTAGTGGTGATGATGGTAGTGGTGGAGGAGGTGGGAGAGGTGGAGGGTGAGGGAGAGGATGTGTTGATGCTAGAATTTGGCAGAGGAGGAGAGGCAGAGATGGATGTAGAGCATGTAGTGGAGGAGGCCGTTGGGGAGGAGCATGCAAAGGAGGAGCCCGGTGGAGAGGAGATGGAGATAGATTCCCTTGGATTGTTGGTAGGCTATCAGGATGAGGAGGAGGAGGAGATGGGGGAGAAGGAGAGGGAGCTCCAAGATAGGATAGTTGAGGAGTGGGATGTCGAGGTGGGAGAGAGACCATGATGGGAGGAGGAGGGTCCCAATGATCAGAGGCTGGAGGGGAGGGTGAGGGTAGTGACTGCAGAGTGAGCTGCTATGTAGATGGAGAGGGATAGTGCTTATATGGTTAAAGATGAGGCAGTGGCTAGGATACATGAGAAAAAGCGAAGGTTTGTTGAGTTGAGGGCCTTATGCATTGGACTGGCTGCAACATTTGCTCGGGAGCTGGTCAGATTTGGTGACAGGGAGAGATATTACAGGGATCTATATGAGGCAGAGGTACCTCCTGAGAGACGGGCTCCTAGTTATTCACATGCACACAATAATAGTTCCCGGATTAGGTCACATAGCTGATCACAGAGCACAGATGATGTGGTGGGACCACCTAGGACAAGACCGTATGACAGGGCTCCTTCTGGATAGCGAGCACCTCATCATTAGTCGCCCCCTCAGACTCCACATGTGAGCAGTGGGAGCACATCTTAGAGACATGTTTATAATTGCAGACATTGTATTATGGTCATAGATCATGCGAGCTCCATTTGGATTGATACATTCTGACATTGTACTATGACACCTTTTTTTTTTTAGCGATATATATATATATATCATTTTTGGTGGCAATTATGTGATTTGTAGTTGTTTTATATGTGCATGCACATGTTATGGATTATGATGTTTACATTATGATGTTTTATTTCCTATGATGATGTATTTATTCTATTTGATGATGAATACATGGCATTGATAAATGTCATGTATGCATTCTATTTTTATGATAAATGAGATGCAATGTGGTTTTATTATGTATAATGCCATGTGGATATTTATAATATGTACATTTTTTATATGGTAAATGCATGTATGTCATGGTGACCTATATATGATGGATATGTATATTTTTGTATTTTTTGAAATGCAACATAGATGTATGTTTTACTATGTACATATGTATGACAATTTCTAGATGATTACTTAATTTTTTGTGTGTCACAGGACTCCGTCAGTATGCAAGATAGAAGAAATGGTAATGTGGAATAAGCTAGATGTTAGTATTAGAAATGGTTGTTAGAAGAATGTAGAATCTTCAATATTTTTCCAAATACATACTAAGCCTTGCATTAAGTCATCATTGGGCGGTACATGACACAAATGGATAATAAACACCATGATATGAGATAGACCAAGGTGTACAAAGTCATCCACTTGCTAAAAACAGACAGTCACAGACAAGGAGTGTCTTGACTCATACTAAGGGAAAAATTTCCCCAATCTTTTTATCAAGACAAACCAGAGACAACAATCAAATAAAAAGAGAAAGTGAGGATACATTATTGCTCCTCTAAATCCTTCATGGGACATCCTCGAGGAAGATAGTAACCTTACTTGAAAACCAAGTTAAAAGATAGTCGATAGGCAATAGTCAAAGAAAAAGAGTCCTGAGACATCCTTGCTTCTCTAAATCCTTCATGGGACATCCTTGAGAAAGCTAGTAACCAGACTCAAAGACAAAGCCAAATAAAAAGATAAGACAAAACAAGCCATAAATTCAATACAGTAAAAAAAATATTTTCCAAAATTTGATCTGTTTGTTGTTTGGTTGTTTGTTGAAGCCTGATTGTAGGAAAGACACATATCGTATAAGACGTTGAGTCTGGTTTTGATCATGTGGCCACCTGTCTAAGGCAATGAAGAAGCCTAGTTTTAGAAAGACACATATTGTATAAGACGTTGAGTCTGGTTTCGATTATGTGGCCATATGTTTAAGGCCTTGATAATGTTTGAGTAAATGACAATGTCTTTGTCAAGAATGACATATCTAGTATAAGACATAAGTTGATTGTTTTGGCAATTTGTTTGGTTTGACGATATTATTGAATTTTTTGTCTTGTTGATGTGTGACTTGTCTTGATGTTTTGACCATTGTTTGTGTGTGATGATAGTGTATGACTTATGTTGACATGAAGTACCCTAAAGGACTGACCTATTTTGGCCTCGGGGGCTCATCAATTGATGGCCTTGCCTACTTTATACATGCAGAGACCTCGTAGTTTGAGTTGACTTTGACTGACAGAACTAACTGAATTTTTTTTACTTAATGTTATCTGGTGTGTGTGATAGTGAATGTGATAAACCCTAATGGACTGACCTAGTGCAGGCTCGGGGGATCATTGATTGATGACCTTGCCTACGTTATACATGCAGAGACCTCGTAGTTCGACACGACCAATTAATTTGATGTACAAAGAATGAATCATGATTTATGTGTGTTATGTGACAAACCTAGAAAGATGGACCTAATGCCTCGGGGGCGCATTAGGTGATGGCCTTGCCTACGTCTAGTCATAGAGGCAACGTAGTTCAACTAGTGTCTACGAATGACCTGACACAATTGACTCTGACTCTGCTTTTGGGATTTTTGACATGTTTTGATTTTTTTTGATTTTTTTTTTTTGGAGTTTTATGATGTTTTTGAATTTTTTTCAAGACATTTTATGATGTTTTTGGATTGTTCTCTAGACATTTAATGATATTGGATCAGTGAGTGCAAGGTCCAAATGACATAGGCCGAGTATTTTCCCCAGTCGGGTATAAGACCAATAGGATGGAATGGGGATATGGAGTGGACTTGATGTCAATCATTCCAAGTTATGGAAAGGACAACCATTTATTATGGGTGTAATGATAGGAAAATCATATTGGAATAATGGTAGACGAAGGAGTGAAGTCGACTACACATGGCGCCTATTTGCCAGGTTTTCACCATGGTACTTATCCAAAGCACCACCGAAGTGGTTTTTACTATTGGACGAATTATTTTTCTTTACTATTTTGCTGATTTTTCCATTTTTTTGGTGTTACAAAGATGCTTGTTTTCTAGGTTTTCATCAAGGTAACTATTTTTTTGTTTTTCTATTTTTTTTTCTAGTTAAGACAAAGCTCTCAGAAGCTATGCATAGAACCACTTCAGATGAAGTTTGTTAATTGGTGATGATAATGGTTCTCCTTCAGGGGTAGAGAGTTGACATGCTCCTGATCCAAAGGCTTCTGTAACAATGTAAGGTTCTAACCAGTTTGGTTCAAACTTGCCTGGTTTTTCTCTTTCTACTTGATTATTTGGATTTTCCATTAAGACCAGGTCACCAATGTCAAAATGTCGATTCAAAATTACTTTCCTATTATAGTTGAAATAAAGATGGTTTTGATATGTTTGAAGATGATCTAGTTCCTTTTGTCCTCGTTTGCCTAGGAATTCTAACTCATGTAGTCTTCATACACGGTACTCCTCATCATAAATATGCCCTTTCAAAGAAACCCTTAGGGAAGGAATTTTTACCTCTATGGGTAAGATGGCTTCAGAACCAAATACCAAGGAGTATGGAGTGGCACCGATGGGGGTGCGGATGCTGGTGCAATAAGCCCAAAGGGCTGGATTAAGTTGTAAATTCCAGTCATGACCAACGTCATTGACAGTCTTTTTGAGGATTTTGATGATTGTTTTGTTAGACGCCTCAGCTTGGTCATTACCTTGAGAATAATAAGGAGTAGAAAAGTGGTGTTGGATATGGAATTCTTCACATAGATGGTGGAATTCTTGGTTTTTAAATGGGCGGCCATTATCTGTGATTATAGATTGAGGAACACTATACTGATAAATGATATAATTAAGGATAAACTTGGAAATTTGTGTGTCGGTAATGTAGGTCATAGGAATAGCCTCGATCCACTTGGTGAAGTATTCGGTTGTAGTTATGATGAACTTATCTCCATTGGATGATGCAGGATATATCTTACCTATAAGATCAAGTCCCCATTGGGCGAAGGGCCATGGTGAAGTTATTGGACGAAGCTCCTGTGTTGGCACATGTATCAAGTCTTCATGTACCTGGCACTGTTGACATTTCTTGACAAAGACATATGAGTCCTTTTCCATGGTAGGCCAATAAAAGCCCAGTCTCATAATATTCTTAGCTAAGGTAGGACCACTAGAATGGGATCCACATATTCCCTCATGTACTGCACATAAGGTTGCTTGTGCTTCTTTAGCATCGAGACATCTCAATAAGGTATTGTCTAAGGCACGCCTATAAAGGGTATCTCCGATGATGGTATATTTGGAAGACTTATGGATAAATGCCCTATATTGGCTGTTTGAAAGGTCTAAGAGTAGGATTTGGGCATGAAGGTAGTCATATATGTCTTTGTAGCATGGGGAAGTGGGTCCGACAAGCTCACACACTATCAAAGAATCTGGGATGTCAAAGGCAGGGACCAACAACTAATCTAGCAAAAACTCGAATTTAAGCATGTTGCTAGGTATATCCAATAATGAACCAATGGTTGCCATAGCATATGTTGCCCTATTCTGAATGCGAGGTATTTGATGAAAGCTGATGTTATCAAAATATTGCTTAAAATTGTCTTCCATGTGCTTGTATGGGGAAAGTTTCTCATCTTTAGTTTCATATTCATCATTGACTTGCCAGAATACTAGCTGGGAGTCTCCATAAACTTGTAAATGCTTAATCTTCCATTTGATTTCCATTCGTAATCTAGTCACAAGGGCCTCATATTCTGCTATTTTGTTTGTGCATGGAAAAACAATTTTGAATGACTTAGGAATTGTGTCCCCTTATGGTGTGACAGACAATATGCCTACTCCTAAACCATGATTAGTGTGGGACTCGTCAAAGTATAACTTCCATGTGGTTCTTTTCTCAATGGTAAAGATGAACTCATCAAGAAAATCTGCAACTAGAGGATGCTCTACCTTAATTGGCGCATCTGCCAACTGATCAACAATAAATTGTCCTTTTATTGCTTTTCTTTCTACATACTGGATGTCATATTCACTAAGTATCATTACCCATTTGGCCAATCGCCCTGTTAGTGATGCTTTACTTAGGAGATATTTCAAAGGATCTATCTTGGTGACCAACATGGTTTGGTGGTTTAACATATAGTGCCTAAGTTTTTGAGTAGCAAAAATCATTGCAAGACAAGCACGTTCTATGTGACTGTAGTTTAGCTCATATCCCACCAAAGTACAATTGATATAGCACACTGCTCTTTCATGACCTTCATCATCATTTTGTGCAAGTAAGGCTCCTAGTGCTGATTGGGTTGTTGAAATATAGAGTATCAAAGGTCATGTATCTATAGGTGGCTTAAAATTGGTGGTGTAAGCAGGTAATCCTTGATCTTTTGAAAAGATTCTTGGCATTTTTTTTCCATATGAAGGGTACCCCTTTTCTGAGTAGATGCTAGAATGGATGTATCTTATCTGCTAACTGCACTATGAATCATCTGATAGATTGCAATCTTCTTTATAGTGTTCTTAGCTGACTTATGTTGGTTGGTGGAGGCATGTCCATTATAGCTTTCACTTTTGTTGGGTCCACTTCAATGCCTCTTCTAGAAATTATGTACCCTAGAAGTTTTCCTGATTAAACACCAAAGACACATTTTTTGGATTTAGCCTTACTTTGTATTCTTCTAGTCTTTGAAATATCTTATCTAGGACTTGTAAGTGATTAGCTCTTGTCAATGATTTGGCTATTAGATCGTCCACATAGTCTTCCATGAGAGTATGTACAAGGTCATGGAATATAGTTGTCATGGAACGTTGGTATGTAGCTCCACCATTTTTGAGCCCAAAAGGCATGACGTTCCAACAATATGTTCCCCACAGACATGTAAAATTTATCTTGTGTTGGTCTTCATGTGCAATTTTGATTTGATTATATCTCAAGAAACCATCCATGAGGGATAGCATCTCATAACCTGTTGCTAGTTCCACTATCATGTCAATGTTTGGCAAAGGGAATTCATCCTTAGGACATTCCTTGTTTATATCTCTAAAGTCTGTACAAATATGGATGCCCCTAGATGGTTTCATTACTGGCACAAGATTATAAATCCATTCAGCATAGTCTATTGATTTGATAAAGCTGACATCCAGTAGTTTCTTAAGTTCAACTTTGACTAGTAAAGCAATTTGTGGATGCATTTTCCTTAACTTTTGCTTGACGGGTTTAACATCTGGTTTTAATGGTAGATGATGCAATATAAGGTCAGGATCTAGCCCAGACATGTCAGCATATGACCATGCAAAGTTAATCTGTCTTTTTGTAAAGAAGTCACAAAATTCTGGTTGCTCTGTCACTGCCAAAGATGCTACAAAATAAATTACCTGGGGGTTATCTTTAGTGTTTATGTTGATCTTGATAGATTCTTCTACTAAAAGTTGTAAATTTTCCTTAGCAACTAGGATAATGTTCAACCCTCCATCCTTGGGTGCCTCTGAGAGGTTTTCACCCTTGGATGTGTCCTTTATTTTTACTTTTTCATCATCCAAAGGTGCCTTTCGGTTTTCACCTAGGGACTTGTCATTTTCATTCTTTTCATTGTTTTTCTTTTTGTTTTCACTTTTGCAATTGGAAGGGTGAACAAAATCCCCAAAATATGCCATGTTATCCAAGTCTATGGTAAATCCAGCCTTGTGGTCACCACTAGGTATGTTGTCTCTCAGTCCTATGAACTTAGCTATTGCTTCATCATTCTCAAATATGTCTAAGATGGGGGTGCCTTGTTGATCCCAATCGATAAGCTGGGGATATACGAGGGGAATTTCATCATCAGAGTTATCAAATGTGGAGGTTGACAAGGTGAGGATAGAACTATTGACATGGTGACAAAAGTTTCTTACCAACTCCTTATTTTTCTTCCTAGGGAAAGGTAGACTCTGAGGTGGGACCACTATAAGAGCTTGGTCATCAAAAGCAAGTTTGTTAGGTTCCCAAGAGGTAGGGTCAAGGGTTTCCCAATAGTACAGCTCGAGTCATTCTTCTTTTGTCAAGGATGCTTGAGGATGGGGATCAGTTGAGTTTGGCGAGGGATTTAGCATTTGGTCAAGTTACCCAAATAACTTATCTATGTCCATTATGTTGGTGGAGGAAAGGGAATCCCATTCATATTCATTTGAGTTAGGGGAGTCATAGTGGAATGGGTTAGATGGTTCATTGAGTGTCTCAATATCATCATAAGCACACACTTCCTCTTGTGACGGTGTCGAGGTCCTAGGAATGCAAATCCTAATTAGTTGAAACCCTAGCCCTAGGCCTTTTGGTCATTGAGAGACAATGATTGGTTCAGTCCTTCCATTTTGATGTATTCCTAACCCGCTATGTCTGTCATATCCTTTCCTTTGCATTATCATGAATCCTTTTCCATATTGATCTTTATATTTGAACAAATGGAGGAGGGTTTTCATTGTCTTTTTTATATAACCAAGAGGTCACATCTTCTTGATCCATAGCTTCTTTACTTAACTGTCCCCATTTTGTGAAATTCATTGTAGGAGGGACATGTATTGTGACAATGGATTGTCTCCTATATGTTGTGGATAAACCATATGACTTAGGAGGAACCAACTGGCTAACACAATAGGATTCTTTCATGTGATATTCTCCACAACCCTTATCTTGGATCTCAACCTTAGGAGTGGATGATAGTGTTTTGGATGCATATGATTTGGAAAGAGTTGATGGATCAAAATATAGGGATAAGCTGGTGGATGAAGCCTCCTGATTAATAGGATCTTGTCGTTGTGGTATTTTGCGTAGGCTAGTGAAATATTGGAAAGGGTCTAGATCACCATCGATTGTGATATCAGTGCCATTGTACATGAATTTAAGACATTGATGGTAAGTAGAAGGTATGGCCTTCATAACATGTATCCATGGTCTACCAGTAACAAATTGTAGTGAAGGATGAGATCCAAGACTTAGAAACTAGTGTCCATAATCGTAGGGCCAATCTTGATAGGGAGTGTTACGACTCCTTTGGATGATCTTTCCTCATCATCATATGCCTTAATGACTATGCTCTTAGTGGTTTCCACACATTCTTCTGAGAAACCTAATGCCTTAACCAATTTCAAGGTGCAATTTTTCAACCCTACTCCTCTGTCTACCAAGACTCGTTTGACTTTTGTTTGATGGACAATAAATTCAAGGTGTAATGGGTCATTATGGTTGGTCTTCTAAGTTGAATAATCTTGTTGAGAGAAGGTAGCATGATGAGAATTGGTTGTATCATACCATCTCTTCGAAATGATTGACGTCTAAGTTGGTGGGGAAAGTTGTGCTTTGCAAGAATTTTTTTAGAATGGCTCGATGATCAGGGGATATGGTCAACAATTCCAAGATGGATATTTGTGTTGGGGTCTTCCCTAACTGGTCAAGTAAATTATACTTAGGCTTGGAAGATTGTGGCTGTGGCTTTGATGAAGGACCTAGAATGGTTATCTTAGTTCAACATTTATTGATAGCACATTCAAGACTCTTCTTTATGGTAATGGTGTGGATATTTTCATCAGCAGCTCAAATATGATTTATGATCTTACGTTGGTTGTAGTCATACTTGGTATTGGTATAGTTGGCCGAGGTATTAGTCTTATTTCTTGAACTGGAGGCTTTTCCTTTCCCATATTCGTATAATGGATCTGTGAATACCTTGTGGTCAATTTTTGTGGTATGTTTTTGCCCATTGACTTCTATGGTTCCATTTTCAACAAAATCTCAGATATTGTTCTTCAGTTGTCAAAATTGTTGTAGGCTATGTCCCTTAGTTTGATGGCAATCAAAAAAGGCGTTGTCATCCCACCAAGAGGGTTTAAACTGTCCAGAATCATACTATTTTGGCTCTTGAGGTTGTTTGAGTTTATTTTTTATCAGTTCTTTGAAGACTGTCTCGATTGGTTCTCCTAAGGCGGTAAACTCATGTTTTGGAAACCTCCTTTGTGGTTGTTGTTGTTGCATATTTTGGACAAAGTTGGCACATAGATAAGCACTGTTGGATATGTCATGAGAGGGGTTGTGTCCTCTAAACATAATGACTGGTCCTGCATGTAGGGTCTTAGCATCAATAATATTGTCATTAGTTATATTTTTTATTTCTGGACCAAAATTTGTTCCTATCGTTGGGAGCATTTTGATGTTGAAAAATTGGATTCCTACCTGGCATCTTAATTTCCCCTTTTTCAATGAGGGCTTTCTCAGGTATAATTCCTTTTTGCACTAAGTCCAGAAAAGAGGTTCAACAATGTACTCTTAAGTCACTTATGAGTTTTGGATTAAGATTTTTAAGGAATATTGTGACTTTTTATTTCTTTGGTATCTCAACAAGACATCAACTAGCTAAACTCCTCCATCTCTGGAAGAAGGTGATGAAGTTTTCTTTGTCTTCTTGTGTGGTGTGACATAAGGTAGCTATTGTGATTTCATTGTCAATGTTAAAATCAAATTGTTCCACAAATTTTTCATCCACTTCACCCCATGATTTTATGTCATATGGAAGTTGAGAGAACCATTCCAATGCTATCCCAAGAAGGGTTCACAGAAAAAGTCTCATAAGGTATGTGGGGTTGTATGAAATGTCCATGCATGTTGTGGAAAATTCCCTTATATGTTCCAGAGGATTTCTCTTCCTGTTATACTTGGGCAAATTCGATATAATATATCCATGTGGGAAGGGTGTCATGTATAGTGATTTTTCAAAGGGACATGAACATAAATCTTGTGTTGAAATGGTTCATTTTCTTGATATTGACATGTTGTCTATTTGTTGTTGGAGGGCTTGCATTTGCATCTGCAGAACATCTATCTGTGTCAAATACGTGTTGGTTGTGTTGTTAGGATCGATATAAGTGATCTGAAATGAAATGTTTTGTGATGGATTCCGATTTGGTGTAGGTATGTGTCCTATTTGTATAACCCCTATTTGTGGAATGGTTGTATTGGTGTTGATATGTGGTATAGCCTGTGTCATGTTTATGCCAATTTTGGGCCTTTTACTCCAGTATTTGTGCCAAAGGGGTTTGATGATGATGCTCCTGCAGTAAAATCTAGGCCTTGTGTTATACCAAATGGTGTTGTGTGTACTGATGTGGTAGTTTGAGTAGGTATGCCAGATGGTATAGCTGCAGTAATCTAAGGAATAGAGACACTTGATGTCATGGTTTTTTTCCCTTGAGTAGATGAAGTTTTCAAAGTGTGGATGTCAAATATCAGAGGTAACTTGGCACCTTTGACTAACAACTTTATTAGATACCTTTGAGGATCATTTTCCAAACACTCATCTACAAAAGATGCAAATTCAAGATCTTAGACAATGACGTCTATGTCTTCTACAAAAATCCATCCATGTGTGTCTCTAGTGACAAATTTTTCGAGCAAGGCTTTGTGAGATCTTGTTGTCTCTGATGGTATGCTCGAGAAGGGATTAAAGAAGTCCTGAGGATCAACCATTTCTCTACGTTTCTTTTTAGACCTTGTTTCGACAATGAAAGATGTTGCTCAAAATGGGGTGATGCAAAACTACGTCTAAGAATGATATGTTCTAGTCTATGTTTTTGGGATTTTCTGGATATAATGATGGAATTCTGCTATTTTTTGGGTATTTTATGGAAAATAAGGAATTTCTAAAGTGATGTTATGCTAGGATGACAGTATCTAATTATGAAAAATTCTAAGCAAACTTCTAAGGTAATTGATTATGGATTATTCTAAAAGGAGGCTACCTACCACCTATAGTTTAACCAAGGCTACAATTTAACTTTGTCAAGGAACCTGTGTAGGACTAGGACCAAAAGATGAGGTGAACTCTCAAACTAGACTGATGACCTGGAAGGATTCATGTTTAGGACAAAAGATATGTTGACAAGTGACTAGGCTCAATGAAAATGTTTGTTGAAGCATGGGTTTTCCAAAAACATGGAAAGTTATCCTATTCTAAGATAAGCAAGGTAATTTTCCTAAAATTATGAACTATCTAAACTTAATAAAGACTCCTAAGATGTAACTAAGTTTCATAACAGGATGTCTATCACTAAAACTAAATGACACCTAAAGGATGCAATTGTGTAAAGTATGAGCAAACTTTCTATTTTCCATCCAAGGTTGATTGTGAAAATTAGAGACTGGTATGATTGTTTGGTTTCGGATTGTGATTGTGCATTTTGGTTTTTTGGTTCTCAGAAAAATGCGGTCTAGGTTTGCAAATGTGTCATAGTACGTAACAGATGTGGTTCTCAATGTCACATGCGGTTTCTGGTAAATTATGTTTCAAGTTTTGATAGGAAGATGTGACTCACCATGGAAAATGTGACTGGTTGTTAAACAAATGCGACTCACTATGACAGATGTGGTTTCAAAACTGATAGATGTGACTCTCTATGACAAATGTGGTGGACTATTAAACAAATGTGACTCAACTTTTCTGGTAAATGACAGAGTGGACTCAATTTTGATAGTTGTGAGTTTCTAATTAACAAATGTGACTCAGTTTGACAGTTGTGGTTTTCTAATTAATAAATGCGACTCAGTTTGACAGTTGCGATTTTTTGGTTAATTGGGGTTTTGACTGACTTTGTTCCTGATCAAATTTTGGAAAATACCAACAATAAAAAACAAAGTGTTTTTGGTTTGATAATCATGAACGTGTATAATTCCAGAAAACATGTACAATCCTAAGGCTGAAAATGACAATAATTGCTGAATTCTCACTTGGGTTTCCCCAACTACGCTTATTCAAAGAGGATGACTAGAAGCTTGACCACACTGACTCCCCCTTACATGACACACACTTCTTGGGTCAACCAAGCTTCAGTTCACATGAATCTCCCATGGAAAAAATTTCATCTCTACTAAGAACCGTATGAATGTGAGACGGCTTCAGAGGTTCAACCTCTTGCACCAAAAAATAGGGGTTTTTGGTTAATCTATAAACAATTTAGATTTTTAGTATGGACACCTATTCAGAAGGCCACACAAGAGGCAAGATTAGCTCCGATAAGGAGGCTTCCCAACCTATAGAGGTTACGCTCTATAGGTTTTGATGCACCATGAGGGTCTGAGGGAGTCAATATCACTTGCTTGTCTGCAGGAGCTCCTATAATGCTAAGTTTTCCTCAACATTAGAATTTTTCTACCAGTTGGGAGTAGCTTGGCTTTAGCTCATCATCAATTATGAGTCGCTTTGGGTTGAGTAGTTTTTCCCACCAAAGCAAGCCAAAATTCTAGAGTCAATAATAGTTTCTCTTGCACCCAAGATCACACAAATGCACAAGGGGAGAGGATACTTATGTTATCGAATCGGGTTCTACTCTAACAAATGTGAAAACGCACCAAATGTAGAAGAAAGTGATTAATTTTAAGCCCAAATGAATATTTTCTAATCTACTCAAATAATTTGTTTCAAAATTATCTTCGATTTAGGTTCTACAAAATAAATCATTTAGTAGTTTTCGAAAAAAAAATCCACAAAGGTTTTGCAAGACAAATGATTAGTAGTTTAAATTTTTTGTCTTCGTCAATCGTCTAGCAAAAGGGTTTAAATGTTTTTCTTCTATGAATCATCTTGCGAACACTATGTTAACTCCTCAAAAACACACGCCACAAACTCGAAATTAGTCGTAATAAAGCTACAAATTAAAAACTAAAACACAAAATTTTGGAAAACTATTTACCAGTGAAATGTGTTGCAGAAAAGCACAGATGCATCGCAAACTAGCAGATGCATCACGAAAAGTCATATGTGGCTTAGAATATCAATTACATTATTTTGTGCTGCAAATGTGTCTTGTCGTACCTGTACCTACAAAATTTAAAATTTCTACGGATTTTTTTCTTTCGAAGACAATGTATTCACGTTGGGTTCACCAATGTAACATTAAGGAAAAATAGAAATGAAAGGTTAAGCAATTCTAATGCAATAAACTTAAATCTAACCTATGCTAACAACAAAGAACAATGGAAATAAAAGCATAAATAAAAGAACAAAAGGAATAATCCCACCAAATTCTTCATCCATTCCGTGAATCACCTTTATTACACTTCTCCATTTTGTCGTTGTATGATAATTGCCCTCATATTTCTCTTAAGTGTGCAAGTATGGCCTACGTGATAATGATTTAGGAAAATATCGAAGATTCTTAAAGTCGCTTCCTAAAAGTATAAAGATTTCAGGAGGAGTAATAATGACGAAGGTCAGGTCAATTTATAGAAAATTGATTTTTGAATGATCGACTCAGATTCAAAAGATAGATCAATGATTGAGATTAATGAATTCCATGCAATAGAGATTTAGTGTCAGTAATAACGTGAGTGAAAAAGCATAACTAATGGAGATTAAATTAAATAATAATTTAATCTTTAGTCGAGACTGTTCAAAATTTAGAAGAATAATGATTGCATGTAAAAGATAAAGAAGAAACGTTGTGTTCGAACGCACGAATCAATGAATGAATTACATAAATTTATTTAATTAATAATAGTTTGGATGCAGAAGAATCAAAACTAGATAATTGACTGATTAAATCAGAAGGTATGTTCATAAAAAATAATCTAATATTAAATCAGGAGATAACTGACAGATTTAATTAAATCTCGACTTAAGTGGCAAATGATTAATTAGATAACTAAGAGATTATCTAATCACAGAGGAATATGGCAAGAATAATTATTTTTATGAATTAAATGTTTATTTAATTCAACATTCAAAATTTGAGGATTAAATTAATTAAATAAAGATTTATTTAATTGACTGGAGAAAAGAATAATTAAATAATTCGAAATGATTATTTAATTATGGTTGGAAATGTGATGAGGGTAAATTAAATAATAATTTATTTAATTTTAGAAAGAGGATTAATTAATTAGCAACGTAATTAAACAAATAATCATTTATTTAATTAATCAAGATTGAAATAAAGGTTAGAATGAATTAATTAAATAATTAAAGTTATTTAATTAATAGAGGATGGGTGACTTTAGAAAATAATTAAATAATTAACATTATTTAATCATGATGATGATGAGAATTATGTCGAAAATGGTGTCGCAGGTCTAGACCAATTTTTGGTGTCTACACAATCAAATCACTTACACATTTAGAAATCTAACTTGGAACAATAAATGGGTAGACTTTGAATCAAGTTTGAACCCTCAAAATGAGTGTAGATGGGAATAATTACAAGCTTAAATTATTTTCCAACTTCCACAAAAAATACATCATTTTAATTACTATATAAAGGAGAAATAGGTCAAAGTTAGTCCAAAATGAAGGGGAAAAGTGAAATATATAATTTTTGCCATTTAATTTTTCCCCCATATTGACTTGCATGTGAACTCCCGTGCATTTTAAACTAAAACACATGAATTCTATAAAAAAGTAAATACTTAGATGCCCATAAAAGGGACATAGATATGGAAGTAGATGTCATCTCAAGAAGTTTTCACTTGTGATGAGAATCCAACCTAAAAATTTCAAGAATATAAGAAAAATATCCAAATATGTAGCATCCATAAAGTTTTCAAAATAAGCATAAACATAACCGGGTTAACTATTTATGGAAAAATTAAATGAACTACTTATTTCTAGCTAGATACTACATACATGGGCTAACATCATATTACATAACTAGCTAGATACTATACTCAACAATTAAGATGGTATTAAACTTGACAACTAGATACTAAATAAACATGTGATCATCTTTGTGAACATATCAAAGAGAGTGGTATTAGTAACCTTTTATGTCTCCCCTTTAAGTATTGCATGCATAAAATATAATTAATTTGGATGAAATTAAATAACATAAGATAAAGAATGTAAATATCAATGATCATATAGAAAAATAAATATATTTTCATGTAACACTATAAAATGGGAGTAATATATATGCTCATGAAATCCCAAGTAGCTATAGGTAGCAAGATGCCCTTGATCTTATTTATAGTGAGGTTCCTATAATAGTGAAAAGGGTCATAAATGTTGTGTGTGTGATCATGTAAGCACAAATAAATGTGCGATATCATCATTATAAATGCTAGACAAAATTTAATCCATCGTAATCATGTTAGCATAAAATATAGGCATGAGTAACATAAACATGATTAAATCATAAGATGTAAGTATTTATAAACATTAGATATCATCTAATCATCATGGAAATAAATTATTGCTAGTAAAATATGTGACTAAAAATAATAATGATAATAATGAAAAACCATATGGAATACCACTAGTAGAATGTGCTAAGATGTAGTAATATTCATAAAATAGATGTTTCCACATTCATGGGGTCTTGTAAAATGGATTGAAAGGAATTATTAGTCTTGCCATGTGTAAGATATAAATCTGGTAAGTGTAAGGTGATATGTAAAAATCATAAGATAATATCATATGAACCTAATCATGTATTAATTTGATTAGAAGTGGATAAATTCCATAAGATGTCTTGATTGTTACCCCCAATGGTAAGGCTGCCAATTTAAGAAACTCTTGAATAGTAATAAAATAGATGCATGATATTAACAATATCATTCAAAGACTTATTATTAGTGATCAAACCAAATTCACCCATGCCAAGATACAATAAATGATCATAAAAGTTTGGGTTTGAGTTTTCATTGTAATTATTCATTTGCATTTAGATTTTTAGTATATTATTGAAGGACCAAATTACTAATCTCAAAATCATGTTTTTGATATTACAATTGGGAAACCTTACAATTTGTTTTAAAACATAGCAAAACATTCCCTCACAAGCCACTAACAACAATTAAAATTTTTAGAGATAGCTAAACAAAATTAGCAACAAAATACCAAACAAACACATACCAAACCTAAGAGACAATTATGAGGAAGGTTTTCTCAATTCTTCAAAAATAGATTTGATAATCTATTTTTAATGCTCCATGTTGGTATTGTCCAACTTCAAATTTTTTGTGCAATATCTTGCAAGAAAAAGGAAACTAGCCAAGGTTTTCATATTCTTCTTATCGATCTTTGTTATCTCAATAATCTTCTTCTCCATATCTAGAATATTAGCACTAATAGGATCTATCTAGGTAGAATTTATGATTAAAGGTCACATTTCCTAAAGAGTATCTTTATTAACACTAGCCATCAGAAAGTTAGTAGACTCGTCATCTAAGTTTGATGCATTCATCTCCTCAAAGAGACTAGTTCCCTCATATTTCATCGGGGGTGTGCTCGAAGGTTATCTCCTTAGACAAATTTATCTCCAAAAAACCCTCTAGGCTTTCCTTATCCTACTATGTGTCTGCAAACTTGCTAGATATTTCAATATCTTTATAGTCACCTAGTTGGGCCCCAACCAATTGGGTAGATTTATGGACCCTATATTTTTCCTGTGTGACCATATTCGTATCCTTTATTTCACTAGTTTAATTGGCTTCCTATTTATACTCCTAGAAAGGATAGTTTTTTTTAGATTTTTCCCTCCATGCTCTTGATTTTCCTTGTCCCAGACTACTTAACCTTGTCCTTACTTCCCAACCTCCTCCTCTTAGATCCAATTTTAACATTTGACCTAGGAACTTCATGGTACACATCCTTAGGTGAAGGGAAAGTATTAGTGTCATCACTTTCTACAAGAATTTTCCCTTTACTTAGGGGGTAACAAGAGTGGTGTCAACTAGGAAGGCCTTGATAGGTATTTTGGACAAAGAGCCAAATGAAAATGATAAAGACGAAATATCTCAAAATCGTTTTTGGTAATGCCTTTATTATGTCTTTTTAAATTGTGTTCAATAAAAACATGGATTGTGTAAGGTATGAACATGATATTCATCAAAAAATTTAATCTTTTTTCTCTAAATGTGATTTCATCAATGATACCTCAAAGGGATACCAATAAAGATGTAATTTATAACTCAATTAGTGTAATTTCCTTAATACCATAAACTAGTAAGGTGTGTACTCATAAAGCGAGAATAAGTTGTTGACGTCAATAATTGTTGTTCTTATCAACTATCTTTTTGCAAGATTTATTCCATTTTTTATAAGTAGCCCCTACTTGACCATTACATTATGGATAATATAGAGAAGAGAACCATTATTGTGTTTGAATTTTTTCTAGAAACTTATTTACTTCTTTATGGAATTTCTATTATTAGTAATAATGGTTAATGGTAACCCAAAGCGAGAAATGATATTATCCATGAGAAAATAAAAAATATCACTAGTTGTATCAAATTTAAAGGGAATGGATTATATTCATTTAGAAAAGTAATAATTTGTAATGATAAAGGTGTGACCCTTAAATGAGATTGGGGCAATCTTGTCACCCAAATATAATGCTCAAGTTTTACTAGGAAAAAATAGGTGAAAATAAGTACAATATTTTTTCACAATAACAATTGCAACAATAGTTATAAAATAATGTATATGCTAACTTTCTAAATGACAACACTACATTCAAACTCGTTTATATATATGGATTAAATTTGTAGATATGCACAAATAGAGAGGCATCATCATGTTGATCCTTGAAACATAACATACATACCAATGCAACACACTCTCATACATACAAGAATATTATTTAACCCTAGTGGAACAACTCACAACGAGGGTGTGCATACAAATAATACTCTTTAGCCTATCTAGGTTAGTTTACTAGTTACATATTTTAATCATAATAAAGAAATGACATTAATTAAATCAATAACGCTAACTCAATTCCCATTTTACAAGCATAGATGTAAATTAACAAGGACAACACCTATTGTAGACACCTAAAATTTACTAATGTGTTTATTCCAAAATATCATCATTTTCATCATCAGGTCTCTGCATTTAATTAAATAATTTCATTATTTAATTAAATTAACATTATTTCTCCTTCATCCTAGATAATTAACTAATTTGTAATTGATTTATTAATTTATTTCTCTCTTCCAAAATTGATTAAATAATTAATAATTATTTTATTTATTTATTTCAACATTAATCTTTTCCTAAATCACATTAATTGAATAATTATTTATAATTATTCAATTGAAACTTGTTATTCTTCTTATCATTATCCTCTTCTAAAATAAATAAAATTATTTATTTCACCCTTTGCACATGAAATAAATTATTTATTTATTAATTACTCATGCATTTCTACCTGACCAGTCAACTCCCATTCACTTCAAGTTCACTCAATCAATTCAGTCCTCTATCCACTCTATTATATTTCACTAGTGGTTAGTCACACTTATCTCTTCAATCAACTATCTTAATTAATTCATACAATTAGTTATCTCAAATGGTGCAATCAGTTAACTCCTCATCAATTCCTCTAAAAAAATATTAGCCATTGATCTTTTTCAGTCTCACATTCGATCTCGATCGTTGATCAATATCAACTAAAATCTATAAATTCAACTACCATTCATATATTATCTCTCTCATTGCAATAAATCTATACACATATCATTTTAAAGTGTTTTATTCTAAAAATATGAGAGAAACCACACACACATTCTTCAAGCTGAAATTGAAGAACAATGAGTTTATGCAAGGTCATCACATAGGTTTACATTGGTTTATTCATTTGATTTCATTATGCTTTTTTGGTGATTTTTGGAAGTTAATTGTGTTTTGGTTATTTTTTGTTGCTTTCCATCTATTTTCACAATCCATTTTCATGATCCATATTTTGGCACACTCGATGAGACCCACGTCCCATTTATTTTAATAATTTTTTGTGAGTATGTTTTAGAAGTTACAAGTTCAAATAGTGCAATTGATAAAGGTTTTAGCATATTTGACTACTCATTTGATGCATTTGATCAACCCTTCGGTGCACTTGATTCTATAATTTGCATTGAAATTCAAGAATTTTAGTGCATCTATTTAGTGTTTCAATGCATTCAATCTAACTTTTGTTGTAGTCGACTGACCAAACAATGTAATTGATCTACAAAGAGGCTATTGTGTTCATAGAGATTAGGGTTTCATTAAAAAAAAATTTCTTTCTAAATCTTTGTTTAGTGTATTACTTTTCTACCAATTCATCACTATGATTTGTAGGTGGCTAAACCAAGGGTATTCCATCTAATTTTTTATTAGGGTTTTTAATATCTATGTTTTCACAAATCTCTATTTTGTTCAGAAATCAATGCAATTATACAAGAAATTTCACATATGATTGAAAAATGACACAACGGAGCAAAAAATTGGCACAAATGACTAACAAAATGATGCAAACAACCAATATAATAGAATAGATGATTAGATAAATAGTGTGATTGATCAGGTCTAATATTCAACCTCTAGTTTTTGATCAATTTTTCTCTAGTTTCATGCATCTGATTCTTTCTTTCATGCATTTGATTCAGTCTATTGTGTAATTGATCCATTTTGTTGTGCAATTGAGATCTATGTATTTTTCTTTGATTTTAGTGGTTACTAATCTGATTTGTGTGATTGTGGAAAAACATTGGGAAAAGACAATTTAAAAATTAAACTACTAATGATGTTGTTGCAAGGTTTATTGTCTTCTTTTTATTATCTCAACTCACACATCAATTTAATAAGGAAAATAATTATTTTTTTGTGCCTAGTGGATTCATTGATGTGTATGCTCTTCCCTTGCACCTAGTGCGAGCCTGGGGATCAAAACATCTTTGAGCCCATATCTTTATTATTTATCACCCAAGGAGTGTTATTTGTGTATGCTCTCCCCTTATGCCTAGTGCAAACCTAAGGATAAAATAGTAGCATATTATTTTTTAATTTAATAGGAGGCTTGATTGGGGCTTCATCACCCTAAAGGTGACCTCAACCATGCTTTTTGATAGGGTATAGAAAGGGGGGAGAATGAAAGTTATACCCTAAGGTGTGGCTAGTGTCATTTGAGCCAAGCCACAAGACCCTCGGTCCGTCAAGACTTGCTAGGTGAGGAAAGAAAGCAAGACCCCATAATCTTGGGCATTATAGATGAACTCACTATTCACAAACACCACTGAAAACCTTGTTATTAGTATCCTAAGACTATTAGTCATTGATCTAGTGGAGTTCAATGTATAGTATCATGCATGAAGTTACTCAACATGTATTATCCTAGGGTGAGATAAAATTATTTTAAGGGTGCAAAAATACTTCAAGGGAAAGAAGAAGTTGAGAACTTGTACCATTGGAGACTTAGCTACCCCCCTTTGAGAGTGGATCATGCATAAACATAATCCTACAGTATTTTATTGCTTGCACATTCGGTAGTGAGACACATCTTATCTGAATAGCTAGGTTGTATATTGTGTTTGGTGTGTCTTTCTTATATTAGACCAACGACACCATTTTTCCTAATACCTTAAAAATATCAAATAACCATTGGCTTAATTGATTGATTCTTCTTGTTTTCTCTAAAAGTCCCAACAAACTATAAAATTTTCCAAAAAAAAACCATAGAAAACTACAAATTTCCAATCCAAAATTGTAACTAGTTAAATCCTCTATCACAATTATTTATCCTTTTGCACAATTTCTTGAACACTCAAAGCTTAGAAAACTATTTTTACCTAAAACTGTGCAATTGCCTTACTATTGTGTAATTGATCATTTAAAGTGCATAATTGATCCTAGAAAATTTGTAACTTATTCTTGAAACTATGCAATTGACAATATTACAAATCTGACTATAACCTGAACAAAAAATTGATTTTTACTCAATAAAATATGAAATTTCCTTAATATTGTACAATTGAGCCTTTAAACAACACACTTGATCTTTATAAATATATATTTTTCTCTGTAAAATAAATTATATTGTAACTTGAAACTAAGCATTTTTTATAGAATTGGGCAATTGACTCTTTGTGTTGCACAATCGATCCATTCTGCAATGTAATTGATATGTTGATTGACACAATTGTTTCTAAGTATTACCAAACATTTTGTCATAAAATCCTAAAAACTTCATAAACCAAACTATGCACCAGACAAACCTAAAATCTACCAACATACATAGACAGATTAAGGACTTAAAAATATAATACTAAAATAATTTAGTCTATCACCTTTTCATCCTTCCATCACATTCAGTAGAAAAACTCAAAAATATGTTCAAAACTATACCAAAAACAATCACTCATTCATAACCAACAATCCATTATCTACCAAAATTGATCCATAGGTTATCTAGATCTTACATCCATTTATCTCTAGTTTATCTCTTTTTCTTAGAAGTTTTCCTTTTCAAGTAAAGGGACAAATTAGCCTATCAGTGTTATAGATTAGCATAAGAGTTTATCTACTTCTAGGTTGGCATATTTAACATTCTTATCCATTAATTTGAACTTGTTAGTCTAGTTCAAATCCAAATCATCATCTAAGATCTAGACACACTTTGGAATTTTTTTGGTCTCACTATCCCACACATCGAACTCATCAAAGTCATATAGTCTCAAAAATATTTTGTATGCCAGTAGAAACAAGGTCTCATACTAAAAAAAATAAGCAACAACAACAAAATCCTAATATGTATCCCATAGGCATAAATATTTCCCAAGAAACACAAGGAGATTCATCACAATTACTTGTGTCAAGAGGGTTTCAAACACCACCATCTAGTCTTAGGAATACACCCAACAAAATTAAATACATAACACCTAAAGAATTGGCGAAAGCGCAACAAGATGCTAATTCCATGAAACTTATGGATATTGTTATAGCATAAAATCACAACCAATACTTCCTATCATTAGCACAACAAGGTGTTAAGTTACCATCCACCCTTGACACTACACTCATTAAAAATATCACAAATACCACCTCATCATAGACCTTGAGAGGAACAAGCTCCAACACTATTTTGCAACCAACTAATTCCTTCATTAACATCCAACAATACTTTTCCACAACAAACTAAATCCATCATGAAACTACATAACAACATTATTAATCAACAACAAACCAACCATTTCACACAACTGATACCCAAAAAAATATCTACTATTATTCCACAATCTACCATACCAACAAATTCAACTCACGTATCCATACCCTTATTAAACACTCAACTTCCTCCATATACTTTCCAGATCACCAATCTACATATTACCAAAATAACAATTGACAAAACAACACCATTGCCATGACTAATAACCAAGCACCTCCATATACATCATAATTTTCACAAGCCCCTCTATCCAATGCTTCCCAATATCATAACACCATCCCACCTAATCAAAACTCCATCTCACAACCTCAACACATCACAACACTTCCATATACATCATACATTTCATAATCACCTCCATCCAACCCTCTTCCAAATAAAAAAATCATACCAAAAAATTATAACTCCATCCCACAATCCCAAAATATCATGTCACCAAAACAAAAATTCATGTCATCAAACCAATTTACCACATCAAACTCATCCACTCACACTTACATTTCACCTAACCAAAACATAATCCCAAATAATCAAAATCTTCTCGCATAATCTACATCAAAACACCATGACACCTCCACAAAAAATTACTTCACCAAAGACATTTACCACATCAAATAAATTCACTAAAATTACTTTCCACAACACAATACGTACATCCCACAAAATAATCAAAAAATGAACTTCCCCCAAGGTCACTCATCTACCCATAAAATTTCCACATATAATCCCATTAACACATCTACTTTCACACATTCAAGCGACTTGGATCAATAGATTCATGATTTACAACAACAAATCTCGAGTATTCAAATGGGATCAACTAAAAGGAGTTATACATTAGAGGAAATATTTCCCTATCCTTTTGATAGGACAATATCAATGCCACCCTTCCCTCATAATTTTGAAATTCCAAAATTTGACAAATACAAGGGAAGGGGAAATCCTCGTGAACATGCCAGAAAACTCTATGCAGCTTTCTTAGAGTTGTCTTATAACAACACTTATCTTATGCACCTCTTCCCATGAAGTTTAGGGGGACAAGCTATGGAATGGTTTTCTCATCTTCAACATGGCATTAGGATATTTCAAGAACTAGTGGACAACTTCATTTCACATTTCTCATATAGCATGAAACATGAAGCCTTCATAATATATCTATGCATTAGTAAACAAAATAATGGAGAAAATTTTACCTCCTTTTTACAAGTTCAATGTTCTAATAATTTTGACAAAACCATAGAGAAGGGACTTGCTATCAAAATGGCCCTCATAGCTAAAGGACTTGTGAAAATATATAAAGAGAAAACAGATAACACAAGATCCTCTAATGACAACCTCAATTTTGGAATAAAAATAAAAATGTAGTCAATGAGGTGTGGTTGGTGCCAAGATGGCCCAAAATTCTCAACCCATATTAAGCTTACAAGTTCCACCTAATGTTCAAACATTAACAACTGCTCAAGATAACTCACAGAGAGGACCTTCTAGGAAAAATAATATCTCATGACAAAAATATACTCCTTTTGGAGAACCTATCAAGTCAACAATCTAAAAACTTGTTTATTCAAACTTATTAACACTCCTAGAAATTAGATAGTACAAACCTCAAGTCAAACTGTAATGCCCTGCCGTGTGAACCCCAAAGGACAACAAAATACCGCACTAATTTTTTTTTTGAAAGGGAAACATTGCATAAGATGAATATGTGCATACATTACATGAAGAGCAACTATGCATTTACAAAGTCATCTACGTCCTCTAGGGTACACAGAACAATCATTACGAAACCTAAAATTTTACCAAGATGAAAGCGAATAAAAACCAAGATTACATAATGATGACATACAACCATCCATGGTTAAAAGAGAGGAAAACGATACATCATTTTATTATAATTCAATTTAAAGTTCCATGATAAATTGTGGAACATATTTCCACTGATACAACACATCAAGAATGCAAATGTACATTACATGCTTCCCTTATAACAACAGGAAGAGTACATCGAGTACAAGAATAATACATCAATGAGGAATAAGTTACAAATGTGGAGCAGTCTTCAACCAAGTGAAGCTCTAAAACTCTGCATCTTCTTTTGCATCATGAACACAACCTAGGAACCCAATGGGGTGCATAGCACATTCCATCCGACCACATGGACCCGAAGATCCACCCCCCATGCTAGGAGATGACATGAAAGGACCCACAACCAAGATAGAGAAGCAGAACGATTACAGGACCAAACCACAAGGTCAACCAAAACATAACATACAACAATCTCAATGACCACTTTACAAGGTGACTACTTCCGAAGGCAACGAAGGAAAAACAAGGGATGTATCAAGCATAAAAAAAAAAAATGAATGTGTGTGCGAGGCATGAACCATCTCGCTCAAAGTCATAACTAAGGTAAAACAATTCATAGAACATAGTACACCTATGAGAACTTAAAATAAGAATACGATCTTGATGGAAACACAAAGGTTGAATCATGGAAAAAAATCAACATAAAATAGGTTTCCCATCACCTCTGGAAGCCTAACAACCTACCACCCATGACTATCGAACACGAAAGTAACTTAAACATTTGGGTTCCCATTATATCCAAAACAAGAGGAAAAACATGATCAACATGGAACCACAAACATGCATAAGGAATCAATCCCAAAGAGTATTCAGAATAATAAATAACTATCCGTACATGTTCAAGATAAACTATAAATGTCCATTCACTTAAACGTAGACACATACCAATCCTTCTAAGGATAATGTAGAGAATAATTAAATAATTAACTATATTTAAATGCATTTCCACCATACAATTCTTTTACTTAGATAAGCACCATGAAACCCTATAGTAAGTCGACCATTAGATTTAAAATTCCTAGCCTATACATTACTTTAAAATAATAGATTTAATTAAAATGTAATCTATACCTTTGACTAAATAAATTTAATTAAAATCTAACATAAACGATTTAATTTGTAAATAAGCTTAATTTTAAATAACTTGTAATTAAGTTAAATTTTAAATGTATTTTGAAAAAAAACCTAATTTTAAATGTATTTGAACACAAACCTAATTTCGGCAACTTCACAGATTGCATAATGAAGTTATAATGGATCACCTCAACATTTAATCATCTACAATATAAATAAATCAATTTTTGCTTACTTAATTTCTTAATTATTTGCCTACAAATCATTTAATTTCTCTAAGGTAGAAATGTATTCCTTCTTTATAAGCAATATATATCTATATATAAAAGAAAATTAAATATAATTTCTATTTTGTTTTAAACTTAATTCTCTAATTCTCTATAAAAGTAATTACTTAAACATTCAATCTTATAATAAAGAGATATATTTATTAATTTTCCATTACTCATATAAGTGGTAAATACTATCAATAAAAGACTATATTCCTCACATTTAAAGAATATTTTCTTAAAAGAGAAATTAGAAGAAAACATCTAAAAAGGTGAGAATAGCAATTATAGATTATAACAAATTGGAACTCGTAACATCTTACATTCATTATTATAGTGCATAATTCATTACTCATAAATGTCTAACCATTTATAACTGTTATAAACAAATGTCATATGTTTATACTATATAAATTCATTCTTTCCACTTAGCATTGTTTAGTCTATCTAATAAACTATGAAATTTAAATATTAATATCACAACCTAAATAACAATATCAATGATATTTAAATATTAATATCACAGCCTAAATAACAAAATCAATGAAATTTAAATATTAATATCACAGCTTAAATAACAAAATCAAATAATTTTATTCTTTCCTATTTTTGCACTTGGCACTGTTTAATCTATCTAATAAACTATGAAGCATAAATATTAATATCACAACCTAAATAACAACATCAAGATACTCTTCAATTTGATAATTTACCAGAGGCTAAAACTATTTAGGGACCTGACCCTACACATATTTGTTGTAATTGTATGCTAAAATGAGGAGATTGAGTTGAGATAGATATCATATTTTGGTAAAGATGCCAACTCATGAAGGGGTCAGATTATGGTGATGAGGACAGGAAAGTGCCAAACTTTTAAGTGACAGGAAAGTGCCAGGTAGCAGGCTCTTAATCTTAGATAGAGATGTATCATAAATGCATTGTTTGTTCAGTGAAGCAGAGCCAGATTTCATAAAAGGGCCTAAGTAAATCATAGGATATTGTACTAATGAGTTAAGCAACAAAAGATATCCCAACAAAAAATATTCTCATATAGAAACACTGATCAAAAGTCATCAGAACATATATTTCATTATGCAAGAGGGGAAGCATCAAGACAAAATGATACGTGAAAAATTATGATTAGTATTGATTAGATATCAGTTATAAATGCAATGGCTATCTTCACATATAGTGAATCACAGAGGTTAGACCATCGCTGATTGACTGAATGCCTAAAAGCAATGTGATCTCATGGAATGCACAGGTTGCAGGATGAGCACAAAATGGATTTGTTTCAAAGGCTTAAGGAACTTTCAAGAAAATGCAATCTGTGAAATCATGGACAAGGCACGAATCAAGCAGGTTATTTAAACCTTTAAACTTCCTATTATGTTACAGTGTTGCGGTTGAGACAAGTTGACAAAGGAATCAGCGAGATTCGTAAAACCTCTACAACATTCTAATTTCAAGTACTGCAGATGTGACAGGCTGCCAACAGAATCAGGAAGACTATTTACGCCTCTACAGTCTTCTATGTTCAAGTGTTGTTGTTGTGACAGGTTGTGAATGGTATTAGGGAGATTATTTAAATTTATACACTCTCCATAGTCCAAACACTGCAGTAGCGATGGGTTGCCAAACTGAGAGGGAAAGAAATGCGGTCTCATGAAATGGGATGCAATAATTGCAGAATCACAGAATGGATTTTAATGTACCACTTGGGTTTCAGAATTTGCAGTTGCAGACTGATAACCCCAAAACACAGAATTATTCATCGCTCCTTGCTGACACTGTGGTTGCTAAGGATAAAGGGCCTGAAAATGCAACTGGGGTTAACTCCAAAGTATACACTGATGTTGCATACTCATTTAACGACAATGATGAAGATGAGGTAGTGAAATAAAAACCCAAGGCCGAGGTAAATGGAGGAGAATCAGGCTTCTCCAAGGCAACCTTACGATCTAAAAATCAGGAGATGACTAAAGAAGAGCAGCGCCGACAATACCAAGCATAACTTGCAAGGCAAAAGAACGAGGAGACTGCAAGAAGATTGGCTGCAGGGGGCATTGGTACAGGAGATGGATTTTGCAAGAACGCTCTCAAAAATTTTGAACTAATGAAGCACTTAGGAACACGTCCTAACATTGTAAACTTTGCTTGTTTCAAGGGGCGCGCAGATAGGCAGGTAAAGGATGCTGAAAATGTTAAAACCTAAATGTGCACATTATTAGTATCTTGGCTATAATTTTCATTTTAATAAACTTACCCTAAAAATAAATCACGTCAACACTTTATTTTTAGGCTGCAGCTAACAGAAAATATGGCGACTTCGAGGGTATGCGGTATTCAGTATGTAGATCATTTAAGAATTGACAATCTGCATGAGTTATTTGATGAAGAGAAGATCAACATGACTGCCAGCTTTTTGATCAAAATTCATAACAAAAATCCAGCATCGAGAAGAATTTAGACTTTGCATAATTTATTCTTTGTGATTCTCGATCCCTTAGACCGTTTCGATTTCATAAACGATATTAAAATCTCATTCATTCATTCATTTACCAACGTTTCCTCTCCCAAATGAGCGCTTAGGAATAGGATATCTAGATACCCGAAACTATCCTCCAATTTTTTACTTCCTCCTGGCTTGGTATATGCAGCCATGTAAACACAAATTTGCTCTTCAAGAATTTTAGAAAGCCACGTGAAGGGATATTGTGGCGCTATGGCAAGCTACATGCACGGGAATGTTAACATATATTTTATCTTTTTAAGCTTTTAGGAATTTATCATTAGCATTTACCTTTCAAGCAGTGGAGTGATTTCCCATAATTAATTATTGAGAATCAAGGGTTACAAACGTATTTAAATTATTCTTAATCCTTCATAATAGCATTAAGGATAATATTACGTTGCTAATATATTATAATTAAATAATGGAATTTTATTGTCAATGTGAATATGGTTTATAGTTTTAATTTCTTTCGTTATTAATATTGAAATTAGCGATATTGTTATAGTTATCTGTTGCTTAATTAATAATAGGTCTATTCTTGTAAGGTAAAATAAAACCGTGACATTAGTAATTAGCATTATTATTTATATAATAATTTTATTATCAACCACGTTAGTAATGTTGATAATCAATATAATATTAAGGTTGATTCACATTTACAATGGGGTGAGGGTAAAAGATATTGTTAATAATAAAATATTTGTTAGTTTCTTGAATAATTCTAATGCATATGAATAAAATATTTTATTCCCTATTTAGGATTCCTTAAATCACACAAGGCCCTCTTCGATTTACAACTAAATTAACTTTACCTTTCATCTTGAACTCTTCATGTTGACTCATATTTTCTTGATGTCCATCTATGCTAACTTTATTTCACATGAGATATTCCTAAGGTTGAATTTATTTACTTAATTGATAATGTGACCATTAGCATTTCTTGTCATTCCATTAACTATTATGACATAAGAATAAATTTACTTTAAAAGCATTATCACAGGGTTTAAAATTAACATCCTCATATTCCATATAATGTCAAACATCTAGATGATAAGGATCCATTTTGATGTTTTGGATTTATACTATTAATTTAATTAGAAATCAATATTTATCTATTTCTTAACACATTATGCAATTAGTTTCTTCTTTAATCTATTTGAATCATAATATAGATTTAATCATATCCCCTTAAGATATCAATAAAATTATAGTAAAACCAAAATATTTTACATATGTACTATGCTTGCAATCTATATATATTCATATTATACCTATTAGCAAACCCATTACATCTTCAACCACAATTGCTAGTTGAATACAAACTTGAGCTAAACTTTAATTAGTAACATGTTTCACTAAATAATCAAAGCATAAGGATGATATAAACTTACCGGAAGTAAAAATGAAAGTACAAGAACAAGGATTGCAAAGGCTGATATAACAACACATGGCAAAAAGGTACGGGAATCTTCCCCAAAGAGAATCCGCTGAGAAAATATATGGATATTTTTGTGTAGGTCAAGATCCAAGACGACCGAAATGGAGGGACACTACACAAACCCACATGGTGGAAAAACATATTTATGTGATTACCATAGAGTGAAAGGACACACAACTCTCAATTATTTCAAGCTAAAGAATCTCATTAAGGACCTAATCAATAAGGGAGATATCATCATTGAAACCCAACCTAACACCTCTAATAATGAATTTATGATCTTCAAGGATCCACTACATAACCATGGGAAAGGAAATTCCTCCAATCAAGGTAGTAACTTGAATAATTGAACCAATTACCATGCCATCAACTATGACTATAATGTGAACCAAATTCAAGAAACCGATAGTCAAGTGTCTACCATTATCATAAATAATAAGAATCCTGAATGTTTTGTTACAACTTGCAGAGGTAAAGTTACCCTTCAAGGGGCTACATCCAAATATCAACCCACCACACAGTACAATCTCCTAGACCATTTGGGTAAAAATCCTAAGTAGATATCTATTCTAGAGATTTTACGTATAAGATAAGGCTTCCAAAGAGTCTTCAATACCAACCGATATAAATATCAATAAATTTCAAGCTATGGTAGGACATGTCACATTCACACATTGTCTCACATTCACTAATAAATATGTCTCAATCCATCTTCCTATTCATAATGATTCCCTCCATTTAGAATCTAGATATTTTTGTCCATAAGCATAAAACTAAACAAGTCATAGTAGATGGTGGAGCTGATTTGAACAATTGCACTTTGAAACTAGTAAAGATATTAGGATACTCTAAGGGAGTTGTAGATCCAAAAAAGAAAATAGTCATCAATATGATGATGTAGAGTGGGCCCTTCTAAAGGAACAATTACACTCCCCATACAATTCGGTCCAGTAATAAAGGATATAATATGTCAAGTCTCATATCTTGACCTCTTTTATAATGTACACATCGATCGCCCATGGATACACGCCATGCAATTTTTTCCATCTACCTTCCATCAATACATAAAATTTCCTCCCAATGGAACCAAAGTTACCATTTCAGGAGATCCTTATCCCTTTCACTATTGAAATAAATTGAGAGGAAAAAATATCAGGTTCCAAACAATGGTGAGGCTTCATCATCTTCATCCTAAATTGATCCTACTACCTTGACAATATCATCCCACTAATCTACCATCACTCTCGAGGTCAAGATCCAAGTACAATACATAGGATGTGGCGAGTATAACATAGAAGAGTCCTTTTGCATAGGACAAACTCCATTATCACCAAGGTACTATGACAAATCACATGAAAAATATTAAGCTTCTAAAATTATCATAAAAGGAAATCTAACCATATTTTCAAAATCGGGTGAACTCCATAAAGAAGACATCAATCAAGACATATCTAAATGGCTTTACAAAGATGAAGAAGAGGTCATCATATTACCTGTTGAGAAATACTCTAAAGGATTTCAAATAATGGAACAAATGGGATATGATGATCATAGTGGTCTTCATCTAAAAAAAAAAAAGGAATTGTGAAACCTATTTTCATAACACCAAAACCATGTTCTCAAGGGCTTGGCTTTGAAAAATAGGAGACTATGTCCTTTGATATTGGGATTGTCCTTACAAAAGAAGCAACAAATTTTCCTGAAGTTGATATTTCTAACGAGGGTACTTCTAATGACTCTTTAGAATTTATTGTTGAGCTATTTGAGGAATATAATGTCAACACCTTATGATCCATGCCCTTTAACCTTACATCATCCAACATCAGTCTTTCATTAGTCTACCCTCAAATCATTGATTGGGATCAATGAGGACCTTTGAGTCTAGATATATTCTAAAATGATGAAACCATAGATGGGTTCATGAGACTATAAGATGTAATTCCACTTGGGGACCATATAGTTGGTTTCACTATAGATCTTGACAATATGACATACATTGGAGAGAAAGCCAAAAAATACATTCACAAAAAGATAACAATCATAAAAGGGTCCCCTAGTGAAAATCGTAATATGACACTTTCAAACCAAAAAATAGTAAAAACAAAGGACACATATGCCAACAAAAACCTTTCTAAGGCACCTAAGTATGGAATACTTAAAATCCTCCCTTTATCCATTAATTAGGAGAAATCGAGCTAGTGTTTTTAGATCAATATAAAGAAGTCAACATCAAAACAACAAACAATCTTAGGATCACTCATTTTGCAACAGCATTATTAGATCAGGAGAGGACTAAGTTCATCATATTATTTCAGGATAGACAAGTGAAATTTTTATGGTCCTATGTGGATAATTTAGGATTAGATCCAAATTTAGTTCTCCATCACCTAACGGTAGCCCCAGGGGCAAAGCCTATCAAACTGTAGAAGGTACATTAAATACATCTAGATATCACATTATTAGTCAAAGCAGAGCTACAAAAATTACTAGACTTGGGCTTCATCAAACCAATTGACTATCCTAAGTGAGTATCTAATCGTGTACCTTTTACCAAGCCAAATAGGGGCATATGTATATGCACGAACTTTAGGGACCTTAATAAAGGGTCATATATAATGCCCTCTATTCAAGGAAATTCATCATTGCTATACATTTCCACCACCACATTGACATTAGGAGCTTTACTTACACATCATGACTCTTTAGGAAAAAAAGGTTCATATAGTATATCAATCACACCTTAGTGGGATATGAGCTCACATATAATCCTACTAAACATGCATTTTTGGTAGTTGTTTTTTCTTCTGAAAATCTAATACATTATATGATAAATAATCAAACCAAGCTAATCACCAAGATTGATCCCCTTCAATACATGTTAAACAAAACAACACTCACAAGCAGGCTAGGGAAATGGGTCATGATCCTCAATGAATTTGACATCAAATATGTAGACAAAAAATATATCAAGGGACAAGTGATTGTTGATTAGTTAGTAGATGCTCCTACAATTGTAGATAACTCATTCATATTTTATTTCCTAGATGAAGTAATATTCATGGTGATCTACCCTCACTTATGGAAATTGTTTTTTTATGGTTCATATACTCATGATGGATCAAGAGTGAGTGTACTATTTGCTACCCCAAAAGGTGATTGTATCTTGAAATCATATCGTTTATCATTCCCTTGCACAAATAACATTATTGAGTATGAAGTATTGATCATTTGACTAAGAATGCCAATAAAATGGAAGATCAAGGAACTACAAGTTTTTGGTGATTCCTAATTAGTTATCAAAAAAGTGAATGATGATTACAAAACTAAGGATGAGAAACTCCAATCATATAAGAAAATTTTGGACACTTTCAAGGATTAATTTACCCAAATATCATTTGAGCATATCCTCGAGATAGCTAACAAAGTAGTTGATGCAATGGCAACTATTGGGTCTCTTTTAGACATGCCACATAATACTCAACATTTTGAGTTCTTAGTGAAACGACTCTTAATCTTTGTATTCAATGTCCCATAATGTGAACTTGTGTATGAAATTGTTGTTTTGGTCCCAAATATCCTTGGTATCAATAAATTTATGCATATCTACATCATAATAACCTTCCACATGATTTATCCTCCAATCAATGAAAAACCTTCATTAGACACTCATCCTACTTCATAATACTTGGTGATATATTTTATTGGAGTCTTAGTAGTACTCTCCTTAGGTGTCTAAACTTGGAAAAAACCCAAACTGTCTTCGATGAGGTACATAATAGTATTTGGGGCACACTCTAGTGGTCCTAATCTATCTAAGAAACTTGTGAGAACTGGTTATTATTGGCCTATAATGGAACAAGAGGCCCATCAATTTTCTAGAAAGTGTCAAAAATATCAGCAACATGGAGACCTCATTCATGCACCAACACATGAGCTACAAAGAATTACTATATTATGGCCTTTTTCATAGTGGGGACTCAACCTTGTAGGTAAGATCCACCCCTCATCATCACTATTGTAGAATATTTTACAAAATGGATTGAAGCCATTCCCCTCACTTTAATCACTAGAAATAAAATAGCTAAGTTCATACTCAATTATATCATTTACCGGTACAATTTCCCTTCAACCACTATCACTAACAATAGGAAACCTTTTAAAAATTAGGAGGTTCACAACCTTTGCTATACGTTTTATATCCAACATCGATTCTCCACCCCGTATTACCCTTGAAGTAATCCCAAGTTGAGGTGACAAATAAAAAAATAATAAATATCCTCAAAAATATAGTCAACGACACTGACCATGATTAGAATATCCACCATAACCTCACCCTATGGGCATACTAAACTAGTATTTGCACACAAAAAAGATCCACTCCTTATTCATTAGTTTTTAGATTTAAATTAATCTTACCTGTAGAGGTCAAACTTCTAACACTAAGGGCATCTCTACAACTACCATTATTGATGAAGAGTACTTAGTATTTAGAATCCATGACTTATAAATGCTAGATGAAAGGTGTCTTCAGGTGCTCAATCATCTACAAGATTATAAAAATCACCTTCATCATAGCTATAACAAGAAGGTTGTATCTCATAAATTTGAGATAGGAGATCTAGTACTTAAGGAGAACCAAAAGAATCAACAAGATTGTGAAAATAAATATAAGTTTGAACCAAACTGGCAAGGACCTTTCATTGTTATAGCAACTTATGGATCTAAAGCATACCAACTGGCTACACTTGAGGGTGAACCGCTAGATGAACCCATCAATAGCGTTCACCTAAATAATTTCTTTACATGATTCTCAAAGTATCCTAATTGAAAATAAAAAAATGGAAAAATATCAAAAGTAAAGAGAAATAATATGCCTTATGGTGAAAACGACTTTAATGGCACCTTGGGTAAGTATCATAGTGAAAAATTGTTTACAAGCACCATGTGTAGAAACCACTATCTACCATCAATTAGCACTTGAAATCCACTCCATGCATAATAAAATATTTTCATGCACCTATCGCTCCTATCATGGCTTGCTAATTGTCAATATTTAGTATCATTCTATTCCTCTAGGTCATAATAAGTTTCACAACATTCATCTCATAATAAATGAATCATATACCTAATTAGGGGGAATTTCCTTTACCTAATGTTTAGATTGGATCCTTGGATTTAGTATCAGAGGGAAAACCTTTCATAACTGTCATGTCATCATCACATACTATCCATAATAAATGAGTTCACTTATCACAAACCATAATAAAATTAGATCATCCTCATCCATCATTGCCATAATAAATTTCCAATGCCTACACATGACAATCAAGCAAATAAAAAAACATGTATTACCTAAAAACATAGATCATTCATGACATAATCACAAATAAAGTACTCTTGTTGAACTAGCCTACTACCTATAGATCAATTGCCTAACCAAATCTATCCAATCTTATCCAAACTATCATGCCTTGATGGATGTATCTTTCTGTCAATAGGCATTACCATATCTGAGCACACATCTTTTGGAAATACAACCTAATGATTTTTGATATGCTTGGTCAATGAGTCTTTTTATTTGATTGACTTATATATTTCACTATTCCTATGATACTTGAGGATATCTCCACGAGATTAGAGAACCACGAATGAGGCAAGGTCAACACTTTTGTATGATGTGTTTGTGGATTGTTCTTATTGCATTATTGGGACTTTCATGTTCCTTATGTGTGTTAGAATTGCTTCTAGCATTAAAAAAATTCCTATTCAAATAAGGTCATTTAAATACCTTTTCTGCATTGGGGATATTATGCCTTAAGTTCCATTTTCCTCACATATTTTGACAAGGTTATATTATGTCTAGTATGTATGAGGATAATCCTTCTTGTTTGTAGTGTCAATTTTCATGCAAAGGATACCAAATTCACCATGGTTGTCATACCTTGCTGCATATATATCCACTTTCCACAATAAAACACTTTATGATGATAAAAAAGCACAATATCTATCAATATTCATATCCATCTAAATCAATCTATTTATCCATCTATCTCATATCTATTTATCTCATCTCATTCATCATGAAATGTGATATCTATCAAAAATAACCATCTCATTACTATCGTCTACCGTACTAACTCACAATCATACATGTATCATGACACAACAAAAAACAAAACATAGTGCATCCATAGCATCCATACATATAAATTGCATGCATAAACAAAATAGAATCCTCAAACTCATATCATAGAAAATTCCATCACTTGATCATAAGTACCACACCTATAGATCTCATCGCATGCATATATCCTTGATCCATTACCATAGACATCATATCGGTCATATTTGTATCCTCAAAAATATAAAATGTCATAGCATTACATCATGCCAATATCTAGTCTAAGAATCATCATAAATTCATTACATCATTTATCATAGCATCAAATAGGATCATCAATACATACATAAATCCATTGCATAGAAAAATCAAAGAGAGATCTTAACATCATCACATAACATGCATAAATATTTTCACAAAAAATGAATCTCATCTCATATATCTCAAAAAAAATGTATCATGATATATCAATATACAATATTTGTACATGGGCTCATCAAATATAAATATTAAATACATCAGCCCACATGAAAAAAATCATAGTGTGTCTACAAAATATAGTCAATATATACAACATGAGCTATAGGGAACTCCCTCCCTCAAAAAAAGAAGGGGTTGGTTGTTACGACCCTGATGGCCATGCTTGTTGTGACCCTATGGTCATGTCCATATTTTTTCCTGCTCTCCACTCTACCCTAGTGGTGGTCTAGGAGGTGGTGGTTCCATCACCCCCTCACTCATTGATCTCTATTATCTATTTATCTTGGATCAATTGCATGTAAAACTAGTAGCTCAATAATTCAAGGGTAGAAATCCCTCATTAAATATTTGTAGTGAGGACCTCTTATTCTAATCTTGTAATATCTATCATCTTTGATGTCAAACCTTGGGCAACATCTCACACCCTAAGAAGAGATTGCTCTAATATCTGAAATTGGGTGAATTATTTGTCCCTCTTTGTTGTCCTACTAGCTAGTTGTTCTTGCACACTAGCTAACTACACTTGTAAACCCTAAACCTAGGCCTACAATGTCGCAACCTATCCACCATCCCATGCAACCTACTACACAACTGATGGTTGCACTACCTATTGCACCACTGGTGATGGAATCACTACCTATTGTACCATAGGTGGTGGCATAGCTACTTGATGAATATTAGGTACTTATCCCATTGGAGGCACCACTGCTACTCCTAATCCTCCACCACCTCCACCATCATATCCTCCTCCTCCTCCCTTAACATCTCCATGATCCACTCAGTGACATACTCACCCACCTCTCCTCCCATCCCATCCTCCTCTACCCTTCCCCTACTGGATCTCAACTGAGTTTGTCTCATCCTTGCCCACCAAGTATATCCTAGTATAGTCCCTGCATCAATAATATCTAGTCATAGTACCCATTACACAGGTACTAACCCCTCAAAGTCACTAATGGTTGTGTTTAGGCTAATCATTGGGCCCTAGTATGCGACTGCTCTTTGTGACCTGACATATACGGCCTCCCCCATTAGTGAATCTTATCTCTCTAAACCACTTGCAAACCTGATCAATAAGATATAACTCTATGATTTGTGTCAATCACCTGATCAAATAGCTAGTTAGTCTACAATATGGGAGATGGTCTCCATAATTAGACCATGCCTCACATTATCTCCATAGCCTCAAGTAAAACTAACCATTTCATATATAGCTCATCTCCATTAAGGAACATCCTCCAACTTTCATTGGATCACCACACCATCATATCTCCATATAAAAGGGTATCCAGGTTCCCGTGATTTTTTAGATACTAGTCTCGTAATCACTATATTCTCCCATGCCCAAATATGCAAGAGAGTAACTCCACATCCTATACTCGCTCCAAATAGGTAGACTAATTGATGTAGGTAATGGTATAGGGTCGCCAACATGCAGGGACCCCATGCATAAATCACCCCATCATCGACCATCCTCTCAATCACTACCCCATATCCAATGAGAAAACCCCAACCTCTCCTATCAAGAACTAACACTTTGTTGATCATTACCTCTATCAACACTGGTAGTGTGTCAAAATGTGCCTATATATAGCCTAAATTGATGGCATAATCATCTATTCCTAGGTCATCTATCATAAAAATTCGATTAAGCACGCTCTCTCCATCATCCGTGTCATATAAAACCCACCCACCATGGATCAAGATGTGCAGGATCCTCCACAAATCCTTGAGAGTAATATTTTCCTCTCTAGTAGGCAACAAAAAGGAGCTTCACTCATTGTACCACCTCTTTGATAAAATATTCATCATTCCCCTATTTACATGAACCTTAGGCATATAGGCAATATAGTATAGTCCAACCACTCTTAGAAACATGTGTTCATCCTCAGTGAGCTACCACCTCAACCTAATTGCATTTGGATGCTTCTCTTAAGACATCAAAGGCTCACAACCATCATGAATCCATCATGCACTCTTTATCGATTGTGCTAACCAATAACTTTCTATTTGAAACCTAAATGTCTTATATTCCACTGATTAACAACTAATTTTTTCAGTTGTACCATTTCAATTATCAGTTGTGACCTAACAAGTATTTCTATCATTTTAGGCATCAAATGTGAAACTTTAGACATTTACGCCATTCCTAGCATCAGATGCACAACCATAAAGCAATTGTACAAAATCTGGTGTCATTTGTGCCACAAAATGCATTTGCACCACCCAATTTTCATTGCATAATTATAGGGAAATTATGCAAAAGCATGTCATTTGCACAATTTTGTCCTTCAATTGAACAATGTGGAAAATGCATTATTTTTTGCATCATTTACATGAATTTATAATCCTAATGCACAATTGAAAAACCCTAAACATTATGCCTAATAAGTGCATTGAATGCACAAAATCACAAGCCAAGTAGGGGCATATATCTCTGCTAGTGTGTCATCTTGTTGTCCATAGGTCTTGACCCTCTTGAATGCATGATGATCTCCAACTAGAATTCCCACCATCATCTATGCACCTTCTCTCTCAAGGACTCTAGAGCTCTCAAATTCTAGGAGTACAAACGAGGATAGTGTCCCCCAACATGCTATTTATAATGACTACCCATAATTACTTCTACCCACCCCATCACCCTCCCTCCCCTCATATATCTTGTGTTCTTCTCTGCATCCTCTTGACATCACTTCACCTAATTTTACCATTTTCGATCTAATTAACCAACTTCATCACACTTTTTCATGAGTTTGACCTAAAAAAAAAATGTCAAACTCCCGAGGGGGCATCCTACCTCCATTTCTTCCTTATCTAGGGTAAACTAGGGTATATTGTCATAAAATCCTTCATACTTTCTTTGAAACAATGTTATAAAAACACATTGTCTCAAAGAGGGGCAAAATGTAGACACCTAAATTTGACTAACACATTTCTTCCAAAACATCACCATTTCTGTCATCAGGTCTCATCAATTTGTCTTCTGCATTTATATAAATAATTTCATTATTTAATTAAATTAACATTATTTCTCCTTCATCTTGAAAAATTAAATAATTTTTAATTATTTAAATTTTGAATTTTCCCTCCACTTCTACTTTAATTATATAATTTTGAATGATTTAATTAAATTATTTATTTCACCAAATGTTTTCCTATATTAATTTATTCTCCTCTTCCAAAATAGATTAAATAATTTATAATTATTTGGTTTATTTATTTCAACATTAATATTTTCCTAAATCACATGAATTGAATAATTATTTATAATTATTTGATTGAAACTCATTCTTCTTCTTAACATTATCCTCTTCTAAAATAAACAAAATTATTTATTTCCCCCTTTGCACATGAAATAAATAATTTTTTTATCAATTTATTAATTACTCATGCATTTACACCTCACCAGTCAACTCCCACTCACTTCAATTTCACTCCTCAATCAATTCAATCCTCCATCCAATCTATTATTTCACTAATAGTCAGTCACACTTATCTCTTCAATCAATTCTCTTAACCAATTCATACGATTAGTTAGCTCAAATCATGCAATCAATTAGATCCTCGTCAATTCCTCTCAAACATTTTTAGCCATTGATATTTTCAGTCTCACATTTGATCTCAAACATTGATCGATATCACCTAGAATCTATAAATTCAGTTATCATTCATCTATTCTCTATCTCTCTCCTTACAAGAAATCTATACACATCGTTTTAAAGTGTTTTGTGCTAAGAATTTGAGAGAAACCACACACACCATTCTTCAAGGTGAAGTTCAAGAATAATGAAGTTAAGCAAGGTCATCATGCAAGTTTGCATTGGTTTATTCATTTGATTTCCTTATGCTTCATTGGTGATTTTTGGAAGTTGATTGCGTTTTGGTTATTTGATGTTTCTTTCCATCTATTTTCACAATCCATTTTCATGATCCACACCTATCATTCCCTAACATAATTCATTTCATTAATTACATATAAGGATGACTAGGTGAATTTTTTATTTAAACCTTACATATAAATACATATTTTAAAGAATAAAGGAATATATAATGTAAGATAATATTAAAGGACTTTTATCTATCATTTTAACATTTATTAGAATATGAACTTGTGTTCACTTATTTATCACCAATTTGAATTGTTCTTTACTACACATTAAGATTATAAAAGAAAAGAGTTAAAATTAAGAACTATTCCAAACTCAATAAATAGGTTCTAAACTCCTTCACAACACCAAAAATATTTCTAATCATCCAATAATATTTCCAACAATGTAATGAAATTAAACTCAAAATATTGTCGAGGAATGAAACATTCATCAAAATTTTACAAAGAACCCAACATAATTGATAAACAACATATAATTTCTACAAAAAAAATGTTTAAATAAGAAGGTAAAAATTCACTATGCAATATGTGATTGCAATGGCTAGAAACCACTATAATTCCTAAGATGTGATTGTAATTAACTTGATAGGAAGTTGCAAAACCCCAGAAATACTAAAAATGGATTTTTTTAAGAACTCTTCTAACATAATTTTTTAACCTTCCAAATCAACAAATTACAATTATGAGATTTTTACAATGCAAAAGAACCAATAAAATGCATAAAGGACCTAAAATGCATCCACATTTCCCAAAGGTGAATTTTTTACAAGAATGAAGTAAAACATACGACTAAGCTTTATTTTCCAATAGAGGATTCTATAGAAGTGCCCTATAGCCCATTGAATCACAAATTCAAACAAGGCTCAACTCTCAAATTTGAAAAATGATAACTTTGAAATGTTACATGTAAAAAACCTAATTCAAACAAAGTCCATAATTCACTCATATAATTTTTTATTCAAAGAGAAAAATATATTTCATATCCATTTGGTAACTTGCAACATCAATATGCAATGCATATGTTAAATCAATAAGATCAATATCCATCTTTTATAAAATTATTTAAAGACAAAGAATGGTTAAGATAACTCATCGTTCAAGCTCCATGATTCTAAGTCTTCAATCCAAAAGTAGGAAATTCTACCACTTGATCATTGTTGGTGTAATTAATTATTTAATTACACTTACATAAGTTTACTTAGGCATTTAATTATATTCCTAGGTATCATTTACTAGGTGATAGGTTCACATGTTTGCTTAGGATATAAGATTCCTTCTAGAAAGATGAGTTGTCTTTTCTAGAAGTCTTATCTTATCTAGCATCATTTCCTAGGTAGTTAGTTTTTACATGTCATAAGATTATGACACATGTCAACATCATATTACATACTACATCTCAACCTTGCTTATATAAGCAAGGCTTCATATGTACATTGCCATATTCAGTTTGACATTCTTGCATCCTTAATCATAGCATGATATTTTTGTCACATCTCTCTTGTGGAAGTTATTTTGTCTTGCAGGTGATTGTGGGGTGTTTGAGGAGTTCACCATAAACTCCTACATGGTATCAAAACTTTATTGCTGTAAACTTCTTCCCAAATTTGAAGGACCAATCTTGGCATGAAAGCCTTGTTGGGTGTGAGTTGGGGTCTTGAGAACCTTGCCATTGAATCCAAGGAATCAGAGAAAGTCAAGATTGGCTTTTGTTTCATCAAAATCTAGCATATTTTGTCAAATATGCAAGGGTTTGATCTAGCCATTTTTATTGGAGTCGTTTTCATTTTTGCTTTAGAAATCTAGCTTCCACTCATTTTGAGAAAATAATTTCTAAGTTTTGTAGCCAGGGTTGGAATCTCAATTGGGTATCTTTTAGATTTTGCATATCTTGTACAGATTTGAAAAAAATTGTTGTACAAAAATCGTCATGCATCATTTTTCTCTTGGCTGAAGGTTAAAAAAAATCATTTTTTCATCTTCTACTTGTTGGATCAAAAAACTATTTTTGGGTTTCTAATATTGTCTACAAACAATGAGTAGATCTTTCAAAAATCAAATCAGAAGTAAACTTTTTTTTGCTAGAAAACCCATTTCTTGTAGGCTAAATTCAACTTTTTTTGAAAAATTCATCTTTTGGCCACGGTGTCCATTTTTGGCAAACGAGATATCAACAGAAAGCTAGTTTCGAGCACTACATAGTGGTGTAGGCCATTTTTTTAGATTTGGTCATCTACACAAATTTGAGGTTATTTTTCATCATAGAGGTGGATGTGAACATTCATCAGTGCATGCACTATTTCCTTTTTTGTGTGCATTAAATTTGCATTTTCTCTGCACTTCATTTCAGTTCCAGATCATTTCTCAATCGACTATTGCTTCATAGATTCTAGAGTTGTGTTAGTTTGTGAGTTTTCCAGTGTTCCTTGGCATTAGGTTTGTTGTTGCTTTTCATTATTCTGACTTGAGTCCTTGAGTGACTCTAATATGGTTTCTAGCAAACATAAGTATCTTTCCTTTCTTTCTGAATTAAGGATTCTAGTGTTACTCCATAGTGTACTTCCAGTGCTTCTCTTGCAGCAGGTTATCTCATTATAGGGGGCTAAATGGTCTCTCTTTTTATCCTTTGTGTAGATGGAGATTAATTGGATTTGTGATGGATATCTTTATTGTATCTTTTCTCCCTTTTGGAGAGGAGTTTTGTCCCACTGGGTTTTCTCATTTTCTCTGTTTGTGAGAGATTTATTTTCATTGCATTTGTACATGGGTACCTAACATGGCCTCGCAGTCGGGACCCATCATTGTATCTTTGCATCATTTGCATAATAATTTCCTCCCTAAGTTGCACTTATGAGGGGTGTTGGTGTAATTAATTATTTAATTACACTTACATAAGTTTACTTAGGCATTTAATTATATTTCTAGGTGATAGGTTCACACGTTTGCTTAGGATATAAGATTCCTTCTAGAAGGATGAGTTGTCTTTTCTAGAAATCCTATCTTATCTAGCATCATTTCCTAGGTAGTTAGTTAGTTGTCACATGACATAAGATTATGACACATTTCAATATCATATTACATACTACATCTCAACCTTTCCTATATAAGCAAGGCTCCATCTGTGCATTGCCATATTCAGTTTGGCATTCTTGCATCCTTAATCATAGCATGATATTTTTGCCACTTCTCTCTTATGGACGTTATTTTGTCTTGCAAGTGATTCTAGGGTGTTTGAGGAGTTCACCATAAACTCCTACAATCATGTGGTCCCTATAGGGCTATGCCAAATTTCTTAAGAGGATGATGACATAAATTCAAATAAAAGACAAAAAAAACATATTTTGAAAACATGTAAATACACTTTACACAAGGGTTTTCTCAATATAGTATGGATCTCTCAGGATGTTAAAGAGAAGGATTGTAGGAGTAGAAAAATACATTGGAGTGTCTTTCACTATAGAATTCCAAATTCTTTAATGATTTTTAAGGGAAAAACATAAGGAATATCAAAATTACCTTGCTTCTATTAATAAATGCCAAGAATATCATAAGCACCATATCTCTCTTTTAGTATTTAAAAAATCACCATCCTTCATGATTTCTTCTCACATATCCAATGGAACTCATTGTTGATTCTGAAACCACACTTCAAGCCTCCTACATACCTATCAATTCCACAATTAAATTAGAATACCTAACCATAAAGGTGGCTCTTAACAAAGGCAGGGTAGAACACATAAATACGTATGCAACACCTACATATATTTTAATCTTCCCTCCTCATTTTTTAACATACCCACTTGAGCATAAATGGTATTCTTATTTTTCTTAAAAAACTAAATGCATGTGATTTTCTTCATGAAAGTTCATAGAAAATCTATTAATGAATTTTTGGACATAGAAGAAACTAATGTTAAACAATTCTTTCAAGCACATTCACACACTTGACAATGGTTCAAAATAATTTCAATAATACAAAACAATAAGAGGGAAAACTATAACTATAAAAAAACTTATAATCTTGCACAAATGGTTTTTTGAAGATTCCTCAATCCTCTTCAAGCATTTTCCTTTCCTTTGCAAACTTTTCCCAAGTCTAAATATCCTTTGTCAAGCAAAAAATATCAAGGACACTATTTTTGGTTTCTTTTTTCTTCCTAAGCTCTCTAATTCTCAATGTGCAAAGTGGAAAATGAATCCGAAGACTATAAAACCTTAATTTAACCTATTTCCAAGAATAAAAACTCAACCCTAACTCTCAACATCTTCAGTAATGGAAACATGTTGTTTTACATTATCACTGGGCTAGTCAATGAGTAAAATAATACCTTTTAAAGAGATAAGGAAAAATCAAGAAAATAAAATAGATATTCCCCACCCACATAACATAAATATAAAATTCCTATGATGTATGGTATTGTGGATGCTAAAACTAGGTTTAATTATTATGGCGTAAATGCCTTCTTAAGGTTGCTAAACAATAAGTAGTATAGTTTGTTGTTTCTATTGTTTCGGCTGATGTTGTTTCCTAGCCTGTCTCTCCTTTGATGTTTCAACTCTTTGTATTTTTTGGGATCAAGGCCCTTTTTTCTTTGCTTTTATAATAAAAAACATAAATATAAAAAATAAATTTAACAAAAAAAACTTGCTCTGCAACTTTATCACTCTTGCAAGTTTGAATTTCCTTTGATCACGACGCCTGCTTGTGGGGGGAGGACCCTATTCCCCTAGATCATGCACATCCTATTCCTCCTATTATCCCTTTTTCCCTATTATCCCCTTGGATGGGACTGAAACTTCCACTGACACTAGTGGTGGGGTCGCTTCCTCTCCAAAATTTGATGGCTTGAAAGGTGTCATCCGTGGAGAGTTGGTGGACACTTGTGGTACTAGGGCCACCCTTGAATACTTGGATTTATATGAGGGATCCTCTATCAAACTCCTTGACTTGATTTTTGATTGAATCCTCTCCTCAATGAATAACTCACAGGTAGGAAAGTTTTTCTCATTTCAGATTGACATTGAGATGGTTCATTGATGGATGTCCACAAACTAGAAGCTTAAGGGAAGTGTTTCCACAAGTGCTATATTTGTTGGCCTCTTTATTTTTAAATTCACTTCTAATGAAGATCTCATTGGGTTCCTTACACAGGGACCTTGGTTCCATGGTAAAAATAGCTTGTCCCTATGTCCCTAAAAGTCAGATTTTGACCCAATAGTAGATTTAAATAAAATAGCTCCATTCTGGATTCATGTACCAGGTCTCTCACTTGAGTTCTGGGATGAAGAAATTTTCAAATCAATTGGAAACTGTTTTGGACACTTTTTCATTGCTTATGGGGTTACAAAGGCCAAATACAAGATAGTTTTCACCTATTTTTTTGTTAATGTTGACATTAATAAAACTCTTCCTAAATTTATTACCCTCTAATCAAAGTTAGGAAAATGGTTCCAACACATTCAATATGAGAATGCTACAGTATTTTTCCAAAACTATTTGAGATTTAGAATCTCCTTACTAACTGCAAAGCCCCAAAAAAATAAATATCTAATCCTAAAGACCCCATTTCCTCACATTTGGTTGAAGGGACTGACTACCCCTTTACTGAGAATCTCTTTACCATTTTGAAATCCCCTACTAAATAACCCCTTCAAAATGCCTTGGCGTTGAAAGATTCCTCCAATTTATAGTCTTCTCACCCTCCTCATGTAGTTTCTCATCCCTTTGTGCCTCATATTCTTGAGGAAGGAGAGATCCCCTACCTCATTCTTGCTTCTAGTGGCCAGGCTCCTCATTCCTAGAGTGTCTTTATGAATGCAGATATGCCCATCACCAAATCTCGACCCTCTCCTATGGTGCCTCTTGCTAATATTCCTATTCAACACTCTTGCTCCTAATCTATTATTTTTTAGTTACTTTAAGGACTTATGCTCTCACCGAGATCTAGCCCTAGTGCCTCACAGATTGATGATGGTTGGTCAAACACCAAAAAAGAAAATCAGGAATAAGAAAATTGGTGTGGGAGTGGATTCAAAAGAGGGTAGGCCCTCCGAATGTCAAATGAGATAGAAGGAAATAACAAGGGATATTGCTTGTGGAAGGCATAAGACCTTGGAGTCAACTACTAAACACCATAAATGAAATTCCTCTCTTGGAATATAGTAGGTTTGAATAGCCCTCAAAAACAACATTCTCTCAAGACTTGTATCCATGAGAATAATATTGATATCCTCTTGATCCAATAAGTTAAAATGAATTAGGCTACCTTTCATCCCGTGGCAAACCTTATTTGGCCTAGGGCCATGATTTTTATAAGTGATTCTCAAGAAGCCTCTAGTGGGATTGTGACTATGTGGGACCCGTTGGTGGCTTTTGGTACTCTCTGTCAATAGTATGGTTATTAAATTTTCCAACTATATTTTCTCTTGGATCCTTATCAATCTTTATGCACTCAACTTCTGCAATGCTCGTAATGCTATTTGGGAGGACATCTCTCAACAAATGATGGTTAACATAAATTATTAGTGGTTGATAGATGGTGAATTTAATACCCCCTATTCCTTTTAGAGAAACTTGGGGGATTGACTGACTACACTAACATTATGGAAGATCTAGCGGACTTCATCAACACAACAGGCCTAATGGACATTGAATTGTAGGGACAACCTTTTACTTGGACCAACCACAAGAAAGGTAATAATCTTATCCAGGTCAAACTTGTCTATTTTATGGTCTCTTCTAACTAGGATATTGATTACAACTCCAACTTGGTGGCCCTACCTCGGACTATCTTGGATCATAATCCTATACTTCTTTCCTAGGCTGATAAACCTCGCAAGGGACCTTTTCCTTTATTCTATGAAATTATGTGGACTACCCATCTTGATTTTAGAGATTGCATCCTTAATTGGTGGAACACCCCCTTCTAGGGTATGGAAATGTATAGTGTCCCAAAAATAGAACCTAATAAAAGATAAGGTGAAGTGTAGCATGCCTAATGTTTAACCCAAATAGTTTATTTATTTTTTAAACCACATGTGAATAATATATGTTTGTAAAATATAGCAATAAAAAAATTATTTTTCAATTCCAATAATAAGATGCACATTTGAAATAATCCCATTTCAAACTTCCATTGCATTTACAAAAGAAACATTACAAAGTCCCAAGAAATGCTTTCATATTCCATAATTCCATAATTTCATTTCAATGATAAAAATTTCCCATTTACATTTTCTCAATAAGAATGTAGATACATGAATACATATATAGCTTCCATGATCTTTAATGAAACAGAGATACAAATGGTCAAGATGTCCTTATCGGCATACATCCTCAAATTTTGGCTGCCAACTGTATGAGGGAGAGCATCACTCAAGCGCTTTTACACCAACCACAAACTTACTACGGTCCCCCACACATCTATCTTACTAGTAAGATGGCCCTACCCTTCGATGAAGAGATTGGTTTGGTAACCTCATAATTCTAGCCTCCCTAATCATAGTGTTGTGTCCTACATAACTAGAGCTACCATACATTGGCTACAACCTACACGTATGATGTTCAATGCCTAGTATGAAAACCTAGCTCACAATGAACCGACAACTTAAACTGTGGCTACTTGCACTACTTTGGCCAAAGCTTGATATAATCATTCGCTCAAAAGTGAGGTCATATGTTTACCCACCCCTTAGCTCAATTTGGTATTTGACCATTCGTACTCTTTCAATCATAACATACATTTAATCCTAAAGGTAATGACATAACAAAGTGACCAACTAGGTTACTCCCATCCACGGATTATCCTAATCCTAGGAACAACCAAGTTAACCACCCATGTTCGAAACTGACATCATAAACAAGGTACTTCAGGATAACATTATTTCCCACATTTAATATTCTATGTAAACATCATATGGTTTATTAAAACCTAGATATAGATCAAATAGTGAACATATTCACACAATTCCATCATAGAGAATATATACATATATATCATTCCATAGGGTTTCATCAAACAATATTCCACCAAAGTCAAGCCAGATCAACCGAAATGAGAAATAACTTAAATTCATTCAAGCAAGCTCAACATGCATATAAATAATATTTTTTCCAACCACTTGCATTCATAAACAAATATTATTTCAACATAAAATGAATAGAGTAATAAAATCAGAATGCTTGGAATAATAGATCCAGAATAATGTGTTGCTTCCTAAGCTCAAACCCCCACAGTCACACTTGCTTCTCCTTTTAAACTCAACCTAACACCAATAGTAGCTTCTCACAAAAACTCTCCACCAATGCAAATTCACAAAGCCAACTCTCTTTCTCACTAAAGAACTCAACAATTCACTTGCACAAAAAACTACAACAAAATAACAAATGAATAAGAAGAAATCAGAATGAGTAAAAAATGGTAGAGAGGTAACCTCTATTTATACCAAAAACTAAGAAACTCAATGCTACAAACAAGCTCCTAAATCCACCACCTTTTCTCTTCTTGCTGCCACCACTCAATAGTAAGACTAATTCCTCCTCTAAATGCATCGACTTGGCCAACCAAAATGAAATATGGCTGCTAAATCACTCAGCTTGCAAACACATAAATAGTCCCATTATTTCCAACTTATTTACAATGGATGAGTCGCCTTTTTTAAGTGACAACAATGACTCTTTTTACTGAGTCAATCAAAGAAATGTTCAACTACAAGTTTCCTATTTGCAAAGAAATTCGACTACCTTCATAAGCTTCAGCCAACTCTATTTTGACAGTCTTTGAACTCATTTTAAGTTGTGTGTTAGTTTCACAAACTTCTAACTGTTTTCTTCCACCTATTGTGGCGCTTACACTTTCCACATCAACTTGTTGTGCGTGGTTATTATTTTGCAGAAACTTTTAAACATATTTCCTTGTTCACTATAGCACTAGATTATGTGTTTTTCATATTTCCTTTATTTGCATTCACTTTACAAACTGTGTTGCCTTCATTCTCTTACATATGCACATTATATACACGCTTCACTTTGTTATTAGATTTTTGGCTTTTCTATATTCCAAGCTCTATAATATAGCCTGTGCTACATATGCGCCCAAATTTACTTTAATACATTTCAAAATACTTTTTAAATATATATATATATATATAGATATTATTAATATATTGATGTAATATATATTTCATTGTTATATTATATATATAGTATATATATACACATTTTATTAAATCATTATTTTCCAATCACATATACGTATATATACTAACGATTATATATGTATATATACATATATTAATATGCATGTATTTAATATATTCATATACATATATATTAATATATATACTATATAAATATATTATTATCTTAATATCCATATACACACATATATTTTTATATCCATCAATCAATATATATACATAATGTATATACATATATATATATATGTATATATATTTCAAATATGTCCAATCGATATTCTCATGCATATGGTATATCCATACATGAGTATGCGTAAATATGTCTACCTATGTATACACATGTACGCAGATATTCATATGTATGATTTATTGTAAACATGTGCATATATACATATATACATTCTTATGTATACACTCATCAATTAATATATGAAAATAAACACACGAAGAAAAACTTGCACTTAGCATAGATATTTAGTCACATAATCCTGTTGATGGGTGTTTTAGCACTTTCTCAACACAAGTAATGCAAAGGTGCATCACCTCTCTTGAAAGACAATCTCCAACAACAAATTGTCGAAAATCACCCCAAGGTCTCTCGGGTGTCAGGTCATGACATGCATGGAATTCTTCAGTTGGTATTTGATGTGATTTTGTTGGTAATCACAAGGAAAACTTATGGGAGTTAGGCTGGAAGGAAGTTGGATCTTAGAATGGATTTCTTGAAGTGGAAAGTTAATGTGCAATTTTCTATAGGTTCGGACAACAATCTTAAACACTTATTTTGACTTGAGATTTGGCTTTACAATGTGCAATGAACCTTAGCATAGGTTGTTTATTAAAAGAAAAGAGAAAAGGGGCAGGGAAGGGAAGAGTTTCTTGGATTTGCACTTAGCAATGAACAGTGATCATGGAGGGTTCTACTATGGACAGCTTCCTTAGAACATAATTTCACTAAACCAGATTTGTGCACAGTATCATGAAATTTGTGCAAGCTTCTAAGGATTGCAAATATTCGATTATCCATCCACCATAAACATGCATGAACAAAAAATAGAAGCTGGGACCAGCTTCATATTTATGCCCAAACTAACTTTACACAATTATGCACCATCAGTAAACAGCCAAAAGTATGGACAAGAAAGGCATCAACATAGCAGAAAACTTCATAACCATTGAACAACGTTAACTACTCTATCAAAGCAAACTAAAATAGTCTAAAAAATAAAGTAAATCTTTGTAAATCAGATAACTATGGGAGATGAACCATGTAACATGCAATAGAAACACAAGAATCCACCAAAAGTCAATGAACTTCTATTAATATTTTTGCAACATGCCTTTACAACAACTCAACTCTCCCAAAATGAGAGGAGACCCCTATTTATAGTTTCCAAAAAGAAAAATATGTGGCCAAGATTTGATCTCATTGTGTGGCCAATATTCACTTTACATTAAGGTTTCACCTACCCCCAGATATTTTACAATTTTAAATTACATTTTATCCTTTTCCCTATTTTGTCCTCTAGTGACAGCATTGTAGCTCTTTTGTCTTTAGCAGATTTTTTTCTTCCTTTTGTTGTAGCTATATAGTAAGGAAATCATCTTCAATGACCGTTTTCCCTTGCCTTTCTTGATAGTAGCATATTCTATGAACTTCAGGATTAATTCTTGGAGCTTATTCCACTCCAAAATATCAGATTGAAGCATCTGAAAGTTCAACTTTTTGGATCTACGGGTGATTTTTTCCCAATCCCCATCATACTTGGCTACATTTTGCACTATTTTCTCAGACTGGGTGAAGGCACGAGCAGCAAAACCCATAAAATCAGTCGTAAGCTCGCCAATGGTTTCATCTTCAATTTTCTTGTGAAAATGGGGCCTAACCTTTTCTAGATCCAATTCAACAGTAGGCATATCATAACCTATCATCAACTTTAAGTATTCCACACATACTCCTATGATTTCTTTTACCCAATCCAGATCATGTTCCAGCTCATGAAGCACCTACTCCAATATCTCCTTTATGTGGTCTAGGCCTAGTTATCAATTTTCCACGAGCCAGAGATCATTTTTGACCATTGTGAGCTCCTTCTTTACTATTCTTCTAGGCAACCTGAGGATTGCCTCAATCTTAGGATATGTGATCCTATATATTTCTGGAAAATTGGTGCAAGTCTTTTTTATTTCCTCGAGATATTTCTGCACATCCAGAAATTTATTCATTGTCCTAATAGCACGTCCAATGCCCATGTTTCCATTGTAAAGAACCTGCTAAAACTTGTCCTCCATGGCGTTCATCCAATTTTTTCTCTTTTCTAATTTTTTGATGTGCTCCGTGGAGAGAAGCAAAGGTGGAGCCGATGATGTAGTGGAAAGCTCGTCCATTGAAGACCATTGTTGGATGTATGTTGTTAAGTTTTCCACTTGCACCTTCAATTCCTCCTTAGAGGTCTTGTCTTTGTTCATGTGTTGCACTACGGTGGCAATAGATCCCTAGAGGTGATCAATTTTCTGCTCCCTAGTGGTTGTCCCCAAATTAATAGTGGAAATATTGTAAGTAACCCCTTCCTCACCCACTACTGGGGTGGAAATTTGCATAGTTCTTGAACTCGAGGTGTCCATGGTCAGTTGGGATCTGACCCTCTACTTTTTCTTCTTCTTGGTGCTAATATGGGTGTGATCAAGGATGGCCTCCAATATTTCTTTAGGGTCTATTGGGGTTGGGATCTTCTTTTCAGGTTGTTTTTTGAGCCACTCAGGCATCTGAGCCTTTTCCTTGGGTGATTCACAACCACCTTCTTCTTCGTGAGCATGTTGTATTTGTGATGTTTTATCACCTAAGGCTTCCTATTCTAGCTTCTCCCCTTCCTCTTCATCAGAATATTGTATCACAACTGTTACCTTTGGGGAATCAGTAGTTGTATACTTCTCAGAATTGACCTCCTTCTCAAGAGGCTCTTCTTCTTTCTCTTCCTATTCATGCTCTCCAGGATGCCCTATCTCTTGGTCATCTCTTGCTTTTGTCTCTCTATCAGAAATTCCATCCTCCTTCTCCTATTCATTATGAAGGGGCATCTCCTCATCATGTTTAGGGCTTTGGTCATGTTTCCCTGCTAGAGACCTATTACCCGTCATCTCTATGTCAACAACCCTCTCTTCGATGATAGGCTATCTTTCAGCCTCTTTCTCTTCAATTTCCTTGAGTTGCTTAGATAGCTCCTCGTCGAGATTGAGATCAAAGGTCTCTTCAATAATTTTGGCACCTAAATCCTCGCCATCATCACCGAAGGATTCATAGATGACCTCATCAATTACTTGACGCTCAAAGATAGGATGTTTCGTGATATTCATCTGCCTCCTCTTCCATCCTCTTAGTTGCCTACCTCTATTGTCTATCCAACTCCTCAAAAATTTGCATGGTGGCCTCCATTGAAGGTGGCTCGATAGGAGGAGGAGGAACTTGGAAATTGGTTATTGCTTGGGCAATGGTAGCTTGCACTGCTAGATTCGTGAACATCCCAGAGAGTTTTGATGGCATATTCTACATATATTTGGTAAAGGATTCTAGGAGCATCATAATAGGCATTGTGGTTGTTGCAGTGGTAGTTGGAAGAAAAAATGATGGAGACATGGATGATGAGGAAAGTGGAGAGGTGGTGGCTGAAGAGGAATCCACTGTTATAACTTGTGTTCAGGGAGAGGTAGAGGCAAGGTGGATGGAGATGTCCACTACGGGCGAAGAGAGAGCGACTGCTATGTGTGGGATAAGCGGGGTGGTAGCAACAATAGCAGTGGTTGCAACAATGGATGTAATAGGCAAAGACCTTGGTTGCTCCTCCCCTTCATGAAGAGGGTCCTCTTGTATATGGGGCATTAGGGCGAGACCGCTCGACCTCTTTGGCCTCTTCGATGTTCCAACCTTTGCAGTCTTTGTCAGAGAGTCCTTAGATTTGGGTTGATCTTCAATTGCATCCTTTCTCTTTTTTGATCTTGTGATGGGAGGAGATGTTGAGGTTTCTCCCATTGAAGAGTCATCGACACCCTCAGCTTCGCCCTTATGTGGATGTTTAGGCTCTACAAAAGTAATCTCTATTCCTTGTTGCTTCAGTTGGGCAACTTGCTCATCAACCCATTGCTTTGTTCACGCCTCAATAGGCTTGGTGATGATACGAGGTCGCTAACCTCTTCTTCGTTCCAATATAAGGCTAGCAATGGCAAGTTCACAATAGCATGGTATCTTGGATCTATCACGGTGCTTTCTTCCTCCACTACCTGCTCCGGCACCAAAAATAACAGCCATTTTGACAAAGTAGGTCGTCATGCGCATATACTGCCGCATACGAACCTCTTTGTCATCTTTATAGTTCGCCCAGAATTCCTCGACGTTGTGCAAGTGGGCATATTCCACTCCCACCATCTTCCTTAGCTTACCATAAGGATCCATCCGCAAGCAAGTATTGTAGAACTATAGGTTGAACTCATTGAGCTCTTTATCAGATTTTCTTGCACATTGGGAAGTATGGAGCTCGTACTGTCCTTTCCCAAAGATAAGAGGATAGGGCACTCCTTCCTGATGCTTCTTGCCTAGGAGTGCATGTGATTTTTGCAATTTCCAGGAGACTTCAAGTAGTATTATCCGGTCATTGGGATATCGGGGCAGCTTATATGGTTTGTCTAAAAAGCCTTCGGTTTTGATGTATGTAAACTTCAAAAATTGAATGAATAGGAATCTGAACCAATGGATGAAGGCGTTGGCGCTATGTGAAATTCTTTTCTCTAGATCACCTCCAAGTAATCTGATGACATAGCCTATGAAGGCATCATTAACTCTGCAGTACTTCCTCTTGAAATTTCTATATTGAGGCTGAGGGTACTTTTCATATAATTTCATCTCAGTTCAAGGATTTTGATTTTGGGCGGCAAATAGGCCTCTGTATTGGGCAGGGTTGGTGAGAAACTACACAAGATATTATGTCATATAGAATTTTGAGGTCTTCTTTACCACCATGAACTGCTCATGTAGGCACTCATTGATCATTCCCTCCTAGTAAAAGTAAGTCTTTCCCTGGATGATTTTCTCGATAAATTAAAACATCCATTCTTGAAAATAAGCAGAGCTCAGAAGGCCCATGACCCTTCTTAGAATCGTTACCAAGTCATGGTAATCTTCATAGAAATCACTTTAGAATAATCCCTGGGGGAATTTGTTGGCACTACCCCTCTTATCCTTTAGCCAATTTTGGTTAAACAATTTTTTGCACTTAAGGGGGTCTTCATCCCACATTTGCTTGTCATACTCTATGGTAGCGTGCTCCATTTTACTAACTATGGGGATGTGAAAGGTGTTTCCAATAGATTTGGCGGACAAGTCGACCAATATGTTTCCATCCTTTTCCCTGATGGTTCTAGTTTCTGCCTGGTAGGCGTCTCAGTAGGCCATCACAAGTTCTGGGGCGATAAGGGCTGGTGGGAACCCAACGACCTTGGCCAACCCACTTGCTCTGATCTTTCGGGCGTTTTTTGTCTTTGGATTTATCCTCACCCTTTGTTTGAACTTGTCGAGGTTGATATGCCCCAAGTTTGTATCTGAAATTTTCTTCCATTGAGTGAGAACTTTGGAGTTTAGGGGCTCTCCTTGGAATTTATACTTCATCTTATCCTTGTCTTCTTTACCCCGAGGAGCCTTTGCAATTTTATTTCCCTTGTCTTTTTTTGCAGTTTCCCCTGAGGTTCCAACAATCGTTTCCATATATCCTATAATCAAAGGAGGAGGTAAATTATACAACCATGAAATACAAGGAATGCTAACAACACCCTGCAAAAAAGTGTTAGATCAAATAGTTCATGAAGTCCTCTTAAATGTTACTTTTGCCTTTTGTTTGAGGGAAATTGCGCAACGTGGGCCCAGGGGTGCGAACTTCCTTGGGTTGGTAGTTATTTGTGTTTGATGTTGAAACAACATTGGAAGGTCGGAGCTCTGCCATGCAGGATCCGCAGAGGTGAAGGATGTTTGGGGCATGTGGACCAAGAGAGGTGGGAAGACGCCAAGAGTCAGCCATTTGGAACGGCAAAGGGGACACGACGGTTTGCACATGGAGTTCCATAGTGTCGGGTCCAGAGAGAGTGAAAGTCACTTGTCTTTATTTTCATTTGATTGTTATCTTGATGGCGATCAGGGGTGCAAGATTTGATGGTCAGGTGGAAGTCAAGGGTTCATCGTTTGGAATGGAGAAGTGAAATAGCAAGGTGCAGACGGAAGTCCGCATCGGTGGACCTGAGAGAGATGACGGTTGAGAATCCTCTCGCTAAGGATTTTGCGATTTTTGAATTGGCAAAGGGATGCACGACATTTGTAGGTCAGAAAGGTGGTATTGGATAGTCATCTGGAACAACAATGAGCTGACGGACGCCCACAGTCGGGCCCGAGGAGGACGATGGTCGGGCGGCTTCCATCGAAGATTTTATCATTATTTCATCGAAAACGAGGATGCGGTATCCAACCAAGGGAAGGATGGATCCGAAAGGCCATAGGAAACGGGAGCCTCAAAAGGGAATTCAGGGGGCAGAAAACCAGACCATTGGGCCCGAGAGAGGCAGCGGACAGGTAGTTGAGCCTTGTTTTTGTGTCATTGTTTAATCACATGGTCGGGTTCCGCTAAACGGAATGACATTATGGGATGGCCATTTGAAACAACGTTTCTAAAAGGTGAACAATATGTCAAAGCCCACGCTGAAGGGTCCACACAAGGAGACGGGTGTTCGACATGATAGGATCTCGAAGACTCCGATGGCAAGGTTGGAGGGGCACCCCGCATAGGCAGACCCACCGAGGTTCGTGGCCGCCCTTGGAGAAATTCACAATTTTGTGAGAAAGGGACAGCCAACAAGGCGATGCGGGTCTGGGGAATGCGAATGCATCATCACCAGAACGATGAGGAGATGGTCAAGTCTCAAGTGAATTTAGATCTCGCTTCCAAAGGTTTGCAATGTGTTTTAGTTTGTGGGTTTCTCAGGGAGGAAGATCCTTATTAAATTTTGACATTTTAACTAAGACAACCATTAAGTCTTATGGTAATTTAGCAAGAAGAAAAGGTAGCGTGGAAAATAGCAAATGTACCTAATGATCTTGATGAGAGAATCCGATGAACACTAGGTGGGATGGAAGTTGGGCGGCGGACGCGATTTACGGGTCCGACAGAAGTTGTGGAAGGCGCTCTGACTCCATTGCAAAAGGAATTTGGTTGAAAATGATAAGTCATCGAGAATATATAGGGTTTTGTGCATTTAATGCTCCCAATTAAAGCCTATACGGTGATCAATGGGCTATTTGATTGGTCATTTCAAGGCGGCGTCGAGGTCAACGGAGTCCGACATGCGGGAGGACACAGGATGGAGGCCGTTCAAAATGACGGAGACCCAAAAGGGAAGCTAGGAGTGTGGGTCTCGTAGAGCAGGAGGACGCCAGACATTTGTCGCTTAGAATGAAGAAAGCACAAGGGAAGTCAACACACAGCGTTTTGTGGGTGTAGACTCGCACCGTCCGAAGGAAATTTGGTGAAAATCATGACAGGAAGTTTTGGGGAGGGGCAACTCGTGATTAACTCAAGATGATTTTCAAAAGTTCCTCAATCACTCAGGCTTCAAAATAGGGGCATGCAAACTGAGGCAACGAAAAGTGACCTAGTGTGGGAAAAAAGGGAGGGTCCTCGTTCCAAACGGTGCGTGTGTGCTATAGGCACAACAAATACAAATTAAGAAACAATCAAAGACTATAAACCATTACAAAACATTCACATTTAATGACCGAAGGTTACTTACCATTTCCCGACTAACTTGACTCAACTTAACCAAACTAGGGTGGGAGTGTGTGATAGCTCAAATAGGCTCACTAAGGGTTACCAAACCAAATACTTCTCGTGAGTGATACTCCCCCTCTCTTCCGAAGGCTTGATTCTTTTCTTGCATCCAACTTAGTGCATCACAACAGTAGATAGCTAATAATATTACATTCACATGCATCATATATCATTGTATTATCAAAGCATCGAAAACATTCACATTGAATTATATATTCATTCATCATATGTTCCATCAAGATATATATATATATATATACACAATCAAGTATTAGAGCATTTTAACTCATCAAAGTAACAGTAAATAAATAATAACACAATAGTGTGTAACACCTCGAACCTATCTTGGATCATAATCCTCTACTTCTTTCTTGGGCTAACAAACCTCATATGGGACCTTTTCCTTTTTGCTATGAAATTATGTGGACTACCCATCCCGATTTTAGAGATTGCATCCTTAATTGGTGGAACACCCCTTTCCAGGGTATGGCAATGTACAGTGTCCCAAAAATAGAACCTACTAAAAAATAAAGTGAAGGGATGGAACAAGTTTAATTTTGGGAATTTTCTGGTGAAAAATAAAGAGCTAAATTCAAAACTCACTAATATCCAAATCCAAATTTCCAATGGAGACATTTTTTAGGATTATCATATTGTTGAAGAATCCTTAAGGATGGATTGGAAAGAAATCCTAAAAGAGAAAAAATTATGTGGAAACAAAAATCAAGGATTCAATGGTCGAAGGAGGGAGACAAGAGCTCAACTTTCTTCCAAAAGTCTTCTATAATTTATAGAAAAGGTAACACCATCTCATCCCTCAAAGATGAGCATGGAGAACATGTCACGGATGTTATCCAAATGGCCTCTAACTATTTCCACTAGGCCTACTCTGACTAGTCCCTTCCTTGTGGCCCTGCAGTGGAAGAACAACTGTTAAACTGCCTACCAACTACTTTGTCTCTTGAAGATAATTCCCACCTCATGGATCCGATATTTTTTGATGAATTCAAGCTTTCTACCTTCTCTATGGGAGATTATAAGGCCCTAGATCCTGATGGGTTTCCTCTAGCCTTCTTCCAAGAAGATTTATTTTGTACTGGTAAAATCCTTAAAAAACACAACTCCTACATTTTTCTTATCCTGAAAGTTCATGATCCTACTGATCTTGTTGATTTCAAACCTATTAGCTTATGCAATACAGTCTATAAGATCTTTTCTAGTTTTGGTGAATAGGGTTAAACCCTTGCTAGGAAAATTGATCAATATTAATCAAAAAGGTTTTGCCCCTAGGTTCTAAATTTTTGATGCAGCTATTTCAACCCATGAGATATTACATTCGATGGAAAGGAGCATTCTTCTAAGCATGACTCTCAAACATGACATTTCAAAAGCGTATGACAGGGTTGATTGGGACTTCATGTTTAAAGTCTTAAAGAAAGTGGGATTCCATGAGCGCTCAATCAACAATATAAGAGAACATGTAACCAATGTCAAGTACTTGGTCCTAGTAAATGGAAATTCAAGGGGATTTTTTGGGGTTGAGTGGGGTATTCGACAAGGGGATCCCCTTTCTCCTTACCTATTTATCTTGGTGGCAGAGGTTTTGGGAAGGAACACACTAAATCTTATTGAGAATGGTGGCCTTCGAGGTGTTAAAGTTTCTTCAACTCTCCCTCCTTTGGCTCTGCAAAATTTTGTGGATGATACCATCCTCTTTGGTGTCACTTCAGTGGTTGAGGCTAGGTGCTAGAAAAAGTGTCTTTCTAACTATGTTGAGACCTTAGGACAATGTATCAATTATGATAAAAGTGAGGTCTACTTCTTCAACACCAATGTTGGTCTAAGGAGGAAAATTCATAACATCTTAGGTCGTCAAAGTGTTGAACTCCTTTGAATTTATTTGGGGCTCCCGCTTATTGTTAAATAAGTTTCCCCCTTCTAGAATTCTATACTAGAACGCATACAAAAAAAATTGGGCTAGAAAGGAAAATTGTTGAGGAATGCTAGAAAGTTACAACTCCTTGTTGCCTCTCTTCAAATTTTGATTTACTTCATATCTCTCTTAAAAATCCCTACCTATATTGCTGAGAAATTCAAAAATAATCAAAGGAATTTCCTATGGTCGAGCATAGAGAAAAGGAAAAGAGTGGCTTTAGTTAGCTAGGATAAATTCTACCTCCCAAAAAAGCAGGGAGGTCTAGGTATTAGGAAAATTCTCCACCTAAATAAATCTTTGGTGTCTAAAATTGGTTGGGACCTAATCCTAAACAACAAAGATTGGTGTACTATTATGAGTGCTAAGTACCTCAATCATATAAGGTTTCATAATGTGCTCTCTAAACCTGGCTTTCCAGGGGGCTCCCGGATTTGGAACAACATCCTCAAAACTCGTAGTCTAATCTATTTGGGCCTTAAATGGAAATTTGGGAATGGTCATATCATTTTTATGGCATGATTGTTGGTTGTTTGACCAACCCCTCATTTCCCACCCTACTTTTAAGGACCTTCAACTTTTGGCTAAAGGCTCCTTTGGCCTTTTGGTCTCTGAATACCCGTTAAATGACAATTCTTGGAAAAATCTTCAAATGTGTTGCCAAGGTCAAAATCACCTCCTCCAAAGTGCTTCATTGCTTCAACATGATCTTCGAAAGGTCAAGTTCCCTATCTTCCCCAGAGTGGATCATTTCTTTTGGGCCAAAGTTTCTAAAGGAAACTTTTCTATCAAATTGTCTTTCAATCTACTATTAAAGGGTGACAGCTATAATGTTGTTTAGGGTTAAAGTCTGGAACAAACGTCTCCTTCCTAAAATCATTTTTTTATGGTGGATGGCCATGCACAATAGAATCTTAACATAGGAAAACCTCATCAAGTGTGGCTTCCAGTTAATGAATAGACATTTCTTGTTCAAAATGTATGAGGAAATGGTCACCCACATTCTCTTACATTACTCCTTTTCTCACAAAATTTGGGGATTTATGTTGCACAAGTTTCAAATTTGTTGGCCTGTGAATAAAGGGTTGCTAGCCTATATGGATGATCGGGTTAGCACCTTCCATCATCCCCTCATTAAATAATTATGGAAGAAAATCCATCCACACAATTGTTGGATCCTCTGAAAGGAAAGAAATAAGTGGATTTTGAGGGATATGTAAAAAATCCTAGAAGAGGTCTTCTCGGCTTTCTCTAAGCTCCTTCTAGAAACCATTTTGGTTTGCCACTAGTCTTGCCCAGATTCCCCTCTCTCCTCCCCTTGGAATCTAACATAGCTTCGGGGCTTACCTCAAACCTTCTACAATGTTGACATCACTAAGGAGATGGTTAGGCTGGATACTAGGTAGTTACAACCTCGGATTGGGTGGTGTAAGCTTAATTTTGATGGTGCTTCCTGTGGTAACCTAGGTATGGCTAGTGGGGGTGGAATATTGAGATCCCCCTTGAGGGCAGTTGTGGTGGGTTATGTTGGAGGCCTTGATGCTTACACTAATAACTGTGTGGAGCATAATGCTCTTCTTTGGGGCATCAAGATTGCACTATCTATTGGTATCAAAAACCTTCTCATTGAATTGGACTCAAAATTGATCATTGATGTAGTTAAAGGCTTAGCTCACCCTAGCTGGGCTTTGGAAGATATCATAAATGACCTCCAGAAACTCCTTCCGGGCCTTGACAAGTTTGAGGTTAAACATGTCTATAGGGAAGGAAATAGGGTTGTTGACGCTATGGAAAGCTTGGGAATGGACCAAGTTTCCTTAAGGTGTTGGCGATGCTTTTCTTGCTTCTCTGAACATATTAGAAAAATCCTTACCTTGGAGTGGCATTACCGCATTTCTGATAATGATGGTTAATGGTGTCAATGATCGTGATGCTTGGAACCCTCTCCTAATGCTTAGCTTCTTGGTGATGGGATATGGTTGGGCATGGCCCAATTCAAATTTGTATATGTTATTATTTAATTATGAGACTGTTATGTTTCTCTATTTCCACTTGACGGCTTGGATGTTGATTCAAACATGGGGTTTTGGGTTGATATCTAGAATGGTTTGGTGGGTGGTGTGGTGGGTGGTGTGGTGGGCCATTTTGCTATCTTGGTTTCCCCACATTCGTCCTGATAGTGTGGCATCTATTTATACTAAGGTGTTATGTTACAATGCAACTCAACACTATAATAATGACCAATGTACTTTTTGGATCCTTGACACGACTCTTGAGATTGCAATTCATCCTCACCATAGTTCTATGGGTTTGATTAATGATATGAATGTGATAGCTTGTGCACGGTTAACCCATCTCCTTTTAATTATTTGTATTGTTGTCTCTATGAGACATGTTCGATGTTTATTTTGGATGGTTCCTAGTAATAATCATTATTACTTTGGCATGCATCTTAATCCTTTAATCTCTTTTGGGTGGTATTTTTGCATTTTCTTGGCTCTCTGGTTTTGCTTTGAGTTTTTGACATGATTAGAGAAGATTTAGCAACTTCTATTGGTCTAGTGGTTTATCATGGGTGGTGATAGGGTTTGAATCAAACCCATCTCTTGCAATGAATTCTTGGTGGATTCCACTATGCTATATTTGTTACGAAGGAGGGGTATCCCATTTTTTGAAGTTCCTTAAAGGGCACAATGAGAGCCTGTCAATCTAGTTTTCTCGCTCTTGGGATAACATGAAAGTGAAAATTGGTGGAATTTCTTTCGATGTTCATGAATAATTCATCACGCACGCTACTAGTATGAATACCAAAGGAAAGAAAAGGAAGAAGCATAGCAAAGTGACTGATAATGAGAGCTTGTTTCTCTTTTTCAAAGATGGTGAAAATTTCATTAAACTGCATAATGGGTTTAATAGATAAATGTTTGTTGTCACAATGGGAAAAGGTACGCCTAATGATAATATCTGAAAAAAAACCCATGTCCCCCTCCATTAGGGATTCATTTTTTGTCTTTACCATTTCCACCTTGCTTTGTGCTCTCCCAAATAAATTAAGGTTGTCTTGATTGATGACCCCTTGCTCTCTGAAACCCACCAATGGTGACCATCATAGCTATCCCTGGGAAATCTATAGGAAAAAAGAAACTCTCTTAGCATTCAGATGCTACCCAAGCCTCCCTATTGTTAGTTTTAAGATCATATGTAAAGTACACAAAATTAATTCAAAATCAGATAGAATAACATAGTAGATACCTTGGGAAAACCCTCCAACCTGAGGGAGAAAAACCCAGCCAATATATCTCTTATATATTGATTGAATACGAGCATAAATCTGCTCACAACTCAGGCACAACCAGTGTCGATTAGATACAATGAATAATAGCACCTCCCTTAAATGCAAGATACAACTGAATATGTTTCTCCTTGAATCAATCTGTTGTTGCTATAGAATATCGACTTGTTGTTGAATGCGAACTTCTTCTTTTCAGAAATGTGAATTATCTTAAATGAACTTGATTGACAATTGAGTGATCACCACTCATATTTATATCTACTGGAAGGAGAGGATGCATCCTTTGAAGAGGATAAGTCGGCCCATTAAAGAGACGTGTCTCTTAAAATCATAATTTCGGCCTCCATAAAGTCGTGGCCCTTCATTAATTATTTAACAATAATTAATCTCTATTTATTGCATGATGAGAAGCGCCTCTTCTCATTGAATAATGATCATATAAACTAAATAGCCTAAAGGCTACATTTAATTTTTTTCCTTTATAGAAAATCACGCTTGGAAGGTATGAGGCTCATGGCTGTAAGAACATCAACACTCCCTCTCAGCTAGGGAGGAATACTTCCAGTTGTACAAAACATATAACCTCATCGTGATGTCGACCAACATGACTACACCCATGTGAAAAAGAGTTTATCACCTCATCATGAAAGCATATCACCTCATCGTGATATCAACCACCATGGCTACACCCATGTATGGTATATACAAGTGCTCATCACTCAATGTTATGTTGTCACCTCATCGTGATGTTCACCATGGCTCTCCCAGAGGGTGAAAACACAAGTACAAAAAAATCATCACGAACTCTCTCACGTGATGTCATGGAGTCACACACATGACATCCACCATGGCTCTCCTAGAGGGTGGAAACAAGGGCTTTCACCTTAAATCTCTCTCAAAGAGAAATGCATTAACAAGGGCTTGCACCTCAAATCTCTCTCAAAGAGAAATGCATTAAAGAAGATCATTGATACTGAGACTCCTTCTCAGCTAGGGCTTCATTCTCCACCATACCAAGCTTGTCTCGAAAATACAAAAACTTTATTCTAGAGAGAGGCTTGGTGAGAATGTTTGTTGTCTGCTCATCAGTGCTGATATATCTCAACTGTATTTCTCTCCTCGATACCATATCTCTAATATAATGGTATTTGATCTCAACATGTTTAGTTTTGTCATGAAACACAAGGTTGACAGAAAGCTTCACACAACACTAGTTATCACAATGAATGATAGTAGGCTCCATTGATTGTCCAAACAATCCTGTAAGGAGCTTTCGAAGCCACACTACTTCACAAGATTCGACACAAGCTGCAATATATTTAGCCTATGTTGTACTCAAATCCACTGAAGATTCCTTTCTGCTACACCAAGATATCATCGCAGACCCCAAACTGAAGCAACATCCAAAGGTACTCTTTTGATCAATAACACACCCTACCCAATCAGAATCAGTATAACCATGTAGCTTCAAATCCACACTTGAAGAATATCTCAACTCATATCCAACTGTGCCACGCAAGTATCTCAGGATATGTTTTGCTGCAACTAGATGTATTTTCCTTGGTTCACACATGAATTGACTAAGTGCACTCACTCAATAGCAAATATCCGGTCTATTATTGACTAGATACATCAATGATCCAATCAACTGCCTGTACATCGTGAGATCCACCAGATCTGAGCTAGTTGTGTAATGACCTAATTTTTTTGCAAGATCGAAACACTTATTAGTTGTACCTGCAAGTTAGTATAAATCAAGCAATAGAATGCAAAGGAATATAAATAAATGGAAGAAAGCTAAGAAATATCTCACCCATCTATTATTCCATGGCTGACTTCCATTGCACCTTCTCCAGTTTTGGGATGATGGATGCCCTCAGTTGTGTGTGAGCAACTCTATAAGCCTAGCCTCAACAAAGCTTTTGAAGGATTTGAAATGTAAACTAGTGCAATCTAGAATATTACTCCTATTATGCAAATAGTTAAATAAGTAAAGCCTAAAATGCGAGAATGAAATTCCTATAGTAATAATAATTTAAGCAATGATCGGATCCCAAAATGAGATCAAGATTGTCATTTTATAGAAAATGTAATCTTGAATGGATGGACAAGATGAGAGCTTTAAGGAATGCCCCAGAATCAAAGGTCAAGATTCAATAAGGCAACTCTCAATAAGGGTTAGAGCAAAATACCCATATGTGTGAATAAGATTTAATTAAATGAATTAAATCAAGACTGAAGGTGACAGTTGAGATGAAATTAGTAAAAATCAAAAGACAAGGGGATGGGATTTTAGAAAATCAGTAATTTTAAAAATTACTTGATTTGTAGAAGAATATTTCCCTTTTTGAATTAAATTAATTCAAAATACAGATTTTGTGAGGTAATTAGTAATTGATTTTTGAAATTAATTACTAAATGAAGAATCAGTTAAGTATGTGAGATATTTTTAAATGATTTGTTTTAGTTAAAAATATAAAAGTGTCACATGCCATAATTAAATAATTAAAATAATTATTTAATTTAGAAGAAGTAGTTAATTAATTAAATAAATTAATGAATTTATTTAATTAAGAGAGGATTTAGGAATTAGTGACATATTAAATAGATATATTAAAATATATTAATTTAATAATTAGGAGGACATTAATGATAAGGATTAATTAAATAAATAAGATTTTATTTAATTAAGAGAAGATTTTGACAATTAGTGACATATCAAATAGATAAATAAGATTTATTTATTTAATAATCATGAGGAATGAGCGATTATGAATTAATTAAATAATTATAAATTATTTAATTAATAGCTTGAATGTGGGTTAGGAACATAATTAAAATGTCATCATTATGTTAGGACAAAACGTGGTAAAATAGTGCTTGCAGGTCTTGGTCATTTTTATGTGTCTACATTTTTCCCTCTTTGTCATAATTCAGCTTGTCGCATTGTGGCAAAGAAAACAAGTCCAAAATATGCCCCAGTGAAGGTACAGAGTGCCTATGCCCCCTCGGGAAAATTTTTGAATTTCGACCAGGGTTAGAAAAATTTGGAAAATATCCCGAAAAGTCAAATTAATGACAAGAAAAGTGATGGCGCGATCCAATTTGGAAACGGAGAATGTTAAGGTAGCCAAAATGTCGGTCAAAGGTGGTCAAATGAGCCTCCAATAGGACCTACTAGGTCAAAACCCTAATTTTTAGCCTATAAATAGGTTGAAAAGATCAATCCAAATGTCATTTTCTCATTTGCATATAGAATATTTTAGAAACCAGAGCTCTGAGAGACGATGGTGATCCCTACGACTACACACCGTGGATATCGCGTGCGCACATTCCGACAACCCGAGGGCACAGGGGCACCGGTAAGTACCCTATCCAACTTGTCAAATTTCATTTTTTATGCATTTATGAGGGTTAAATGGGGGGAAAACAATTGCGGTGCGACACAAACGCCATCGCGAAAGCTGCAAATGCCTTCATGTTCGCCGCATTTGTTTGTGTCGTGACGCAAGTGCCATGGGTAGCATAGGTTATTTGTGTGATTGCGCATTCGCAACTTGAAACAACGCAATCAAAAAAAGTGTGACGCAATCAATAGATTTACGACGCATTTGCAAAGTTGCGACGCATTTGACATGTATCACGATGCAAATGTTGTTGAATCGTGCATTCGATAGATTAAATGATGCATTCGTTGTTTACTTGTGCATTTGCTATGCGCCAAGTCGCAATTGACTGGTTGTGACGCATTTGCGGTCAACGCGACGCAATTGAAGTTGACCAAAGTTGACTTTTGTTGACTTGTGCCGAGATTAACTTTTATGTACCCTTGACTTCCCAGTAGTACAAAACTTACCATAATGCTTCTCAATATGTTCTAATCCTTGGCCTTTCCTTGTGCAGAGTCGACTTGTGCCTATCTATACCCGGGAGTTCCGGCCAGCTAGTTATGCTTTCCAGGATCGTCTCAGCGACAGATAGAGGCAACAGTTGATGGCCTTAGGCTTATACCATATGACGTATATGCCCATTATTCGAGCAAACAGAGGTTTGCTTAATGCTCTTTGCGAGAGGTGGCATTCTGCGACATGCTTGTTCCACCTGCCTACTGGAGAGGTGACTGTGACCTTGGAGGATGTTTACCGCATTCTCCGCATTCCAATCAGCAGAGAGAGGGTGGTCTATGATCCACACCGAGGACGACAGGTTTTGACAGAGAGGTACGAGGGTATTGATGGTAAGTAGTTGGCTTTGGACAGTTATGAGATCGGTTGGGACGTTGTAGCCAACCAATTTCCCCGATTCGATGCCATACTTATGACCCTAATCGCCGGATTGTTGATCCTAGATCGTCATGGTCACGGATTTCTCATTGGATGGGGGGATGTTCTTGTTTGCATGAGGTCGCAGAGGATCGTTTCCGCTTGGGGGCCATGTTTGTTGGCCATGCTGTACCACTAGTTGCATGAGGTAGTCTATCTCCAGGGGCACAGTATCAGTTGCGGGACCACCCTACTCATGATTTGGATATGGAAGCGTATTCCCATCTTTCGATTGCCAGTACAGATGCAGCAGTTAGGTGATGGGATGCCATACATTTATCTGTATGCAAGATCAGTCAGTTAGACTTGTGTTGGAGATACCGGGTACTGGCGTCATCGGATTGATACGATGATCAGCTTTGTTTAGAGGCCGTACAGAGAGTGTGCTTAGTGGGCAGATGAGGACGGCCACTTGTCCTTTTGCAGACAGTTTTGGAACCTTATTGGTCACACAGTGCAGACACAACGGATCATTGAGATGTACCTACCCCAACGGGTACTACGATAGTTTGGGGAGCAGCAAATTGTGCCATTAGGCACAACACAGTATGTTCGGTCTTCTAGAGAGACCATGTGGGGGCTGCCCATATCAGTCACAGTGGCAGAGCAGCAGGTTGACAGCCTGGTGGTAGTTCAATGGGTATGGAGAGGGGGTCCAATAGATGTGGGCACATCGGCTGAGTTTGACACCTAGTGGAAGGTTCACATGCCCATTCCTTTGATAGATCCAGATGGTCCACCGCCCATTGATCGGAGATCAGTTATTTTGTGAGTACTGAGGAGAGGTCGGGGTGGCAAAGATGGAGGCAGGGATGGAGGCTGAGATGGGGGAGACATAGGTGGAGGAGGTGGGGGAGGTGGAGGCGACGATGGTGGTGGAGGAGATGGAGGAGGTGGGGGAGACAATAGGGGTGCCAGGAGGAGGAGAGATGACCAAGGGCGGAGGCAGCCCAGGAGAGTGGGACAGAGAGTGGGTGGTGTACCATTATCACCCATTTGGGAGGAGGGGGAGGAGAGAGAGCTGAAGGCGAGAGCTGAGGAGGCTAGAGGAGGTGAGGAGGAGGTGGAGGTGGTGTTTGAGGAGGAGGTGGAGGTGTTGGCGGAGGAGAGAGTGGAGGTAGAGGTGGCGACGAAGGAGCTAGTGGAGGCAGATCCACTTGTTGGGGGACATCCTCTTGACATAGATGTGGAGGAGGTCCGGGTCGAGGGGGAGAGAGATGAGGAGGATGAGGAGGAGGATGAGGCAGATCAGTGGTTGCGAGAGCGCATGATTTTTGGGGATGATGAGGGTGATAGATTACCCATTTTTATCGTAGATGCCACGGTTGACCAGAGGATCACTTATCTGCAAAGCAGACTAGATGTGGCCTTGTCTCAAAACAAGGCCTTGGCAGCGGAGTTGGAGGTCACTCGGGTTGAGAGGGATCAGGCCATCATTCGACGATAGGAGTCAGAGTGGTGGGTTTCAAAGTTTGCAGAGTTATGCTCTGGGCCGTCAGGGGATATGGCCCGAGAGTTGGCCAGGGTAGCAGAGAGCAGGGGCCGATACAGGGCACTATATGAGCAGGTAGTTCCACCTGACAGACAGGACCCAGGGTTGTCTCGATCCTATAGCAGGACAAATAGTGGTAGCCGGACACACAGTAGTAGGTCCCATAGCAGTAGTCACACCAGTGTTGGAGGATCTACTACATCAAGGCAGTCTTCAGGCCACAGATCTCATAGTTCTCATAGACATTCATCAGGGCACAACCACAGATCGGAGCATGGTCACCGATCAGAGCACAATCACAGGTCAATGTCTTCAAGGCAGCAGACAGAGCAGAGTCAGCCTCCTATTACTGATCCTACAGGATCTCAGAGTGAGACACTGGAGAGGACACCCATTGAGTTCAGTGTTCATCTGATGGATCAGTCACAGTTACCTCACAGTTCACCTCCATGGGATGGAGGAGGGCCATCTTAGGAATTGCTTTGGACACATGTATAGTTTGATATTCGAGCCTACGAGCTCTATTTTTGGGATATCATTTGACTCTATCCTCTGACATAACATTTTTTTGAGATTATATATGCGATGCAGTTTTGATGTGGCCTATATGATGTAAGGAGTTATGGTATTCTATGTTTTGATGAGATGCTTATGTGATGCTTTTATGATGCTATGAGATGTATTTATGCTTATGTTTATGAATGCGATTATGGATGTGGTAATGCATGTATGCATTGTGTAATGTTGTGATGATTTGATTCCTATATGCTGATGCAGATGTTTATTTATGATGCTTATATGTTGATGCAAATGATGGTCTTATGAATGGATGCAAATGATAGCATTTATGCAATGTGAATTATGGTATTTGATATATGCAGATGTGAATATGAAATGATCATGCCATTATGTATGCAACTTTGTTTTTGTATGTCACAAGATATCGTCAGAGAACCATAGAAGAGAAGACGAAGATGGATGTTAGTGCGAAGAAAGATATGCATGTTAGTGCGGAAATTAAAAATCCTTCAAAGCTTTGTTATAGTGCTAGATCTAGTTGTTGCTCTTTAATCATCATTGGGCGAAAATGTCATGGTGGTCGACAAACACTATGATATGACATAGATCAATAGTGTGCAAGGTCGAACCATCACGTAGATCAACGGTCACAGACAAGGATGATCATGACTCATGCAAGGAACACAATTGCCCCTAGTCACTTTATCATGACCAACCACCAGAAAAACCAAACCAATCATGAGACGTCGTTGCTTCTCTAAAACCTGATGATAGGACATCCTTGAGAAACTAGCCACATGATAGTAAAAAAAAATAAAAAATAGTAAAATCATCATACTATGTCATTGCTTCTCTAAATCCTAAAGTTGGGACATTATGGAGAAACTAATAGTAGAGTGATAAGAAGAGAAGGATAATCATCATGATATATCATGGTTCCTAGGACATAAGGAACTAATATCATGATAATCATCAAAAGACAAAAAAAAAAAGTTTGCCAAGTGTTTTAATGTCAGTTGTTGTTTTAAATGTTGAGCGATATCAAATTTAGGAAGGACACATCCTAAATGACAGTGATATCTAGGAGATCGATTCTCGGAGTTAGGAGAATCCATCAAAATGCCAGATGATGACAATGCTTAGGAAGGACACATCCAAAAGCATAAAGAAGTTGACAAAAGTTGCTCTTCAGAAGGACACATCTGAAGAAGAACCTAAAGCTTTGCCATGATAAATTGTTTTGATATGCTTTTTGACTACATGTCGTTGCTGACATGTTGAATTGATTGAAAGTATTCTGACGAAATAGATTTCCGATAAACTGGTAATTCAAGATTGACATAATATTTGATTGATTCGAAGATAGTTTGATTTGAAGATAGCTTGACGTGTGTGAAAATATTGTGCCATGAACCCTAATGGACTGACACAGTGCGGCCTCGGGGGTCCATCGATTGATGGCCTTGCCTATGTCGTGCACTCAGAGACCTCATAGTTCGACACAACCAATGACATTGTCCAAAGGACAAAAGTTTGAATCATGATTTATTTTGCGACAAACCTAGAAGGACTGACCTAATGTCTCGGGGATTCAAAGATGAATCTTGCCTACATAGCAAATGTGTAGAGACAACGTAGTTCGGACGAGGATGAAGATTGAATGACATGATCAATTGAATTGATCAAATTGACTTTGATTTTGGATTTTGACACTGATGTGGATGTTTTTGTATTTTCTTAGGACGCTTTTTGATTTTTAGGTATTTTTTCAAGACTTTTTCAGATTTTTATGATTTTTTCAAGACTTTTTGAGAATGCAGGATCATGTGTGGTACCCACTGTAGTTACATGATAAAGTTCTTTCCCCCAGACAGGTCAGGGAATACCCAAGTTCAATGATATGGAGATAGGTAGACGCAAGGTAAAGGCAAGGATATGCAAGGAATGATGTCAACCAAATGTTAGTCATGGTCGGAATTGACAGGACTTAGGACGGATGTCGTGAATGTGCCAGGACTTTGTGATTATGATAAACAGGTAAAGGTTGATTTGGGTAACAGTAGATGGCGAAGCAATGATCGACTACGCATGGCACCTGTTTGCTAGGTTTTCACCATGGTACTTATCCAAAGCGCCTGTTTGCCAAGTTTTCACTATTGGATGAATTCATTTATTTTTACTATTTTTGCCATTTTTTGATTTTTTTGTGTCACCAAGACACCTGTTTGCCAGGTTTTCATCAGGGGACGATTTTCTTCTATTTTTCAATTTTTTTGTATTTTGTAGGTTTTTTAGCCAAGTTCTCTGATGCTATGTGTAGAACTTTCTCAGGTGTAAATTGTTGATGGGTTCTGTTAGCTATTCTCCATCAGGTGTGGCCAACTGATAAGCTCTGGAACCAAATGTGGCGGTAATGATATAAGGACCAAGCCAATTAGCCTCAAACTTTCCTGGCTTTTCATGATCCGCCTGATTTCTAGGGTTCTGCATGAGAACCAAGTCATCGATTTCAAACTTTTGCACCATGACTCTTTTGTTATAACTTCGGTAGAGATGATTTTGATATGCTTGTAGATGATTTAAGGCATTTTTCCATCTTTCTTGTAGCATTTCTAGCTCATAGAGACGAGTATGTCTGTACTCTTCATCATCAATCATTCCTTTCAAAGAAACTCGGAGAGAAGGAATTTCGGCCTCGATGGGTAATATAGCCTCAGATCCATAGACCAGAGAAAATGGAGTGGCTCCAGTGGGGGTGCGGATGCTGGTACGATAGGCCCATAAAGTAGGATTGAGTTGTAGGTGCCAGTCTCAGCCAGCGTCATTGACGGTCTTCTTTAGAATGCGAAGGATTGTTTTATTTGACGCCTCAGCTTGGCCGTTACCTTGAGGGTAGTATGGAGTGGAAAAATGGTGTTGGATGTGGAATTGCTCACAGAGTTCACGGACGTCTTGATTTTTGAATGGACTGTCGTTATCTGTGATGATGGATTGTGGGACACCATACCGGCAAATGATGTAATTCAGGATAAACTTGGATATTTGCTTATCGGTGATGTAAGTGAGAGGGATGGCTTCAATCCACTTAGTAAAATACTCAATGGCAGTGATTATGAATTTATGGCCATTAGACGAGGAAGGATGGATCTTACCCACGAGGTTGAGTCCCCATTGTGCAAAAGGCCATGGAGAAGTGATCGGTCTTAATTCCTGTGTAGGTGCATGAATTAGGTCGCTATGCACCTGGCATTTCCGACATGTTCTGACAAACTGAAGAGCATCTTTTTCCAATGTCGGTCGGTAGTATCCCAGTCTGGTGACTTTCCTAGCTAAGGTTGGACCACTTGAATGAGATCCGCATATACCCTCATGTACTTCTCATAAAGTCCTTTGGGCTTCATCAGTGTCAAGATAGCAAAGAAGGGTGTTGTCAAAGCCACGGCAGTATAAGGTGTCACTAACGATGGTATGTCTAGCCACTTTTCAGATAAAGGATTTTCTTTGGTTGTTAGACAGATTGGGTGGGAGGGTTTGGGATTTAAGATAGTCGTATATGTCATGATACCAAGGCGAACCGGGACCAACAATCTCGCACACCATTTCGGATTCTGGAATATTGTATGCAGGCATCAGTAGTTGTTCCACTAAGAATTCAAATTGTGACACATTCTTAGGGATGTCTAGGAGAGATCCAATGGTAGCCATTGCATCGGCTGCTTTATTCTGTGTCCTCGGGATTTGTTCAAATGCAATCATTTTGAAATACATCAGGAAACTATCCACCATTCTTTTGTAGGGAAGCAACTCCTCATCCTTTGTGTCATAGTCATCATTCACTTGAATGGTGACTAATTGAGAATCTCCGAATACGAGCAATGTCTAAATTTTCCATTTGATTGCTATCTTGAGACCTGTGACCAATGCCTCATATTATGCAATATTATTTGTACAAGGGAAAGCAATCTGAAATGATTTAGGAATTGAATCCCCTTGTGGTGTGATAAATAATATGCCCGCTCCTGAGTCGTGCCAGTGTGGGATCCATCAAAGTATAATTTCCATGGTAGAGCTGGTTCTGGGTGAAAAATAGACTCATCTGGAAAATCGGTTATCAGAGGATGAGTTGCCTGGATTGGTGCATCAACCAATTGATCTGCTATGAATTGCCCTTTTATAGCCTTGCGTTCCACATACTGTATGTCATATTCACTTAATATCATGACCCATTTTTCCAAACGGCCTATCAATGCTGCTCGAATCAAAAGATATTTTAATGGGTCAATCTTTGCCACTAAATGTGTTTGATGGCTCAACATATAGTGTCTAAGTTTTTATGCTGCGAAAACAACTGCAAGGCATGCCCTTTCAATGGTTGTGTAATTGATCTCATATCCAATTAGTCTGCGACTGATATAATATATGGCTCTTTCTTTCTCTTCATGGTCATTTTGCGCCAATAATGCCCCCAATGCATTTGTCGTTGCGGATACATATAGGATTAATGGTTTGCTCTCAATAGGAGGCATTAACACGGGTGGTTTCAATAGATATTCTTTTATTTGGTCAAAGGCTATGTTGCACTTATCTGTCCATACAAAAGGATTGCTTTTGCGTAGTAGATATTGGAATGATTGACACTTGTCGGCCAACTGTGCAATGAAACGACGAATAGACTGCAATCTGCCCTGAAGTGTGCACAACTCACTGATTCCCTTTGGTGGAGGCATGTCCATAATTGCTTTTACCTTTGCGGGATCAACCTCAATGCCTTGTCTTGAAACTATATATCCTAGTAGCTTGCCTGAAGTGAATCCAAAAACACATATCTTTGGGTTCAATCTAACCTTGTAATCCTCAAGCCATCTAAAGATTTTGTCTAGGACTTTGAGATGATATTTTCTTGTTAAAGATTTTGCTAATAGGTCATCCACATAATCTTCCATTAGAATGTGCATCATGTCATGGAATATTGTTGTCCTAGCCCTTTGATATGTAGCGCTTGCATTCTTTAGGCCAAAAGGCATGACATTCCAACAGTATGTTCCCCAAGGACAAGTGAATGTTGTTTTATGTTCATCCTCTGTTGCAATTTTGATTTGATTATAGCCTGAAAAACCATCCATGAGAGATAGCATCTCATATCCTGCTATGAGGTCAACAATCATGTCTATATTTGGTCGGGGGAATTCATCCTTTGGGCAAGCCTTATTCAAATCTCTAAAATCCGTGCAGATACAGATTTGTCCATTCGACTTTGTAACAGGAACAATATTGGATATCCAATCAGCATAGTCTATTGACCTTATGAATTCAGCATCCAGTAGCTTCTTTAGTTCAGCCTTGACAAGTAATGCAATTTGTGGATGCATCTTGCGTAGTTTTTGTTTAACCGGCTTGATTCCTGGGATTAAAGGCAGATGATGTAGAACCAATTAGGGATCTAGGCTTGGCATGTCAGCATATGACCATACGAAGTTAACTTTTCTGTCTATGAAGAATTGTTTAAATTCAGGTTTTTCTTCATCTGATAATGATGCGGCCAAGAGAATCATTTTTGGATTCTCTGGTGTAGCTATGTTAACTTTTGTTGTATCCTCAATGAGCATGGCCGATTTTTCCTGTGTTACGGGGAGAAAGTCCAATCCTCCATCCTTAGGCGCCTCAGAGAGGTTTTCACCTTCAGATGCATCCTTTGTTTTTACTATTTTACTGCCAGAAGGTGCCTTGTGGTTTTCACCTAAAGGCATTTCTTTTTCTTTTTTATTTTTTGTATTTCTGCGACTGGAGGATTGCATAGTCTCCCCGAAGTAAGTTGCACAATCGAGGTCAATGGAGAACCCTGTTTTCTGATCCCCCCATGGAATACCTTCTCTTAGTCCCATGAATTTTGTAATTTCCTCGTCATTCTGAAATATGTCCATCACCGATGGATCTTGTTGGTCCTAGTCGATTAGTTGTGGGTACACAAGGGGGATTCCATCGTCAATATTGGTGAAGGATGGGGAGGATGTGGAAAGTGTGCAAATTGATGCCTCAAGTGTAAAGGAAAAGTTATCAATTTCCACTTCTGTGTCTGATGCAATGGATGGTCCATACTCCGAGTCAGATGAATCAAATTCAAAATCATAATATGGGATGAAATTACCAACATCGTGACTAGTGGTAGGAGTTTCAGAAGTATGGATGATGGGCTCAGATAGGTCAGGCTCATGGGTGGATTGAGGAATGGGGTGGGATGATTGAGGTATTGTTGATGACGCTTTGTGTTCTTCTGGGTTCCAAGGAATGCTTATCCATTTCTTGTCTTTAGAATGTTGGTCAATAGGGTCAATGTTATATTGTTGGCGGAATCGTTCTTCAAAGGAAGGTTGGCTAGGTTCCAAGAATAGTTCATCAATGTCATAGTCATTGACGGTTTTGTCAGATCCCCATTCCCATTTGTTTGAGTCTATTTCGATTAGGGATTCTTCGCTTGTCCCGACACTTTTCGTTGCCGTTGTGTCCTTACTTGAAAATTCATAGATACATTGATCGTCAGTTCCGAGTTGGTTGAACCCTAGTCCTATGTATCTTGGTCTTTCTGTTATGATGATAGGTTCCCTTCTTCCATTACTGTTCTTTCCAAGGCCGCTTGTGCCATCGAAACCTTGGACTTTGCATATATCATATCCTTTGCCATAGTGATGTAGCGGTAGTGGAGATAACTCTATTGGGTCTTTGTAGATCCAGTTATCCATCTCAATAATGATTTCGTTACCCATATCGCCCCATCGTGTAAAAACACTTTTTGGTGGAATGTTGAAAGTTACTTTGGGCTCAATTGCAAAACAAGGTCTACCATAGACTTTTGGTGGCTTCGATATTGTGGCTATACAATAAGCCATGTTCAATTTGAACTCTCCACAACCAAGGTCTTGGATCTGAAAGTCTTTACTTGGGATGGACGTCAATGAAGATGGTGTGGTAGAAGGTGATGGAATGGATATTTCGTGAGTGTTGATGGGTCAACGTATTTGGATGCAGTGGAAGATGAGGCCTCTCGATTGATGGGTACCTGGTGCTCAGCAGTAGCTCGCAAGTTGGTGCAGTATTGAAATGGATCAGGATCTCTAGGGATAGTGATCTCAGTTCCATCAAAAGGGAATTTGAGGCACTGGTGGTATGTGGATGGAATTTCCTTTAAAGCATGAATCCAAGGGTGACCAAGTAATATATTATAGTGGATATCACGATCCAGGACTTGGCATGTGGTATCTATGATGACCGATCCCACTCAGAGTGGAATTGTAATAACGCCTTTAGAAGTGTGTTCTTCATCATCATATGCTTTGATGACGATGCTTTTGCTAGCATCTACACATGCCTCAGAAAAACCAAGAGCTTTGACCAATTTTAGAGCGCAGATGTTCAATCCTGCTCCACTATCTACTAGGACTCATCGAACCTTATGCTTGTGGACAAAGACTTCAATGTGAAGGGCATCGTTATGTGATGGCTTGGGTGAAGAATAGTCATTTTCTAAAAAGGTGATGTGGTGAGGCGAATTTAGGTATCCGACCATGGTCTCAAAATGGTTAACATCGATGTTGGTTGGGACGGTTGACTCTTGAAGTACTTTATCGAGGATGGCCTTATGCGTGGGTGAAATACGGAGTAGTTCCAGAATGGATATTTGAGCAAGTGTTTTATTTAACTGCTCGACGATGTTGAACTCCGGTTTTGGATTGGACTGTCTAGCGGATGGACCAGGTATGGTGATTTTTGGTTGATGGGCAGAAGGACCCAAGATAGTGACCTTTCCTTTACGCGTAGTCACATTGCAGTCTGGGTCTCTTTTGATGTTGATGGTATTAACATATTCATCTTCATTAGCAGTGTGAAGATTGTATGCAGCACGAGTAATATTATAAGTTGGACGAATGTGGTTGGCTTGGTTGTTTGTATGCTTGGTGCCAGACGAGGAAGCCTTACCATGATCCTGCAGTGGGTTCTTGTGTATGGTATGATCTGCATTGGATGTAAAAGATTGACCACCCAACTCAATGGTGTGGTTCTTTATGAGGTCTTGCACCAAATTTCGCAACTAGCAACAAGAGGAAGTTTTGTGCCCTTTGGCACGGTGGTAATCACAAAATTAACTTTCATCCCACCATGACGGCTTGAATTGACCATGTTCATACAGTTTCGGCTCTTCCAATGTTATGACACCGTTTTGGAGAAGTTTATTTAAGACAGTTTTGATAGGTTCACCCAACGGGGTGTATGTGCATTTTTGGAACTGTCGTGGTTGACGCAACTGCCTTTGGTTAGATTGTGCTTGATTGTTTTGGATAGCATTGGCAATTGGTGTCGATGTAGTTATAGGTGCATTTTGATTGTGTACTCCTTTGATTGTGAGTACATGACCTGTTGCATTGATGGTTTTTGCATCAACTACACCGTCATTTGTGATGTGCTTGTTCTTAACCCAGTATTTGTTTTTGTCGTTTGAACTACTTGGGTTATTATTGGTGGTGGTGTTGATGGTTTTGCCACCATATTTCAATTCACCTTTAGCAGTCAAGGCTTTCTCCAGTTGAACACTCTTTCCAACAAGGTCAACAAAATTGGTGCAACAATGGACTTGTAATCCATACCTTAGTGGTCCAAGGAGATTTTGTACAAACATGGTTACTTTCTCCTTTTTAGGTATTTCTACCGGACATCTGCTTGCTAAGGTTCTCCATCTTTGAAAGAATGGAATGAAAGTCTCTCCTGCATCCTCTTGGGTAAGTTTGCATAAGGAGGCGATGTCAATGTTTGTGTCAATATTGTAAGCTTAGTTTTCGACAAACTTGTTTGCCAATTCGTCCCATGTTTTTATTCCCTTAGGAAAAAGTGAGAACCATTCTAGTGCATGACCTCCAAGACTTCTAGAGAAGAGTCTCATGAGATAAGTTTGCTCATAAGCAATGTCAATACAACTAGTGGTGAATTCCCTTATGTGTTCAAGGGGGTTTGTTTTGCCTTTATACTTGGGAAAATGAGGGACTACATATCCATGAGGAAATGGTGGCATATACAAGGTTGTGTCAAACGAATATGGACACAAGTCATGTGACATGTATGACTTTTTATTGGATTGTTGCAAGGTCTCCACTTGTGTTTGAAGAGCAGCGAGTTGTTGTGTGAGTGCTTCCACCATGGGATGGTTGGTAGCATCACCTATGTTGGTGATAGGGGCAGCTTGAGTCCCCAACTGTTGAGATGAGATGTGTTGATTTTGAGTGGGTTGCCTATGAGCAAAGTGAGTATTGTGATTAGGTGGTTGTTGGAAATGAACATTTTGATGAGGGATATGCTGCTGCGTATGGACTTGAGAGGCGTAAGTGGGGATGTGATATCCTACCATGTTGGACTGGATTTGAGAACCTTGCTGGTTTTGACTTTGTTGATGTCCAAATGGAGTGAAAGAATGATGGCCTTGTTGATTTTGAGCTTGTTGATGCCCAAATGGAGTGAATGATTGAGTGCCTTGATTGCCTTGACCAAATAAGAGATTGTGGCCTTGAGGAATGTTGGTGGTTTGAGTCACAGGAATGTTGGTATTAACCTGTGAGGAAGTGGGTTGGGTGCCTTGTATGGTAACTCTTCGTTTATTTCTCCCAAAAGGATTAGATGAGTTAGTTGCCATGGCACTTGAAGAACCTAATAATAGGTTTGCTGATGTACTCATGGAACTAGATGTAGTTCCAAAGAGGTTTGATGTGGTTGCCCCCATTGTTTGTGAAGGAATGGTGGATGTTTGTTGGGGGATGGATTGTGATGTGGTGTTGGTTTGGGAAGATGATCCCCCAATAGATGTTGTGTTGGTTGTGGTAGTGGTATGACCAAGGGAGGTAGAATTGAGTGTGTTAATGAAATTTTGTGAAGAAGCTCCCATGGAGGAATTGTGTGATAGTGGAGTGGGAGAAGTTGCTCTAAGAGTGTTAAGGTCAAATCCCTTTGGTAACTTAGCCCCTTGGTCAAGGAGCATAGATAGGAATCTAGAAGAGTCATTTAAGACTACTTCTTCTACAAAAGCAACAACTTCTGGATGTTGAGCGGCAGCTAATATGTCTTCTTCAAAGACATCCCCATTTTGATCCCGTCAGATAAATGGTTCAAAAATATGTGAGGGAGATGATGGTATGTTCATCTCACTAAAAGGATTGATTGTGGAATTTTCCATGTCAAAACAAGGATTATTTATGGTATTGGGAAATGAGTCCATGCCAGTTGTGAACTCATGAAAGTTGGGGTCTTGTCTAAAAGAATCCATAAGTCTTTTCTTTTTCTGTAGTCTAGTTTCGACCATACAAAGTTTTGCTCAACTTGGGATGATGGAGAGAATGATCTAAGTATGAGACTATGTTTTTGGTTTCTTTTTGGATTTTTAAAGGATGCTATGAATGCAAATAAGACTAAAGGCTTGTGAATCCAAGTGGTGTGACACTAAAGGGAGATGCCAAAAGTGGTGTGACACTAAAGGGAGATGCCAAATGATATGCACTAAATGATCCTAAGATGTACTTACTAATGAGAGATATAAAGAGGACAAACTTGGGCAAACAAAGTCTTTGCAATGATTCAATTTTTTTTGGAAGACCAATGGACCGTGGAAGGACTATAAATAGGACAAAGTGAAATCTCCACACTAGACTAATGAGTGGGAAATAATTCACAAAAGACTTGACAAAATGACAAAGGTAATTGGGTCCAATGACAACCTAGTATTGAATGCAAAGTTTGGACAATGAGTGATAAGATTCAACTCCTAAAATCTGCAAAAGTGAGTATCTAAGGATATGGTGAAGCTATCAATGCAATCTAATGAAAAAATGAAACCTATTGGTGAGTCTAAAATACAATGTTTGATGGAAAGTTTGAGCAATATACCAGTGAAGAAATATTGGATTCAACTGAAGACAAGTTTTGGACTTTCTGATTTGGACAGTGAGAAGTTATGTGCAGGTTTTGGCAAATGTGTTGCAGCAAATGCATTACGACAGAGCAAATACGGCTCACAGAATCAAATGCGGTTCTGGAAGTGTCGATTGCGACACAGTTTGGCGAATGCGGGTTTGTGTTTGTCAAATGTGATTCAATTAACTGAATGCGGCTCACTGATGGCAAATACGGCTCTGTAAGTGTCAATTGCGGTTTAACAGAGCGAATTCGGCTCCTGATGACTCAAATGTGGCTCATCAGAGCGAATGCAGCTTGGTATCTTGCGATTGCGGTGCAGAAGAGCACTTGTGTCGCACTTTTCAATTTTTTGGAAAAAACCTGAAAGTTTGCAATTTTGAGAAGTTTTCTGGATTTCAATTTGTTGAAGATTGTTAAAAACTGTTGGCAAACACAAAAATCAAAATATGAAGTGCATGATCAAGCAGACTCACTCTTAATAGTCAAGTGGGTCATCCTCGCAATCACAGCCCACATCTTAAAATCACGTCGACTCACACAGCCTTGTCACCCCCTAGAGGGTGCCCGTGTTTTTGTCTTTTCCAGGTACGTACTCAAGGTGACGGAAGTGGATACCGAATCTCCTGAGCAAACAGTCCGTGGTGATTATATGATGAGTGTCTTGGGGGGAGATTCTTCCCTCCCCTTGCACCGTGATTGAAACGATGTTTGGTTACTAACTCGGCTGGCTACTACACTAGGTTCTTAGTAAGTCTTTCCATTCAGTGTGACAATGGATATACTCCCTCGAGAGACCTCCCAACCTTTAGAACAAAGGCTTTGAGGATGGTTATCCTGTCTACTACTATCAAGTTGGATTTTCATCAACAACTTGCTTTTGATTATAGTGGGTTGGAAACCTTGGCTTTTGGCGTTCCCACTTAGGTCGTTCCCGTAGGGTGAGTACTTTTTCCCACTACGGCAGGCTTTCTAAAGGATTTAAAAATTAAAAAAATGCATGAAGTAAAAACGGATAGGTCTGACTTTTTGATCACCCAGTAAAGGGGAGAGCATATACCTATTATCCGAACAAGCATAGTAAACAATTGTTCAAATTTTAAACCCAAATGAAAGATTTTTTATTCTAAGTGAAGATATTGCTTCACCAAAAACATGGGGTTTATTTTAATCCAACAAAATTTAAGGTGGTGACTATTCTAGATTAATAAATTCCAAATTTAAAAATGCCTACCCTAGGGTTGATAAATTCAATCTTTAAGTGTGTCCATCCTAGGATTGGTTCATTTTACCCTTAAAGAAAAAAAGATAACAAAAAAAGGCAATATTGGTCGTGGTCGCGTTGGATCCAGTTTACAATAAACAAGAAAAAATAAAAATTGTGTTTTACCAGTCGTTTGCGGTGCGAAGTTTCGAATGCGGCTCATCAAATGCATCGCGGCATATGCGGCTCTCCGAGTAGCTAATGCGGTGCAGAGGAACGATTGCGTCACACACGAATGTGAATGTGGCGCAGTAGAGCTTTGGCATCGCATTATATGTCAAATGCGGCTTTTCGTACCCTGAACCTACAAAAAAAAACCGTACGACACCTGCAAAAAAGGACGTGTTGGAATGTCAGGTTCACCAATGTAATGACCTAATTTTCCTGCAAGATTGAAACACTTAGTAATTGTACCTACAAGTTAGTATAAATCAAACAATAGAATGCAAAGGAATATAAATAAATGGAAGAAAGCTAAGAAAGATCTCACCCATCTAGTATTCCATGGCTGACTTCCATTGCACCTTCTCTAGTTTTGGGATGATGGATGCCCTCAGTTGTGTGTGAGCAAGTCTATAAGTCTAGCCTCAACAAAGCTTTTGAAGGATATGAAATGTAAACTAGTGCAATCTAGAATATTACTCCTATTATGCAAATAGTTAAATAAGTAAAGCCTAAAATGCGAGAATGAAATGCCTATAGTAATAATAACTTAAGCAATGATCGGATCCCAAAATGAGATCAAGATTGTCATTTTATAGAAAATGCAATCTTGAACGGACGGACAAGATGAGAGCTTTAAGGAATGCCCTAGAATCAAAGATCAAGATTCAATAAGGCAACTCTCAATTAGGGTTAGGGCAAAATACCCATATGTGTGAATAAGATTTAATTAAATGAATTAAATCAAGACTGAATGTGACAGTTGAGATGAAATTAGTAAAAATCAGAAGACAAGGGGATGGGATTTTAGAAAATCAGTAATTTTAGAAATTACTTGATTTGTAGAAGAATATTTCCCTTTTTGAATTAAATTAATTCAAAATATAGATTTTGCGAGGTAATTAGTAATTGATTTTTGAAATTAATTACTAAATGAAGAATCAGTTAAGTATGTGAGATATTTTTAAATGATTTGTTTTAGTTAAAAATATAAAAGTGTCACATGCCATAATTAAATAATTAAAATAATTATTTAATTTAGAAGAAGTAGTTAATTAATTAAATAAATTAATGAATTTATTTAATTAAGAGAGGATTTAGGAATTAGTGACATATTAAATAGATATATTAAAATATATTAATTTAATAATCAGGAGGACATTAATGATAAGGATTAATTAAATAAATAAGATTTTATTTAATTAAGAGAAGATTTTGACAATTAGTGACATATTAAATAGATAAATAAGATTTATTTATTTAATAATCAAGAGGAACGAGAGATTATGAATTAATTAAATAATTATAAATTATTTAATTAATAGCTTGAATGTGGGTTAGGAACATAATTAAAATGTCATCATTATGTTAGGATAAAAAGTGGTAAAACAGTGCTTGCAGGTCTTGGTCATTTTTATGTGTGTACAAGTTGTAGCCTCTTTCAACTTATGCAAGTTGGTCTCCATAGGTGTAGACATGGATTTGCAATCCATCATACCAAATCTCTTCAGAATATCAATAGTGTACTTTCCTTGACTTAGAATCGTCTCATCTAACTTCTACCATACTTCTAACCCAAGGAATTAATGCATGAGACCAAGATTCTTTATTTCAAATTCAGAAGATAACTCCTTGCATTTGATAATGAGGTGTTCTTCTCCAGTAAGAATCAGATCATCAACATACAAAACCAAACTCAATGCTTCGCAATCAATTACCTTGAAGTAGAGGTTTGAATCAGCATCATTCTCGGAGAAGCCCAAGCTTAATAGGTACCAATCAATCCTTTCGTACCAAGCACAAGGAGCTTGCTTAAGACCGTACAAGGCCTTCTTCAGCCTACAAACATGAGACTCCTTCCCATGTACCTCAAATCCATCAGTTTGCTCGATATATACTTCTTCCTCAATTACACCATTCAGAAAGGTTGTCTTCACATCCATTTGGTGAATCTTCCATCCTCTAGATGCAGCAATAGCAATGATGATCTTGACTAAAATATAACGAGCAACTGGAGCAAAGGTTTCTTCATAGTCAACTCCCTCTTTTTGTGAAAACCCTCTAGCCATGAATCTAGCCTTGTATTTCTCAATGCTCCCATCAGCCGCATGCATGATCTTGAAGAGCCATTTAGAAGATACCAAATATTTGCCTTCAGGTCTAGGAATGATGTCTCAAACATCATTCTTGAGAATGGACTTATACTCTTCAAACATAGCATCTCTCCAAACTTGTTGACTAGAAGCTTCCTCAACACTGGAAGGCTCAGACTCAATAAGGCTACATAACTGGAGAACTTATGAGGTCTCTTACTTTCTCTGAAAGTTCCTCTTGGGGCTATAAACCTTTCTACCTCCTGCATTGTTTTCCTAGCCCAAAGAGGTCTTTTTCTTACAATCACAATATCTATAGGCCCGTCAGTAGGTTCCAAGGGCTCAACTAGATCATCATCTTCTTTAGGTTTTGGAGCCTTCCTCTGATTCTCAGGAACATGGTCAACTTCCATATCCTGAGGAGGCTCTTCATCATCTATCTCCATATGAGTGCCCTTAGATCTTCTGAATGCAACATCTTCTTCAAATGTGACATCTCTACTAATCTCAATTAATTTCTTATCTGGAATATAGATTATGTAGGCTTTTGATGTCTCACTATAACCTACAAATATCCCCTTCTTGCCAGAAGGTTCCAACTGTTTCCTCTTGTCCTTTGCTACATGAACATACACTAGACATCCAAAGATCCTTGAGTGACTTACTTCAAGCTTCACCCATGTGAATGCTTCTTCAGGAGTTATGTTCTCTAAGATCCGGTGAGGACTTATATTTTGAACATAAACAGTTGTCCTGGATACTTCAACCCAAAGGAAGGTTTGCAAATCTTGGTCATGAATCATGGCTTTTAATTCTTCCACAATAGATATGTTCTTCCTTTCAGCAACACCATTTTGTTGAGGATTATAGGGTACATTGAACTCCCTCTTAATCCCAACTTCAATGCAAAAGTTACCAAAGCTGCTGGAAGTGTACTCTCCTCCATTATCGGATCTCAAAACTTTGATCCTTTTCCCGGACAAGTTCTCCACCTGGGCTTTGAATTCTTTGAACCTCACTAATACCTCCTCGGATTCTTTAGATTTCAAGAAATAAATCCAAGTCTTTCTAGAGTAGTCATCAATAAAATTAATGTAATATGAGAAACCACTCAAAGAATCAACAGACATTGGACCACATAAATCAGAATGAATGAGATCAAGAATACATTTGGATCTACTTTCACTACTATTAAATGGACCTTTTTTATTCTTACCTAAGGTGCAGCCTTTGCAAGTACCTTCATGCTCCTGGTTAAATTTTGGAAGGTCAGTGACCATTTTCTTCATGATAGGTAGAGCTCGAAAGTGAAGGTGAGCCAATCTTCGATGCCAAAGATCACACAAACTTGAAGAATCATGTACTAGAGCCTGGAGTGGATGAGTGCATAGTCTATAGAGGCTCTCATGTCTAACTCCAATTACCCAAGCATACTTGATGTTTGAGTTCTTCATCCATACAAGAACTTTGCCTTCTAAAAATGCAACTTGGTACCCCTTGTCCTCTAGGGCTGAAATAGAAACAAGGTTTCACTTGATGCCTAGAACAAATAACGCATCATTCAGATGCAAGGAAATGTCAGAATCCAAGTGAGAAGAGGAGGTCCCAACTCCTTTCATAGAGTAACTAGCATCATCTCCAATAATCACTTGTTCACTCGAATCTCTCTCCACCAAATCAGTTAGATGCTCCCTACATTCGGTGATGTGACGAGAGGCACTTCTATCAATCAACCAAGTGTTGGTGTCGGTAGGCACATTGCTTGACAAGGTAGAATAGAATAAGTATTCACATGAATCCTCCTGCAGAGAGACTTCATCAACATCTGCAAAGGTAGCCTGCTTCTTAGGCCTGGTTGGACAATCCTTTGCATAGTGACCATACTTGTCACATCTAAAACATTGGACTTTGGAGAGGTCCCTCTTCTTCTTGAATGCGGAGGCACCATCAGCTCCTTTATCTTTATTTCTCTTGAAATAACCTTTCTTCCCATATTTCCCTTTCTTCTTCGAGGATTGAGTGGCGAGAACATGAATGTCTTCATTAATGGAACTTTGACCAAAACCTCTCACAACCAATCTAGACTATTCTTGAATGCAATCCACCCTCAACTGATCAAACTTGAGAAGTTTTGATCCTTCACTAATTCCTTGAATGTAAAACTCCCAAGATGAAGGAAGACCATTGAGAGCCAACATGTTCAAATCCTTGTTATCAACAATATGACCAATAGTAGAGAGTTGATCTCTCGATTCATAAATCTTCATGAAGTAAGCAATAACAAATTCTCCTTTCGCCATCTTAACATGATGGAGTTGTTTCTTCAGTGCAAGTTCCCGACTTGTGTTGTTGATTTCGTACATCTCCTCCAAAGTTTTAAACATCTCTCTTATCGTCTTCAATGTAGAGATGATTGGAACAATATGGTCCTTTACAGAATCAACTAACATCTTCTTCGCCTTAGTATCTTTCTTCTTCCATTGAATTTTCTTCTTCATCAGTAGGCTCAGAGACATTGCTCTCCACGAACTCAGCCAATTCACTTTCCTCCAAGGTGAGCATAAATTTGAATCTCCAAGATGTGAAATTTGATGCTCCCTCAAGTCTATCCTCAATCTTGAGACTGTTCACCATCTTGATGAAGAGATAGAAGAGATCAAGGATGAGGAGGAGAATAAAGGGTATCACTGCAAGACTAAATCTGACCAAACTCTTCTTCAAACCCGCTCTGATACCATGTTAGTTTTATGATCAGATGTAAAGTACAAAAAATTAATTCAAAATCAGACAGAATAACATAGTAGATACCTTGGGAAAACCCTCCAACCTGAGGGAGAAAAACCCAGCCAATATATCTCTTATATATTGATTGAATAAGAGCAGAAATCTGCTTACAACTCAAACACAACCAATGTCGATTAGATACAATGAATAATAGCACCTCCCTTAGATGTAGGATACAACTGAATATGTTTCTCCTTCAATCAATTTGTTGCTGCTACAGAATGTCGACCTGTTGTTGAATGCGAACTTCTTTTTAGAAATGTGAACTATCTTAAATGAACTTGATTGACAATTGAGTGATCACCACTCATATTTATATTTGCTGGAAGGAGAGGATGTGTCCTTTCAAGAGGATAATTCGTCCCATTAAAGAGGTGTGTCTCTTAAAATCATTATGTCGTCCTCCATAAATTCGTGGCCCTTCATTAATTGTTTAACAATAATTAATCTCTATTTATTGCATGATGAGAAGCGCATCTTCTCATTGAATAATGATCATATAAATTAAATAGCCTAAAGGATCCATTTAATTTATTTCCTTTATAAAAAATCACGCCTGGAAGGTATGAGGCCCATGGTTGTAAGAACATCAACACCCACTATTGTGATCTTGTGTAAACCCCCCTTCCTAAATAACACTCCTCTTACCATAATTCCTCCTAGCCCCCTAGTGGTAAACCCACACCCAAGGCTCCCAATTATGGTAAAACATAGGCAGCTCAAGGTCTATGCAACCTCAATAACAACTCCCCTACTTAGTGTTTGGGAAAATGGGACCAGGCAAGGAAACAAAAAAATCCTATGAAGAAATAGAGGCAGTGGATGATTTTTGGACCAAGGATAGAGTTTTAATAGCGACAAGGAGGAGGATGAAGCTGATACAAAAATCTCTAACACCAATAACAACCACTCCAAGAACATGGACAACATTGACATTGCCCCGATGGACCTACCTGGTGAGGCCCATAATTGTTCCCAATGTGCTTCTATGGTTGCAGAGATTATTGAACTCAAGGGGAAGGTATTGGAACTGGAGAAAAAGATGGTGAGCCTCTCTAAGTTCAGTTCTAAAGTGATGCACAAATCGACCACCACACTCTATATGCTACAAGAGGGGCTAAAGAAAGCCGGAAAAAAGGATGGGAGTCACAAGGAACTATACAAGTTCCTTACTGAAGATTGGGGCCAACTCTTTGGCTAGGCCTGTTTTTTTCTATTTTTATGTTAGCATTGGTGCCTCCTTCCTCTGGTATGTTTTTTAAGTCTTTCTGTAATGTTTGGACTACGTGTTGTTAAAGTGTTGTTTATGATTTATTGACCTAGTTTCGAGCCTCCAATATTTTTGTTTATAGGGTTGTCACCCTAGTTTTTGTTGCTTTTAATATCAAAAACATAAATATAATATGCAATTTGGAAGACAAACCCTTACAAAATAGTAAGTGCACTTACATAAGAGTTGATGCATCCATAATGGTCATGTGAAGGGCATGTGATTCGAAAGACATATGAAAAATATAAATGTGTAAATATTAAAACATTAAAAATATGTTATCCTGAAGGCCAATAAAAACTTTATAGATGTGTCTAGATAATTCTCATAACTATTTTTGCACTAAAAGAAGAAAATAGAATTTGTTGATGCATTTAAACTCCATTTTCAAGAAAATTTTGTCTCGTGCATTTTATAAATGAATTTAAAATTTAAACAAGAATATAATTCATTCCAAGACATGGATAACACCTATGCATGATACCCTAAAGTATCACTCATTTAGGCATCAATAACAAGTTTAGCACAAGGGATCCTAAATTGTACTCAATTCAAATACAAATGTTGTGTTTATTTAATGTAGTCATTATTGATTATTGTCGAGATGATGTCCCTGATGGACTTACATTGATTGAAATATTCTTCAAGAACATGCCCAACATTGAAATTGCCAAAAAATGGGCCTTAGCAAGATGGATAACTAAAGGTAGTGTGGAGGTATGTGTTCTTCCCATAAGTCTTTTTTTTTTCACCTTCTCTCTTAGGGAGTAATTCATGTATACATTTTAGTGAATGGCCCTTCTTTCCTTTGTACAACTAGCTTATCACATTGTAAATAACATCTAAGTTTTGATTCTAAGGAAAATATAGACTCTATGGCCCCAACCTAGTTTTGTCTCGTCGGTCTTCCTTTAAAATATTGGGACAAGAATATAATAGTTGGAATAGCCAATACTTTTCACCAATTTTTAATGGTGTATAGGGTTACCAAGAACATGGCCCATATGGTATTTTCTAGATGTTGCATGAATGTTGAGATAGGTAAGGCCCTTCCCAATTCAATTGTTCTAGAATATAAATTGAGTAAATGGACACAAATATTATCTATGAAAACGTTGCCCTATTTTTCTTGACCTATTTGAAGACTAGCCATTTGTTCAACACCTATCCTTTGCAAAGGAAGGTGGATAGAGATGGCACATAATTGACCTCAAATATTATAGGTTCTCCTTGTGAGGGGTTATCTATTCATCATAATTTGACTACTAATTTAGGTGCTTCACATGTTCCCTCCCAAAAAGTGATTCTTGAAGCTAATGAAATCCCCCCAATTTAAGCCCATTGGCCTCTATCTACCCCTTATAAGTTGGGCTCTAGTGATATTCCTATTAAGGTATTATTTAAATTGCTTTGGCCCCTATCCCCTCATTCATAGCCCCTTTCCCATCAAAGGTTGTTGTTGGAAGAAGTTACCATAGACCAATCTATGCCTACAAAGGTTGTTATGTTGCTAGATGAGGTTGCCTCCCCCTCTACTTTCCCCACTATGGTAAAATATGCTACCCCAAAGACCTCAATCCCTATTATATTCTCTAAATATGGAGGCTCAAAGGTCTCATTGTTATCTTCCCCCTTCACTTTGGTGATGGGTGAGGGAAAGTTTATTTTATGTGCCAAGGATTTAAGGAAAATGGTAGATGTGAGTAAATATTCCAGGCCACAAAAAATATCTAACAAAGAGATCAGAACAAAATAAATAGTGAAGAATGTGGCAAAAAAACAACCCTAGAATTGGCATTCTCTAATAGAGGGAAGAAATGTGGATCTTGTATTGGAATGTGAGAGGGCTTAACAACCCTCACAAACAAACAAGTTATTCTTAAGATTTGTCTTAAGGATAATGAACATAATATAATTTTACTCCAAGAATAAAAAATGCAAATGAATTCCTTCTCTTCTATTAGCCAAAATGTTTGACTTGGGGTGGTCTTTGTAGCTACGAGTGTGGATGGCTCTTCAAGTGGTATCATAACTTTATGGAACCCTACCCTATTGAAAGGTACATTCTAGCCTTCTAATAGAAATTTCTTAAACATCATTTTTAAGCACAAATAATTTAGAGGCATACGAATCCTATCTAACATCTATTCTCCAAATACAAAAAATTAAGAAAATACAAAAAAAAAAGAAGAAGTAAAAACACTAAAAATAAGAAAAACAAAATAGTAGTAGTCACCCGCCAAGGAATAGATACCACCAAAAATAAACCAATTACTGTAGATTGGATATTACTCAAGCAATGAGACTCTTTAGCAAGTTTATGCTTAAACCTAGTAGAAAGCATTGGATATGTTAAAACGTGTTCATATAGTTGTGAGGAACTTCTTATTACTATTTATGTTATCATGGGACTAGTAATGCAAATGAGTTGTTGAGTATATAAGGATTTGTTGATTCAAATTAGGCTAATGATTTAAATAGAAAGAAATCTACAAGCAATTACGTTTTTTCTCTATTTGGAGGACTTATCAATTAGATGAGTATAAGGCGACCCATTATTGTTTTACCTACAACAAAAGTAGAGTACATTGCTACTAAATATGTAAGGAGGCAGTTTGGTTAAAGAGGTTGTGCTCAAGTATTGGTTTTGATTGCAAGGTTGTGATGATCCATTGTAACTGTTAGATTGTTATCTGTTAGGCAAAGAATCCCATGTACCATGCTCATTCTAATAATATAAATGTTTAGTATCACTTTGTTAGCAAGATGGTTGATAGTTGTAAGGTCATGATATAGAAGATGGACATTTTGGATAATGTTTCAATTTCTCTTTCAAAATTAGCATGCATAGATAAGTTATATTAGTGCAAGGAGGCTATGAGATTTGTCTCTTCTCGCACTTATTTCATTTTAAGTTTCTTATTATGTCATTGCAATGTAAATATCAAGTGGGAGAATGTTATGATTAGTGTGTTTCACTTGCAATCATATGTCTAATTTTGTTTCCTCCAAATACCTTTTAGAGGGAATAACTTTTGATCTAGAGCACCAATTTTAGCAATTTTTTAAATTGAAGATCTCAATGAGCCACACATTAAACCGATCTTGGTTTAGAGATTGCTAGAACCCTCAAAAACTCCTCAAAAGTGAAAAATGAGCTCCAAATTTTTGTAATGTGGTACTTGAGAAGAAGAAAGGGTAAGAGATGGAAACCCTTTAGGAGTTTAGATCTTTGGGTTTTAAATGAACATCATGAGACTTGGTATATTATAATGACATTGAATAAGGTCATAGTTAACGGTCAACAACAAGAGCTACATTGGGAAGAGAGAAGCATCTTGTCATTAGTTGGCTTTTATATTGGGCACATGTTAAAATGCATAGTGGAGCATGAATTTTTGCTTGTGGACCATGGTTTTGATGGCTATTCATTTATAGAAGCCAATTAGTGATTGCCTACTTCCTTTTCTCTATAGATTGAATGTATGAGATAGAGGTTTCATAGTGTCATGCAAGTGAAGTACTATTATGTAGCCAAAATGTTATTTTATAAAAATGGTACAAGTACCTTAAAATATATATTATATTGAAAGACAATATATATAAAATAAGTTCAAGCCTGCAAATAGCGATGCAGCTAAAATGTTGTTCAATTGAAGAAAATTGAGTGGATTGTACTAGTGTACTAGTGCAATCTTGTTCTTAAGATTACTGCAAGTTTAGTATCTCTTTGGTGGAGTTTTTTTTTAAAGGGTTCCTCCATGTAAATATAATATTAAATGTTATTGGTTTTATGTATGCTTATCCATGTTCTATTTGATGATTTGATCACATATATTAATTGATTAATCGGATTTGAACACTATTCGTTTATACTTTCACTATATATGTTTACCTTGTTCTCAACAATTATTGCACTACTGAGAATTGTGACGCTTCTACCTTTATGAGAATATTAATATCAAGTTTTTTACTTGCTTCATATAATTATACTCAAGCCAATAGTGGCATGGTGTGATGGTTGAGTTGTTGTGTTGTTATTCTTGCCATCAAGGTTCAAACCCCATTGGGGTGTAATTGTTGAGAACTTATATTGGGGATGAGATCCCCTGTTTGTGACCTCGCCCGTTCATAGCTCCAGATCAAAAGTGTTTACCCATCTTAAATAAAATAAAAATAAAAATAAATTATATTCAAAATTCTAAGGAAAAGCATGGTAAACTTTTTGCATGTACATAGTGAGGTTTGGTTCTATAATGCTTTATTTTGTATAGCACTACAAGTCACCTACATTCTACTTTCTATGTCTTTGTCTTTGCATGCATGTTTTGCACCCTTTATGTTGCTAACTTTCTTTACTAGATGGTCTTAGTCTTTACTAGGCATTGCTTATGGCACATCCACCTGCAATTAACCATGCATGTTGCAATAGGTCGTCTCACAACGAACATAAAATGAGTTGTAACATATCCACTACCATATTTGGGAAGCTATGATCAGAAATCCTTCTCTACACAACCCTAGCAATGGTAATGGTCCAACTAGTAGAGATCATAGAAATGAGATACAATGTAGCCACTATCAAGTGTGAAAATATGAAATCATCAAAGCCAAATGAGAGAAACTTGATGCATTGTGTGCAAACAAATCACCTATTGGCATATTGAAACCAATTCCCCATTCCAATGTGCATGTTCCCCATTACTCAACACCCCCTCCTCGAATGATTGTACAATGTACTACAAGCACTAGTAAATCCTACTTGCTCACAAAATTATATATGCACATTCAATAATCTTTCACCCATCCCAACCATAACTATTGTTGCTTGCCTCAACTAGAGTTTCAATGTCAATTTATCCACAATCCATATTGCTCTCTATATTCCATTAAAAGAGAAATCCTGTTGAGGGCCAATCACTAGCAACATTTCAAGAGAGAATGCATTTGATTCACTACATTTTAATTGATAAGATAAATTTCATTTGGCCTAGGTTGTTGGCTTGCATTGATAGGTGCTTGCATGAAGCTTTTCCCATTTACAATCAAGTTCCTTTCCATGCTTGCTCCATCATACTAATTGGTGATTTGGATCGACTACCACCTATGTATGATAAAGAATCCTATACAACAAAAACTTGGCATAGCTTTAGCACAAATGTTACATTAAATACAATCTTTCAACAACATGGTGATGATCCATCTCAACTTGTATTTCATAGCCTTCTATCCAATTTCAAGAATATTGAGCCAATAATTTCCAATTGGTAGCTCCTTATGTCACTCAAATCCTTTACTCACCAATGATCAGCAAGTTGTGTTCCAATTGGTACATTTGTTTGTAACAATTGACTTGATTGCACAATATAATAAACATATGCTTAAATCATTAGGGGTGCTTGATTGTCAATTGTTATGGTTACTTGCGGTAATCATCATCAACTCTCAATTAAGATGCATGGGCCTTGACAATCCTCAAATCCTAAGATCTGACACTTGAAAAAGCATCAATTGATATCAAAAACATTAATTTTCAAGGCCTCATGTTCACTATTGTCTCACATGCGCAACATCTTATTAATCTACATATCTACTCAACTTTAAGCTAACCAAAGTATGCATGCATGCACTATCTAGTGCATGTGTCCCCTAGGAGGCAAAAGGAGGATAATCTACACACAATATCAATATTAAATTTCTAAACCCTTCCCTTAATCTTGTACTTCAGCTCCTTGCAATGAGCAAAGTACAAAATGGCTACCATTGTTACATACAATGTTGTTTGTGTTTCTTTGTATTCTTTAAATTAATTGAAAATTGGAATCATTCTAGAGACTATGAACGTACCCATTGCACATTACAAGCAATTCCTAATATATAACACTTTCACATAATCATTATAGTTTGTCTTGTTCTTCAATCAAAAGTGATAATGGGTCAGATATGGCAGCTTTAATCGGAGCCATAAAAGTGAAACTAACTTTTAAATTTTGGCATGTTAAAAATACCCATCAATAGCATTCACTAACTAGCTTGATCATTGCCATGTTACTGTAACCTACATATTTTGGAAAGTTAATCATAAGACAACGCTTTTTAGATGTCCAGACCATAAATGAATGATAACATTTATAATCGATTGTTTAATTGATTATATCTACATGTTGCATTTGTCAAACGGGAAATAACAAAGGACTGTCTCGCAAGTGACCAAATCAATAATGACAAAAGATGATAATTACAAATATGTTAGTTAATTTTTTTAGTCCCACGCTTAAATGAATTATTTCCAACTCTATCTGAAGCATGTAATCAAATATAATAATTAATATCTTATAGCCCAAGCTCGACAGATTGCCCTAACTAGTTTTATATTAACTTGCAACTTTAAGTAGCATTATCAAGCTCATTTGAATGTCTTTGCAACATCATTTATAATTTGAGATGTAATTTTTAATTTAATATAGGATGTAGAATTTGCAATATGTTATAAACGTCCATAACATTATAATGGCCACAAGATTCTTCTAGCAAGTCTTCTGGTTGGATTGGGCTGATCGGAATCCAAAGATGATCAACATCATATTATGTAATATTGTATCTTTGCAACGGTGTTCAGTTAGCTCTTGAAAACAACGGTCTGCTTGATTTGGCATTTTTACATGTCTACAAGTATAAATACTGATTTAAAACCTTTATGCATCCAATCATTGGGATCTTTCCTAAATTAAGATCCATCTTTTTCCTCTCAGAAAAACCATAGAGTGACCTATCCTTATCCTATTTCAGCTTGTGGGTATAACAATCCATTTTGCCAGCTAAATTGATTGTCACTAGACAACTTTCATGTATCCACCATTGTCCATTCACTCCGTTTAAGTCATCCTTTGGGAACCAAGTCCATCTGGCCTCCTTGGCATGTTACAGGGTTAGCAGTCTGGAGTCTGGACAAATAGGTAAAGTTCTTTTTGTTTATTGAGCCTGGAACAAGCCACGTTGTCACAGATTGCACACCTGCACTATGCTGAGATCCAAAGAAAGATAGAATTTTCACTTTGTTCACTAGAGGCCCGATAATCTCTTCCCTCCATGTTGACTGTTACGAGTTACCACTTTTTCATGTCTTCACCCATTTATTTGGCGCTGAGATACCTGTCTGGCCATTACCACATCCTATGAGCTTCACAACCTTCAATGCCTCATTTTAATTTTATTCAAATATCTAGTCATTGCAAAGATATTCATTATACCTTAAATGCCTCACATTTATCTCATTTGAATAGGCATTTATACCGTTACTTCGAAGTTTATACCTCTTGCATTAGATTGGAATGAGAGTGCATCATGATTTTATTTGTCAAAAAATTATGTGCTACACTTTGCTGCTTCTTAATTTCCTTCCCTTGCAAAATTTCTAACTTTCCATCCTTGCTCCCATTCGTTGCTGTGCTAGGGTATTTAAAGAGCTCTGAAGAACTTCATCTGCCTTCCATTCCATAACAATTTTGTGTATATATGCTTGTGAATTTTGAAACGTATCAATCAGAAACAAAAACCTCATCAATTGTTATAAGAAGCAAGCATATGTTGTCTCTCTTCAATAGAGTTATGCAGCTACAGTTTTCTGCACAGTAGTAGACACATTATATTTATAATACATTCCTGCCTACATAAATAAAACAAAACAAATATTTATAATACCTCTACAGTCATTGAACTAGAAATGATGCTGAAGCATACGAAATTTGTTGAAATATATCAAATAGGTATTTGTTGATGTCTAAAGTTTTGATACTTTACAGCTGAATGCCTGAATGTGGTAGCAAATATTTCACTGCAGGAGCACAAAACTCTAACATGAATGAAGGCTGCTTAGAATTTAATAAATTAGCCTTAACTGGGTAATGAATAAACCATCTCGTGGCTGGAATATTGTCACACCAAGAATCTGAACAGAATAAACGACATTTTATTGTGACACAAGTTCAGCTAAAATATACGCACACACAAATATACAGTATATATATGTATATTTTATATAGATACATGTGTATGCATGTATGTATATCCATATACATAAATATACAAGCATATTTGTGCATGTGTGTGCTTGTGTAAGTCGTCTATTAAAGATTCATGTCATTCTGATGGGTAATTGATATTTTAACCAGTCATTGATGGAAATATTAAATTATGTCTAAACCTAATAATGAGTCATTGATGGGTAATGTGTAAGGGTCAAGTAACAAATTATTTTCACACCCCTTCCACTATGTATGTGTGTTATAGTCATAGAAGACATGATGCCATTCTGAAAGGTCCATAAACTGATAATGAAATTCGACCTCATAGTGACCAGACATTCAAATGATGATTGAAAAACAAGTTCAGCATATTTTTCTGAAAAGTCTTGTCACTAGCATGTGTAAGCTAATATTTACAATGGATTAAACTCAATGAATATTATTTGGATCTAATATTTAGAAGTGTTCCACAGGGATGCAACTGCATGGGTCTTGATGAAGTTCCCCATGTCCCTGATGTCTTGGGGGCTTGGGGACTTGGAGGGGCTGTCCCCTTTTACCAAACTGGACAGCCTGCTCCATTTGGAAAGCTAAAAGTGGGGACGACTGTCACTGCAAATTTAGCACATTGTCTTTAATTTTTTTAATTTCAGCTGTTTATAGTTTGATTTTAGTAACCATCTCCCTGGCATCCCACCGATGTCCCAAAAACTGCAGCCCCACACCAAAAACTTGGAGAAAATATTTAGCCATATGTTCATGTGTAGACAAAATCCTCTAGAATGTCATAACTCATCATACAGCACCTTATAATGACATTTAATCTCACAGCCAGCCCTGATCATCACTTTTGAAATGTTTTGTCCACCAAACTCTACAAAGCCACTTAGACCAAATCACTACAGGAACAATGTGGCTGATCTACCTGGTCAAACATGGATATTGTAGTTTATCTCATCTACTATGAGATATCCACAAAATTAAGAACCAAGATTAAGAACCGAATATAATTAAATAAAATATAACATAGGAAACAGTTTATCACTGCAGAAAATTGGAAGCATTCTCTTAAAATAAGTCCGAGGAAAACTTACCTGCTGATAGATGATATGCACTCAATATTTCTTCATAGAACTCAATACGTATTTTGCCTTAGAAGACTTAGATGCCTTTCTCCAGGGTGGACTTTCTCATCTTCTCCTTTCCTCTCAAACCTTTTTGGTTCAAATTCATAGTGCCATTTCCAATGCTCTTATCAGTATCCTTGCCCCAAGTACATCAGAACTGAAACCCTGGCCTAATTGTAATCAGATTATCAGTGTCTCAATAGATATAAATAAAAGGAATTAGGTGCATTATTTATATTTGAAACATATTTATTAAAGGGATTGACTGTACACAGTTTCTATGGAGGAAAAAAAATTAAAGCTGTGAATTTTGTAAAAGGGATTAGTGAACCAAACGTACTGTGCACAAAGCTCTTACAAAGGAAGTGATAATTATAGAGGTTTTACTCTACAAAATCTTCAGCATTGTCACCGTTGAAAATCTAGCCAATTTTCTGTTGGCAATTCTGGAAATTTAGTTCTTTTGCTCCATATAATATTTTTTAATTGAACCACATCAACATCCAAACTAAAACAAACTAATGGAAGTTCTTTTGGATACAATATGACATGGGTTACGCACATACGAAGCATGGGCAATTCTAATGTTAAAGATGGAGCTAAAGATTGGTTCAGTCTAGAAATATGTTGTCCATGGTAACCCACCTTTTGCTAGCTACTAAGATACAACTCAACCACTTCCTAAACAGCCACAAATCATTTTGAAGCACTTCACAACTTCAACTCGGTTTACTGTTTAACTCAAAAAGTATGACAATCTACAACCTAGCATCTGCCAGGCAACATGCACATAAAATGCATAGCAAATATATTAATCCCCTTTTGTTGGAATATTGCCGGATCTGCTAGAATTTATGAAATCACTTTGTCACTACGATCAACAACTTCATACAAAGGAAACAATTTGGACCCTTCTGAATTTCAAATAAATCTTATGTTGCATAACTTATAATACTCAATATTTACACCTCAAACCCTGGAGCAATTCTGACATTGTGGTCATCATTCGCATTTCTCTATTGTTACTGATTGTTGTCCTCTTAACCTATGGCCATCACTGTCATGGTCTAATAGAGATCCACCATTGAATAATATTTTCATTGTTTTACCATATTGAAGAATGGTTTACCAACATCAAGATTATGGTCATTACATCTACATCACCTCTTTTTAGGATCACTGACTCAAGGAGCACTTACAAGGACACTTTAATAAATGACTCCATAATGAAGAGGTGCTCAGCTCATCAGCAAAAAGGGTGAAAGGTGTGGATGAGTTAGCACCCATTGCTAGCTTCAAGAAAATCAAGTAGATTACACCGTATACATGATCAAAAGTCTAAGATTCAATAATGCCTTTAAAAAATTTATGTCAATTTAGATGCTTGCTAAGGACATGAAACAACAAACCGGTCTTGGAATGAATAATTTTCAAATAAACTGGATAGTTGTTAACCACCATGATGACACAAAAATCATAAGTTAGCAGTGCATCAACCTGCATTTGACCTCAACTGGAACCACCCTAGAGATTTGAACAAAAATTATTTCAAAGTGAACTAACAAAATAAGAACCATCTAACCAAGGGCATAAGTCACATGATTTTATCCTACTGACTCTTCTGCACCATATGGCTCCAAGTTGCTCAGCACATTCAGTATATCATGGGCCCCTTTGAACTTTGCATCATTATCAGTAATGCAAAGGCCTTCACAATTCAGGACTGTGGGCTACTTGACACTTGAAGACTGGCTGTCTTCAATACAAAGATGAAGGGCCACCTGATGCTTGGGATCTTACAGAAAGACCTACACGACAGTTCATTTGTAAAGTAGCCAGCTTGATAGCTTGGTCTCTTTGCAAAGGTTTGTTGGTAAGTGGTTAGCAAGAAAATGACTTTTAGTTTTCAATTGGAGGGATTTGTGGAATCGGAGATGTACAATTGGCACAATTTAAAATGAGCCCAAAAGTTAAAAAGAGAAGATTAATCAACCTCCCAAGATCTCTGTAGATTGGTTCCAGAAAATTGTCTTTATTAAATGTAACTTCATACAAACAGATCCTCTTTGCAGAGATTGGAAATGGAAGTGGGAAGGCCTTTTACAACTATATGAATGAAGGATCTCTATAAATTAATAAGCCCAAGGCACCCTTTGCTCCACAGTTGAACAAAAGGTGGGCTCTCCATGAGCGACCTTCAAGAATGATAGCAAAATAAGTGCTAACATTTCTTGTAAAGCACTGTCTTTTTCAAGCATGAAGTCTTGGGGTGGTTAATGATTCATCAAGGATTAGGTTTTAATTTAAGGATTCAAAAAGTTGGTGTATCAATTCTGCTCACAGACTGCATGGCAAAGATGAAACTGATCGTGTCTTTTGGAAACCTTCAACTACCAAGACTTTTTCAAGTTTGGTTCCAAGGTTGATTTGGATATTTATTTGTTGCTTTCCTTTCTTATGGGCGCTTGAATATTTAGGGACAGCTACAGACCAATATAGCCTCCAATCCAGTTGACAGTTATTGGGTTACTGTGGGGTAAAACTACGTGTCATGGGGACCTTTCTCCTCTAATTCTAAGGGAGTTGAGGCTTTTTAGCTTTTTTAGGAAGACTTTCCTTATATCACTGCTGATAGATTGTTGCAATTGTTTGTTCCTGAAGTGATCTAAGATGCATTCCTTAAAAACAATATCTTCCTCCCAACATAAATTTTGATGATTTCGGAGCTATGCTCTTATTTCCTTTGGAAATTGAAGTAAACCAAAAACATATAATATCCCCAAAACTTGGAACTAGTTGTTTCTGTTGAATCTTGGATATTAATGATTATTGTTGAAAATTCATTATCTGATATGGACATTATTGATCTCACAATTGTTGTTGATGTTGTTCATTTGATTTAGGTTTCCTTGAACGGATGCTGCTGATAGAAAATTGATGTCTGTGCAGGTACTCAAATCCAAAATCACATTTTAGAACTGTGGTGGTGCTCTCATGGGGGTCTACAAGAAATGAAACATTTAATTGGCATAATATCTGATTGATTCCTGATTGAAACTCCATGTGTTATGTGTGTGACCATGATATAATCCTGTTAGGATGTGATGCTATGAGTTTTGCACTAATTTGAGGTTTGTTTATTGTCGAAGATTGTGATTTGATTGATTTGACTATTGTAGGCCATAGTGTTGAGTTGTCCCAAGTCTAATCCTAAAGTCTAACCATAAAAAATCTAGGCTAAATATCTAAGTTGGAAAGCTATAAGATTAAAACTTAAAAGAGTTTAGAACTTTAGACTATAATTTCTAAACCTGGAGAGAGAGGTATTTAAACATTGAAAAGGTTGGATGGATGAGCACGACTTTTCTCATACTTCACTGATTGAAATCTGATTAGAGTGCAAGCTATTAAAGGGGCAGAGGGCAGTTATATATTGACATTTATTAATCCATCCATGAAATTGAAGCTAACTATGGGTAGTCATTTAAACTGAGTTAAAAAGAGTGGTAATCATGTGGAGGTAGGGCTAATTCTTGTTTGTTTGGCATTTCTGCCATTCTTGCAAAGACGGACTCTCATTGTAACTACATTTCTGCAAGATATAGGGAGATTGTTCTCCATGAAATATGAAGGATAAGCTAATCTTCTTCTCATCTAGGTATCTTGATTCCAATGTTCAAATATGAGTAGCTTTTGTGAAGCAATGTTTGGCTATTCTGTCAAGAAGTTGGAGAATCTGTGTCTATGAACAAGTCGCAAGGTTTTTGTGGAGCTCCTAGCTCTTCATCATCAAGTATCTGGGGTATACACTGCATTTGGTATGTATATTTAAGCTTCTGTTTGATTATAGAAGAAGGAAGGTATTATGAATAGTTTTTAAATTTTCTCTATAGATATATGAATGTGAGCATTATGCTTTGCTGAAACATATCTTCTTCTTAGCTATAAGTTGTTTATGAGGTTTTGGTTAGGACCTATTAAGAATATGAGTGTCTCACTTTTCAAAAGGACACAAGAGTTATTCTTTCTAAGAGTTACCATTTTTCTCAGTGTAGAAGTTTTATCAAATTTTACCTATTAGAAAGAACTTGATAAGTTCCAGTTATCTTAATATAGTCTTTGTGTTTTCCCTCAGTCTTACATAGGATAGATAGGTGTAAATACATAGCCATACATCTCCCTGGAGAGTATCCCATGGATAGAATGCATAGATTAATAAAATAGTTTGTTCCAGTTCTCATATTCTTCTCTATCCAGACCTTTGTCTCCACATTGCTTCCACATGCATACAACACATCTAGGTCCTCATCTAGAGCATTGTCCCCAAACAACATGGGACCCGATCATTGGTATCAAAGCAGTTCATCTTGCACATCCTACCAAATGAGATCAGTGTCTCTAAGCCTTGGCATCAAATTACAAGATCCAGCAAATTAACTCCCCAATCATTTCAAACATGTTCAAGTGAAAGAAGGGCAAGATGAAATCCGTGTGATGATTAAAGATGAAGTCCATGTGATGAAAGCTCTTTGAGAACATGAACATTGGTGTTCAACCAGTTAGCTAAGTCCTCAAACAAGTGGTTCTATCAGCTCAATCATCAGGTAAAGCTTCTAGTAGTCAATTCCTACCTAGGTTCCAATTGAATTTAGACATTCCTATGTTTGAGGGTAAAATAGATGCAAATGTAGTATATATCTAGTTAGATGAGTTAGTCACATTTCTCTATGAATGACTTTTCTAATGAAGAAAATATCAAAATCACACTTCCCATAGTCTCTTCATCCATCAAAATGTGGTGGCAAGCCCATGCTTTGTCCGAGAAAGACCATACAAAAGGAAGATCTAAGTCAATTTGGGAGATGTTCTTCGAAGCCTTCAAGGATGAATCCTATCCTAATGATGTCTATGATGACCACTATATTCAATGGCAACAACTGTGGCAAGGATATGACTAATCAATGTGTAACTAAACCAACACCTTTCATGACCTCTACGTGAAGTTGGGCATATTCGAGTCAAAGCAGCATAGAACACTCAAGTATTGCAGCAGCCAACGCCCGTTCATTTAGTCCAAAAGGAAGTTGGCCAAGGTCAAGACAATGGGAGAAGCCTATTGTTACATGACTATCATTGAGGAGTCAAACCTAAAGGACAAATTGAACAAATCACCCACACCAAAGAAGACACTTTCTTCTACCAAGAACAAACCATTCAAGATAGGTAAATGGTGTGACAAACACAAATCCAGCAGCCACTTCAATGCAAAGTGCCACACCCAAAGGGTTGCCATAAGCCAAAAGATTACATGGACCCCAAAGTAGCATATCTTATGCCATAGCCAAGACAAACATGCTCGATGTTGAAGCGAAGAGCTTATTCCATTCACATATGTGAGTGCAAGAACAATCAATGGTTTTTTTGGTCGATGGAAATAGCATGAAGAGACTCATTTCTGAAGTCACTGTTGCATGCTTGCTATTCAAGGAAAAGCCATAGTATTCAACTCACCATGGGAGACTACCACTAGATTGCCCTATGTTTGCTATTCCCATGGGCTAAACAGATTGTATTGGGGGTCCAATGGCTGACTACCTTGGGAAAGATTGAAATGAACTTTCTAGATTTTTTTCATGCATTTTCATCTAGAGGGTAGGACATCTAAACTGAGAGTGGTTGCATGCAAAGTCTCCACAGATGGTAAGCTCTCACCAAATGCACAAGATGCTTAAAAAGGTTGTGGATGCAGTTGTGATGCAATTATTTTCATTGGAAGCACAACAATCAAAGGTTCCTACATCACCACATTTGTTGGCAATTGTAGATGGGCATTTAGTAGTTTGTGGGGTTATTCTAAAGGGATTGCCTCCAAAAGAGACCAAGACCAAGGTATTTCATCCCAGACAAAGTTATCAAAGATTGATAAGGAGGGAATAACCATTTTAGAACTTGAAACAATCCTCAGAACAGCACTAAGAGGTTGTGCACAAGGCTTATCAAAAAGTATCTTATCAAATGGAAGAATCTAGCTAGTGAAGATGCGACATGGGAGGATGAAGCGTTCCTGCAAAAGCATCTTGAGATCATCAACATTAAGGACAATATTTATTTTAAGGGGAGGGGCATGATGTGCACTTAACCTTTAGCGTGAGTTGGGATATGTATAATTGACTTGTGACTACCATAACCTTTGATTACGTCATATGATCATTGTTATAGCTTTATAAAGGTAGTAGGGCCAGCTTGGGTGTTCTCCGTGTCACACATAGGGTATATATAGGAGGTAGTAGATGGCATGAGTACGGTATACTTAGGAGGTAGTAGTTAGTATATTATCATCATATTGTGAATTATTTTCTTATTGAAGACTCTTGGAGGCTGCCCCCTTGAAGTGGCTTATTATTATCAAGTATTGGCAAGTACTTTCTATTACACTCTCAAATATTTCCTATTATATTTGCTCTCATGCAAGTGATTTCATATTATAGAAATTGAGTAACTAGGGCACATTGTTTATACAGGAGGAGTCAAAGTGGATCTAGAAAATTTGAATATTTGAAAATTTGGCCTAAACCTAAAACCCTCAAGAGCCTTCATAGATTTTTGGACCTTATACAATATTATTGAAAGCTCGTCAAGGACTATGGGAAATTTGCAGCTCTACTTAGAACCCTGTTGAAAAAGGATGCCTAACTAGTAAAGGGTGGGAAGGCCTTTGAAATTCTCAAGTAGGTTGTGTGCACCACACCAATTCTTGCTATGCCTAACTTCTCCAACCATTTCTCATTTAAAGTGATGCTTCGAGAAGTGGACTATGTATCATCATGCAAGATGGAGGACCCTCACCTTCATCAGCAAGGCCCTTACAAACAAAAATCTCACCTACTCAGCCTATGAGAAAGAGATTCTAGCCATCTGTCATGCAACAATTGTGGGAAGACACTTCTGCATCAAAACAAACCATCACAGCCTCATATACTATTTGGAACATGTCTCTTCTCCTAAGTAGTAGAAATGAGTTATAAAGCTAATGGGCTACAAGTATGAAATTACCTACAAAAAATGAAAGGACAATGTTGTAGCAAACACATTGTCTCACTAGTACGAAGAGAAAAAAACTATATGCACATTGTCCTTACCCATCCCCAAGTGGATGCACACACTCTGCCAAGAATACCAACAAGATGGTCACATTTAGAAGCTTATACATTAGGTGTCCATTAAATCCTCCTTCTAAGCTAAATTACTCCTCATGTTGTTTTGGCTCCCCAATCAGCATTGCAACAAAGAATTGCTCAAACTGCATGCCTCACAATTAGCTACCCACTCAAGTTTTTTGAAAACACAGGAAAAGCTCTGCCAGATTTTTTTTCGGAGAGCATGAAAAGAGGCATCCAAAAGTTTGTTGAAGAATGTTAGATCTATCTACACAATAAAGGTGAAAACAATTACATCCCCAAGAATGCTATGGCCATTGCCTATTCCCATTAGCATATAAACAAACACTTCCATTGACTTCATCGAAGGGCTACCAAAGTCGGGCAGGGAATCAGTCACTTTGGTGGTGGTAGATTGTCTCTCCAAGTATGCCCATTGTTAGTGTTGTAGCGGCGGGAGATATTTTCTCCTAATTATATCTTGCTCAAGGCAGGTCGGCCTTCATCTTTTATAAATAAAATATATTGGTTCTAGGTCGGCCCTAGAGAGAAGGCTGCCTAGTTTGGTATTTATAGAGGATGATGTCCTCTCATTTGATGAAACGATTCAATGACTCCAATTCGAATATCTTCAGCAGTAGTTTGCATCTTCTAGCAGCAGCAGCAGTTCACCTCCTAGCAACAGATCAGACTTTGAAGAAGTGTTTTCATTAGTGCAATTATCATCCACTTCAAGGAGAAGTGCTATTTCTCATTGTATGAGACTCGGCCTATTCTAGGGCCTGATTTTGTATGCACTTTTCTGCACTTTTCTTCTGATATATACGAGAATATAGTTGCTGGGTTTTCCTCCCTCGAGTAGGAGGGTTTTCCCAGGGTAATCACTGTGTTCATTGTTCTTGTGGTGTATTTTCTGCTTACTTACATTTCTGATCCTAAAAATCTAACATGGTATCAGAGCCAGGTTTAAGAAAGGATCTGATTAGATTTGTCTAGGCATTCTTCATTAAATATCATTCCATCAATAGCGGATTTGGAGCATACCTTAGAAGCAGATCTAAGGTGTTTTTTTAAGAGCAATTTTGAAGGCGAAGTTTTGAAGACCTAAAGGGCGATTTCTAGCAGATTTAAGAGCAGACCTTGAGGCAAATTTTTGCAGACCTAAAAAGTGAATTGTGGTAGACTTAAGTGCAGATCTTCAAGGGCGAGTTGTTGCAGATTTAAAGACTATCTATTGCAGAATTGAAGGACATTTTATGCAGACTTTAAAGGGAAAATACCTGTAGACCTATGAGCAGAAATTTGCTATATTTGTCTACATGTTTGTATCGAGGTAGTTTGATTCTATGAACTATTATTAATCTCTCTAAAATGCAGGGTGGATCGAGGAACAAAAGGATGATGAGAGATTGCATAAGGAATTCAAAGGGAGGAAGAGCTTGAGGCATTCTATGAGGAATGGGACTGAGTTGGTGGCACATAACTCTCTTGATTCTTCATTGGAGACATCTCTCGAGGGCACAAGGTTGGGTCAGCCTTGGATGGAGAGTTTACATCAACAAAGAAGATTAAGAAAGATGAAGACACTAAACAACGAAGAACCTATGCAGATTGTCATTGCGATCAGTTTCTTCGAAGAGAAGGAAATGACATTTAGAGGGAGTTAAATTCAAGGCACGAGTTGAGGGCATGTCCGGGAAAAGGATTAAGGTTCTAAGATCAGTCAATGGAGGGGAGTTCACTTCCAAAGGATTTCTTTGCAATCTCTGAGGCAAGGATTAAGAGGGAGTTTTGTGACTCACTGAGAAGAAGTGAAGGTGTCAACTAAGTGGGTTGCAGTGTTGCAAGGCCAAGTGCTAAAATCCTTGGAAGATCTCTTCAGTTGTAGAGAACAAAATTGCACAAGACAGTCAATCTGGATTTGACATTGGTAGCTTCGCAAACCTATTCAGACTAGGGTGATCTGGGAAGAGGTCGAGAAGGACAGTCCTGAACTCTCGCAAGTGAGTAGTGTCGGAGGTGTGAGTTGAAAACCGTTCCTCTAAGGCAAGCATTGTAGGCAATCTTGGACGAGGAGGTCAGGAGGTTGATGCAAGAACTTGGAGCTTCAGAGGGAGCCACATCATCATGAAGATTTGTTGTTATGTATATTTCTCTGAGATGGAGAAATATGAGGTGAAAGCCCTTGTAATGTATATTTCTCTGAGACAGAGAAATATGAGTTGAAAGCCCTTGTAGTGTATATTTCTCTGAGACGGAGAAATATGAGGTCCAAACCCTTGTACATCTCTGAGACTGAGATGTGTTTCTTTCCACACATGGGAGTAGCCATTGTGGACGTCATGTTGAAAGACTCCATGACAACATCACGTTGAGAGACTTCGTGATGAACACTTGTACATCTCTGAGACTGAGTTGTGTTTCCTTCCACACATGAGAGTAGCCATTGTGGACGTCATGTTGAGAGACTCCATGACGACATCACGTTGAGAGACTCTATGATGAACCCTTGTACATCTCTGAGACTGAGATGTGTTTCTTTCCACACATGGGAGTAGCCATTGTGGACGTCATGTTGAGAGACTCCATGACAACATCACGTTGAGAGACTCCGTGATGAACCCTTGTACATCTCTGAGACTGAGATGTATTTATTTCCACACATGGGAGTAGCCATTGTGGACAGCATGTTGAGAGACTCCATGTCGACATCACGTTGAGAGACTTCGTGATGAACCCTTGTACATCTCTGAGACAGATGTATTTTCCACAAATGGGTGTAGCAATTGTGGACATCATGTTGAGAGACTCCATGATGAACTCTTGTACATCTTTGAGACTGAGATGTGGTTTTCCACAAATGGGTGTAGCCATTGTGGGCGTCATGTTGAGAGACTCCATGACGAGGATATCTGGAAAATACCTCCCTAGCTAAGAGGGAGTGTTAGTGTTGTAGCGGCAGGAGATATTTTCTCCTAATTATATCTTGCTCAAGGCAGGTCGGCCTTCATCTTTTATAAATACAATATATTGGTTCTAGGTCGGCCCTAGAGAGAAGGCTGCCTAGTTTGGTATTTATAGAGGATGATGTCCTCTCATTTGATGAAGCAATTCAATGACTCCAATTCGAATATCTTCAGCAGCAGTTCGCATCTTCTAGCAGCAGCAGCAGTTCGCCTCCTAGCAGCAGATCAGACTTTGAAGAAGTGTTATCATTAGTGCAATTATCATCCACTTCAAGGAGAAGTGCTATTTCTCATTGTATGAGACTCGGCCTATTCTAGGGCCTGATTTTGTATGCACTTTTCTTCTGATATATAAGAGAATATAATTGCTGGGTTTTTCTCCCTCGAGTAGGAGGGTTTTCCTAGGGTAATCACTGTGTTCATTGTTCTTGTGGTGTATTTTCTGCTTGCTTACATTTCTGATCCTAAAAACTAACACCCATTTTTGTGCCCCAACCCATCCTTATAATTTCCCCACCATCACCTAAACCTTTATTAATCAGATCTTTTGCCTCCATGAAATACCTGGTTCCATTGTTTGCAATTGTGATCCTGTTTTGACTACTCCATAATGACCTTTTTGAACTACTTCACTTTAGATCAACAAAATCACTCAATCAAATGGTTATCTTTTGTGGAATGGTGGTGCAATACCACTTATCATTTTGCAATCAAGATGATACTGTATGAAGTTGTTTCTAGTCAGCCACCATCATCTCTCCAAACATACATCCCAAGAAGATCCAAGGTGCAAGCAATTCATTCCACACTCAATGGGTGCAATAGCATTTTCCACTCTCAAGGAAAACCTGCACCATCACACAAAACCAAATGAAGTAGCAGGCCCATCAACACTATTCAAAATGTACTTTCAACATTGGGACATGGTCTTTCTTCGACTTCAACCCTATAAATAGGCCTCCTCAAAGATGAAGGGTCATCAAAAATTAGCACCCAAGTTTTACGGCCCTTCTAAAGTTCTACAAAAAATTGATCACATGGCATACAAGTTGGAGCTACCCACTTCTTCCAAGATTCATCCTATTTTTCATGTCTCTTGTTTGAAGGTCCCCAATCAACATGTTCAAGTTTAGAATACCCTATTGGAGCTTGATACTTAGGATCTATCCTACTAGATCCTAAGTCTATCCTCAACAAGTTATCACAATGGCTCTGCACTTGCATCATCACCAAGATTCTAGTACAATGGCATGGATGGCATGGTATTCAAATAGAAGATACACTATGGGAACCACGACTTCAATTGTAGCAACAGTTTTCTCATATCAGGTTTTATGGGCAAAGCTTTTTAAGGGGAAGGGAATGTTAAGACCCTTTCATCCTAACTCTTTGCTTTCATATTGTGTTATTAATAATAGCTAGAACACATGTGCTTTATAAGTCGTCTCTGTAGCTAATTGTAGCTATCCCACATGCATGGGAGCCGGTAGTTCTCTTGAATAGAATTAGTTTAAATAAAGGGTTTAGTCAAGAGGAAAGATCTTCCATTGAATATCTTGTATTGAGCATTGCCCAAAGGAGGCTGCCACCCAGAAGAGACCTGTGATATTTTGTAATGTGATTCTATGATTTTAATAGAATATTGCTCTCATCATCGTAATGTATATTCTCTATATTTCTATTATTTGGTTGATCCATTGCAGAAAGGATCATAGCACATAGAAGCCCAACCATTTCATCTTCCATAATGGCATTCGTCTTCACAATCAAGTAATGATAATCTATAAGCATACATATGTATCATAAGATAGGAGATTCATATAGGATAGATAGGAGTAAATACGCAGCTATACATCTTCAAGAGTATGCTATGTAGTCTGTTCCAATTCTCGTATTCTTCTCTGTCTAGACCTTTGTCCTCACATTGTTTCTGCATGAATACAACACAGATGTAAGATCTTGTTGCGGATGCTAGTAGCATTCAGAGTAGAGTTTGGGTGTTGGATGGCTACTAATATTCAATTACGCATCTCAATGTTACAAGATTGTACTTGGAAAAAAGGGTCTCTTGAATCCTTGAGTGATATGTTAGAAGGTATAACTTAAGGTTTTAGTAATTTGTGTAAGTTTTATTATTATTTTCAGTTAGATAAAGAATAAAGATAAATAATATGAATGGTTAAGTAATGAATTCATAATGGAAGGACAAATATTACAATCACTGCGATGACTTGATCATGAAGAAAAATTCAACATGATTCTACCAATAAGAATTATGTTATTTCTAATAATGGTTCATCTGAAATTTGAACCTGAGTTAACAGTTTATGAGATAAATACAAGTGAAGATTATTATCATGTTAGGAAGATGGGAAATTGTATGTAATTTTAACTTTCAATCGTTACTTAGAACAAGAAAAAATAATTTGGTCTTAAGGTGACATTACAAAACAATTATCAACAAAAATGAGCAATTAGCTTACCTGTGCTAAGTTGTATAAAAGAATAATTTGCAGAGGCTTGCTGCCAGCACCTTTGACTTGTAAAGCATCATATGGAATATCAGGAGTGTCATGCATCCTCCATTGTCCACCATAATTGAAAAACTCTGAGCCGCAACAGTAATTTCAAGGAGCTTATTTTTCTTTATTAGCAATCCGTATCCTTTCAAACAGTCTCTGCAATGTGCTCTTGTTTAGTATAGGCTTACTAGAAATGCCTTTATTTGTGCTATCTAGCATGAAGCTAGAACTTGTGTTGTTTATGTCATTTGAATCAGGCTTACTAGGTAATGGATTATCGTGACACGCTAAATGGTTTGCGAGTAGTTTATAAGCATCATCCGGTCTGCCTGCTAAGCACAGACCATCAACAAGTAACCCATAAGTTATTTCATTAGGAACAAATCCCGATTCCAACATTTTCATAAAGAGGTCAGAAGCCAAAAGAACAAGACCGGATTTGCACAGAAAGTTTATTAAGGTGTTGAACGAAACTGTGTCAGGACCAAAGCCTGCACTATGCATCTTGTCAAATATTTTCTTTGCTGCTTCTATATCTCGAGCTTTGCAAAAGCCATCCAGCAGAACATTATATGTATAGCAGTTTGGAACCACACCACTGTTGCACATCTGATTATACAATTCACGGGCATCTTCGGGTCTACCAGCCTTAAAAAGTCCACAGATAATGGCCGTGAAAGTAACAACATCAACAAGGCACTTTGATTCTAATGCCCTCCTGAAAAGTTTCATCGCTTTGTGTACTTCTCCTATTTTCATAAGATGGTCAAAAAGTATTGTGTGAACATGAGGATCAAAATCCAAACTGTTTTGAATAATTTGCTCATGGAGACGGATAGCGTCCATCTCCCTGCCTGCTCTAAGAAGCCCCGTCATCAGTGCACTGTATGTATACCGATCCAATGAATACCCCTCGGCCAACATCCTTTTGTAAAGATCCAGGGCGTCGGACAGATGTCCTACATTACAAAGACCGCTAAGAAGGGAATTGCATGCAATTATATCCATTTGAAAGTCCCCTTTTGAGAAAAGTTCAAGTACAGAAAATAAATTTCCCGACTTGCAAAGACCAGACACTAATGAGCTGAAGGTCACAGCATCTGGCTTCAAACCCCTTTTCTGCATTTCATTAAACAGAGTGATGGCATCTCCATGCCTACCTTCTTTGCAAAAACAATGAACAAGTATATTGTACAAAACCACATCTGGAACATATCCTTTCAATTCCATCGCATCCCAAAGCTCCAGGGCTCGGCTAAACATGCCAGCATTCCAAAACCCTTTAATGAGACAAGTATAGGTGGCAACAGTTGGAATGTTTCCACTCCGTTCCATGCTGGAAAATAAATTACAGGCAGCCTCAACTTGACCTGCATTACAAAGCCCATTAATCAAAATACTCCAGGTAATGACTGAAGGAACATAACCATACTTTATCATAAAGCCCACTATAGGAAATGATTCATGAACATCCCCATTCCTAGAAAGACCATTAATGAGTCTTGTATATGTGCCAAAGTTGGGGACATAACCTTTACTGATCATAACCTTAAGGACCCTCTGCGCCTCGTACATGCTGCCTGCTTTGCAATAGCCATTGATAGCCGTGGTGAAGGTGAAAAAATTAGGAAAACATATCGACCCAAATGCTGAAGAGGCCATATTTACCTGATTTGTTTTGAAAAAGACATCTAGAATTAAATTTTGAGCTAAAATATCGGTCATACATCCAAAGCTATGCATTTGCTTGATCGTTTCGAGGGCTTCTTCAACCATACCTGCGTGGCTGTAGATTCTAACAAGCACAGTAACAGTATGCACGCTCATTGCACAGCCAATGTCACGCAATTCTTGAACGACTCCACTTGCACTGCCATGCTTGTCAATAATTCTTCTCATCACTCCCACCATGTGATCATACGAGTGTGAAGATGGTTTGCAGGCCTTTTGTTTCCCGACCCAGATGAATAAGTTTAAGGCCATGATATCTGATGGGCATTCTGCTATGACTCTGCTTAAAATTTCTGGACTAATTTCAACTCCCTTTTGCTCAAAATTATTATTAGCAGATGTTTGAGCATGTAAGAAATGAGAATTATCGAGCTTGAGGACAAAATGTCTGTTGATTCTGCAAAGGAATTTTCTAAAGAGTATCATTTGCTCTGTTTGCAGGCCACCCCAACGTAGGTTTGGTAATTTTCTGGGATGGGCATGATAAACCCTGAACCCTAGGAGGCCGTTGGAAATTAAACCCCGAGGGGTCTCAGAAATTTAGTTAGAGCATAAATCGTCTAATGGTGAAAAGTGCAGGCTTGCACTTTACCCTTTGTTTAACACCACTTCGTTTGGGTGTAAGTCCATAGCATATGATTTTGGTATGCTTATTGATCCTAAATGATATTTAAATTTAAAATCTAATTTTTAGTTGAATGCTTTTCATATATCAAAATATTATTTTTCTATCAAATTTAAGATTATAGGTACCAGCCTTGATCCAGTTCAAGATTACCACTACAATTTTGACCTAGTTCAAGATTAGAGTGCAATCTTGATCTAGTTCAAGATTACAAGTGTAGTTTTGATTTATTTCATGTTTTGATTTATTTCAAGGTTACACATGTAAGATTTATCAATTTTTCAAAATTCAAATATAATAATAGTTACAAGTCGAGTTGGTTCTAACTAGCCATTACTCACTCTCCCACACCAAAACTTTTAAATTGTGCTCCTAGAACATGAATAGAAAGAAATGACCCCTAAGTCATTTAGAGGAGGGCAACAAATTCATCATTCATTAATTAGGACAACCCCTCCACATCTATCTATCTTGATGACTAATCAACAATCACTACTTGGTATCTTGCATTAGTCACACCAACCCTTGCATCAACAAATAACACAACTATAATTCCTATACTAGGTCACTGTGGAATATGTTGCATTGTATTCCATCACACCAAGTCTTGAATCTCGAGCACTTGGCATCATCATAGTTGCATCATTATTGATTGCATCGGTTGCTTATTATCTTCCAACTTTGTCAAAGGCATTGAATCAATCAATGGGGTCTAACTAATTCTTGAGGAGGGAACAACCTCATTCCTAGCATAACAAATTGCAACAATGTTCTTCATCACCACCAAGTTTTCTATTACAAGTATGCATACAAGTGATTATTTATTGTGCATACCAAAGTACTAAGGGTCATAGGTTCAAGGCCACACTTTAAGTGTAGAACCACATCATTTAGTTCAAAACCATAAATGCAAGGTGTTGGCCACTTGCCTAAAAATGTAAAAAAAATACAACTCTTAATGTGCCTCCATGCCCTTGTAGCACTATGTTGAGTATCGATTGAAGACAACTTATGTCAAGGTTTCATGTGTATGTTTGGTTAGGTTTATATCCAACTTTGGTCATTATGGTTCATTTAGTTCAAAACCATAAATGCAAGGTGTTGGCCACTTGCCTAAAAATGTAAAAAAAATACAATTCTTAATGTGCCTCCATGCCCTTGTAGCGCTATGTTGAGTATCGATTGAAGACAACTTATGTCAAGGTTTCATGTGTATGTTTGGTTAGGTTTATATCCAACTTTGGTCATTATGGTTCATGTTGTCTTGTGTGTGATGGCCTACAAGTTGCTCACATATGCATTCATCTTGCATGCCTTGACATTCATTAGTCAATTTATTTCATTGTATTGACCTTATTAATTTTGTGATTGGTGTCCCTAGATATGTCCCTAGTTTGAACTTGTAATCCTCCATGGCAACCTCACCCTTGCCTCAATTCATTAAACCCATGGTGACCCTAATTCATAAACCCTTGGTACACAAATTCATATCTTATGCCTACTATATCCTTTGCCCAATGCACTCTATGTTTATTTTTAAGTTGAATTCTTATCACCAATCTATCCAACAACTAAGAGCATGTGCTTATCTCCTTATTGATTTATATTATTTCTCACACTTATCAATAACCTGAATCTTATATAGTAGCTAGCTACTCCAAGTGATCTTTATATTTTTCCCGTTGGCCTATGGTCCTCGCCCTCACTCACACCTACTCCATGATTGTTGCTTGTGTCTCCTTGCTACGCAATGCTTTTCTATTAGTAACATGTAGGGGTAAGTGCATGGATCTGTGACACAATTTTGGCTCTTAAGATGCCATTTTTTTTTTGAAATCAGCAAAATCTAATTTGCACAAGAAAATGAAGATAGTTACGCTCAAAATTTCAAGATGTAGCAAGAACAAGAGTTGAAGTGCTCAGAGTCTAGTTTCTAAGCTACTAATTATTTTTGATATTAATGAAGATTAAGGGTCTCAAAAAAGGGGGGTAAAACATGTACTATTTTTATCAAAAAAATAGCATAGCGTCTGAGGGCCCCCCCCTTTTTGATTAACTTTTTTTTAGAATTTCAAAAATTTGAACAGTGAGAAATTAGCTAACACCATGCAGTTTATCCTCATTCTTTCGGATAATTTTTTAATGAATATATAATATTTTATGAATTTTGAAAGTGGACACATCCTAAAAAGCTAAAATTTGAGCGTGCTCCCCCCTAAATTTTTTGAAAACTAATCGAAAATTGATTTTTTTTCATCATGTGTAGAATGGAGTCTAGTTTTAAAAAATGTAATATGTTTCACATTTTAATGAGTGAGTAAAAATCTATCCTAAAACTAGCACATGTTGGTTTTTGACCAAAAACGGAGGCATTTACAATAGAAGTTATGGATCGAAACCTTAACTGAATCAAAACAAAAAAAAACTATATATTTAGATAGTTAAGAGAGAGGTTAACGCCATCACGATTTTTTATAAACTTGCATTGAAAGACGTGCAAACGTGATGGTGAGCACAAACGAAAATATGAGGAAATTTGGAAAATCCTATTGATTCGCTTGTCCAAAGTAGGACATTTGGCATGCGCCAAATGTGACATGTCATTTGGTGAGTGCCAAATTTGACGCTCACCAAATGACCTGCTTTAAACAAAATCTAACTCTCCCCTCTCTTTGTTCAACCACTTTGATAATGTTGAGAGCGTGTGGTTTATGATCGTAGATGGATAGTTGAGGTTTTACCTTTCATATTCTCTCTACCTCCTTACCCTAATTGGATAACTCTTTATCCCTCTGAAGTATCTCTCTCTCTCTTAGGTCTCACTCCCTCCCATGCTACCTAGACTACTCTCTCTCACTCCAATCCCCCTCCCACACTCCCTCTCTCTCATGTATCATTCCCTCCCACCTTGCCTAAATAAATATATCTCACTCCAACCCCCTTTCTCACACTCCCTCTCCCTCTCTCTCTCTCTCAGGTATCTCACTCCCAACCCCAACCCCCCCTCTCTCCCTCTCTCTATGGTATCTCCCTCCCACCCCTCTCTCTCTCTTTGTCTCTGTCTTTGTCTCTGTCTCTCAAGTATCTCCCTCCTACCACCTCTCCCTCTCTCAGGTCTATCTCTCACTCTCTCTCACTAACCCCATATATCTCTCTCCCACTCCCTCTCTCTCTCACTCCCTCTATATCTCCTTATCCCTTTATCTCTCTCACTCCCTCTATCTCTCTCCCATCCCTCTCTCTCTCTCCCTCTTTCTCTCCCCATCTCTCAAGTAAGAGGGAGAGACTTGAGAGAGAGTTAGAGGGAGTGAGAGAGAGAGAGAGGGTTGAGGGTTTAGGGTTGAGTGTTGAGTGTTTAAGGGTTTAAGGATTGAGGGTATAGGTTTGAGGGATTAGGTTTGAGGGTAGAGGGTATTGGGTTGGGGTAGACGGTAGAGGGTTTAGGATTTAAGGGTTGAGGGTTTAGGGTTTAGGGTTGAGTGTTTAAGGGTTTAAGGGTTGAGGGATTAGGGTAGAGAGGGAGGAATGGATGGAGGGAGAGATGGAGGAGGGGTAGAGATATATTAGGGTTGAGGATCCAATGTTTAGGGTAGAGGGTTGATAATTGAGGCCATAGGGTTGAGGACCTATAGGGTTCATGGTTTAGGGTAGAGAGAGAGAGGGTAGAGGGTTAAGGGTAGAGGGTAGAGGAGAGAGAAATAGAGGGAGTGAGTGAGTGAGAGAGAGACTTGAGAGTGGGAGAGGGGGTAGGAGGGAGAGACTTGAGAGAGAGAGAGGGTTTAGGGTCGAGGGTATAGAGGGTATAGAGGGTAGAGGGTTTAAGGGCTTAGGGCTTAAGGGTAGAGGGTAGAGGGTTTAGGATTTAGGGTTTAAGGGTTGAGGGTTAGGGTAGAGGGTAGGGTTTAAGGGTTGAGGGATCAAGGGTTGAGGGATTAGGGTAGATATTTTAGTTGGGTTTAAGGGTTTAAGGGTTGAGAGTAGAGGGTATTGGGTTGAGGGTAGAGGGTGGAGGGTTTAAGGGTTTAAGGGTTGAGGGTTGAGTGTTTAAGGGTTTAAGGGTTGAGGGTATAGAGTTCAGGGATTAGGGTATAAAGGGAGGAATGGATAGAAGGAGAGATGGAGGGATACATGAGATAGAGAGAAGAAGAGAAGAGGAGGGAGGGACATAGATAGATGAGGTTTGAGGATCTAATGTATAGTGTAGAGAGTTGATAATTGAGGGTATAGGGTTCAGGACCTATAGGGTTGATAGTTTAGGGTATAGAGAGAGAGAGAGAGGGTTAAGGGTAGAGGGAGTGAGTGAGAGAGAGAGGGGGGTAGGAGGGAGAGACTTGAGAGAGAGTGAGAGTGAGAGTGAGGGTAGAGGGTAGAGGGTGTAGGGTTAAGAGAAAGAGAGGGTTGAGGGTAGAGGGTATACAGTTTAAGGGTTAAGGGTAGAGGGCATATAGTTTAAGGGTAGAGGGTTGAGGGTTGAGGGTAGAGGGTTTAAGGGTTGAGGGATTAAGGGTTGAGGGTTGAGTGATTAGGGTAGAGAGTTTAGTTGGGTTTAAAAGGTTTTAAGGGTTGAGGGTATAGGGTTGAGGGTAGAGGGTATCGAGTTGAGTGATTAGGGTAGAGAGTTTAGTTGGGTTTAAAAGGTTTTAAGGGTTGAGGGTATAGGGTTGAGGGTTGAGGGTTGAGGGTTGAGGGTAGAGGGTTTAAGGGTTGAGGGTTGAGGATTGAGGGTTTAGGGTTGAGTGTTTAAGGGTTAAGGGTATAGGGTTGAGGGATTAGGATATAGAGTGGGGAATGGATGGAGGGAGAGATGGAGGGAGAAGTGAGATAGAGAGGAGAGAAGAGGAGGGATGGACAAAGATAGAAGAGGGTTGAGGATCCAATGTATAGGGTAGAGGGTTGATAATTGAGGGTATAGGGTTGATGACCTATAAGGTTGAGAGAGAGAGAGAGAGAGAATAACTCCTCTCTTAGGTCTCCACCCCACCCTAATTGAATAACTCTCTCTCTCTCTCTCTCTCTCTCTCTCTCTCTCTCTCAGGTCTCACTCCCTCCCATGCTACCTAGACTAATATGTCTCACTCCAATCCCCTCTCTCACACTCCCTCTATGTCAGGTCTCATGTACCTCCCACCCTACCTAGACAAATCTATTTCACTCCAACCCCCTCTCTCACACTCCCTCTCTCTCTCTCTACCCCTTTGGTCTTTTTGTATCTCTCAAGTCTCATCCCTCTCAACCCCTCTCCCATTGTCAAGTCTTTCCCCCCACCCTAATTGGATAACTCTTTATCCCTCTGAAGTCTCTCTCTCTCAGGTCTCCCTACCACACCACCTGGACTAATCTCTCACTCCTATCCCCTCTCTCTCTCAAGTATCACTCCCTTCCTCTCTATATCTAGAAACATTTCAAAGCAACACATTTGGTGCTCACCAAATTTGGCGAGTGCCAAATGTGTTTTTACCTTGAAACAGTAAAATAGGGGTTGACCTCGTGATTCAGGCCCACATGCTTCTGCATTTGTTTGGTTCAACACTTTATTTGACTTAGAAATGCCCTTTTTATGTAGTTGACTCCCTGTTGTACCAATCTATGCCTGATCCATCACCTTTTTACCACCAATTTGCATGCTAGACAATGTAGAATAAGACAATTTGAAGTTTCTACGTCATTTTACATTATCTCAGGTAATATATTCATTTTGGTAATATTGAAATGTTTTTATTTAGTATATTTGTTTGTTTTTGACAATATAAACCAAATTCCTTTCACGATTTTATTAATCATAACAATTGAACATAGAATTCAACATTGAATTAGATGGGATTTGCATAAAAATTTTTATTTTTTATGAGTTTGAAAAATGACATAATTTAGATAAATTCATGTTTAAACTTATATAAACGACATCAACTTAACACAAATTTTCTTATGAATTCTATTTTCATTGCTTATAGTAGTCCATTTCCAACATGGCTAGTGGAATTCACTCTATTTCATTTTAGTTAGATGTTTATATTGAGTTCTTTTGTTTTGTTTTGACAATTTATAGACCATTCATTTGATGATTTTATTAATCTTCATTGTTACACATAGAATTCAACATTTAATTAGATGGATCCTACATGTAGAAGTTTAATTTTTAGGAGTTTGAAGAAAAAAAATGGAAAACATGACATAATAGATTTAAATTCATTATTAGTGATGGTTGTGGGAAAACTTTTATTTTCAACTAATTCAAAAAACCTAAGAGCTTTCATCAATGTTAATGCAAGTTTCCGTTATTATTTTTGTGCCATAAAAAAATCACCTTCATCATGTGCTTAGATAAATTCAAGTGACTTGACATATTTGTTAATGCAAGTTTCCATTCATTCATACAATTTACCTTTATAACAAATAAAAAAAGGGAAAATTTTGTACAATTAAAAATGCATTTTGTCTTTCTAAGTTACCTCATTGCCAAATAAATAGTGAATAATTCCAAGATATAGCATCACAAACACTTCTTTGAATTCATGTTCTTCATGTCTTGGTTGTGTTTGTCATCATTTTCTATGATAAATCAAGGAGCTTTTAAGGACAGTCACAATGTGGTTTTGACAACAATAAGCACAAGATTCTCTAGTTTCCAAAGGTGGTAGCAACTTATACCCTGGGTTTGACACTTCTTTTCTCCTAAGCACTTGTCCGCACTCCAAATACTCCCCTCAAACCCCTCTTAACATTGATCAACGTTTACATGAAGCAATTTTTTACAAATCCCTCAAAGTACTAGGTGTAGACATCCAAATTTGATCCCTCGCAAAAGGTCAAACTCATCCCTTTCATCCATCCATTTCATATTTTTCATTAACATTAATTAAATCATCTATTTAATTAATGTTCCTCTTTTCTCTAATTTTCCTAAGGTATTTAATCCAATTAATTAAATACTTTACCATTAGCCCCTTTCCTCTCTGAATTAAATAGATACTCTCATTTATTTAATTTAGTCATTTAACCTTTATGAATTTAAACTAATTTTAAATTCACTATTTTCTCTCTCCTTGTCCCATCCTCCATAACCCATCCTTAATTTGGATTAATTTAATTAATCTAAGATTATGGATGTGCACACCCTTAATTGGGATTAATGTCACATCCTCCATCATAACCCACTCGCCTTAATTCTTCATTTACCACCTAATCCCTTGTTTGCACAACTTAACCACTTGATTAGGTCAACCTAATCCCCATGCCATTTATGGCATTTCACAAGTCAACTCTTTTATTAAATGCTTCTCTTTTTGGAGAAGGCAACTGCTTCCCAAGGTGAATTTTAGATTCACTTTCATTCCTCAAAGGTCACATCACTCACATAGGGACAAGGACCTCCTTTATGAAGAGATCTTGTCTAATCCCAAGGTACTAGAAAGTACCTCCACCTCATGTCCTCTTGGCCACATCACCTGTCACATGTCAAGATGTGAGGGCTTGTGAGTTCTCAACTCACCTTAGCCCTTGATCTTGTCCAAGGTGGCTACATCTTGGCCATTAATTCTTTAAGGGCTTTGCCCCCTAAAATTAGAGGATTTTCCCTCATTTGCAATAATTCATCATTCAACACTCAAGCAATTCAACTTTCAACTTAGCACTTTCAAGCACTTGCATACAACCTCCATTGCTGCAAATTTCAAGCTCACATTGCATCCACATACAACACTTGCCCAAAATACCCACTTGCACCATTGAATTCTTCATCACCTCCACTTCATTTTGCATCCATTTTTAGGTCATTTACCATTGAAGGAGCACACAAAATTGATTGATCAACAGGGCCAACCAACCGATCAACTTGGACAAGGTAACATCGTTCTTTTCTTGCATTTGTTCAAGTTCAACTTAGGCCTAATCATGAGGTGTTGTTTGTATTTTCCTTGTTTTCATTTCTTTCAGTTTTGCATTTTAGGCTTGGTTAAAACACCAACACACATTTCTGGCACGCCCGGTGGGACCCACATCACAAATCTTTTCTTTCACTTTTGCAAGTTTAGATTTCAATTACAGAGGTGAAACAACACTCAAGGGCAAACTTGACTTGGCACAGGGGTGAAACTGCCTCACTATAGGGGCGAACCTGCCTGTCACAGGGGTGAACCTTCTTACAGGGGAAAACCTGCCTTCCTACAGGGGCGAATATGCCTTCCTGCAAGGGTGAACTTGCCAGACCTCCTGAGAATAGGTGAATCTTCCTTTCACGACAAGCTAACCTGCTTCAACAGACATGTGAACTTGACTTTCTAGAGGGGCGAACCTACCTCACATAGAGGTGAATCTGAGGTGAATTCAAGACTTGTTTTTTGCAGTTTTTGATATTGTTTGGTTTCGGTTTCGTGTACTAATCTGCTGATTCGTCTTGTTTGTGAGTGTGTCTAGTTTTTCTAACGTTTGGTGCAGTTGTCCCTTGTTTTTCCAAGACCGATGGTATGAGACTACTAATGCTTTTTTTTGCAGGACGATTGGTCGAAGAACAATTTGTTTGTTTGTTTGCTATTTTTCATACTAGTTAGGCACACGTAGTTTAATTAGAGGGTCAATTCACACTTGTTTGATATGTTTGTGAGTGGGTTGTTGACGTATCAACTCCCCTTGCACCACTTGGCGATTCTGGGTGAGGAGAAATCACAGCTCACTTGTGTCTAGTTAAGTCCACGTAGGAGATCCTAGTGCATCTTAGCTCTCCTCTTGTGCTTCGTGCAAGCCTGGGGACCAGCCGAGACGTTTAGTGTCTTCTTCCCTTAGCGGGACCTACCTGGGATTTCATCACCCGCGAGACGATCCCAACCACGTGTCACTAGCAGGGTATATAAAGGGGGGAGAGTGAAATTTGTACCTCAATCTAGTCATGTCGTGTCTGACGGAGCGTCGAAGCTTGGGTGATACCTAGATAAGACATCAAGAGTTGGTCTGAGTTTCCAGTACCTCGTTGGGGCTCTTGACTCACGCTTGTCGATAGGTTGGTGTTCACAGTTGTGCCCCACATACCGTGCGTATATCGGGGACTCACGAGATAGCCTTGTTCAGCTTAGATAGACACACTTATCACTAGTTCTAGGATCGTGTTGCCTGAAGTGTCTTCTTTGTGTGATACCAGTGGTTTCGGTTGAGTCAGTCCAACCTCTTGTTTACTGTTTGGTGTGTTTTCAGTCCTTTGTCATTGTTGGTCCCTTATAGAGGCGATTCTGCTCTCCTACTTGGGCGAATATGCTTCTAGGGGCGATCCTGCCCAATTGTTTGGGCGAGCCTGCTTTCACTATTGGGCTAATCTGCTCAGAGAGGTGATTTTGCACTCCTACTTGGGCGAATCTGCTTCTAGGGGCGATCTTGCCCAACTGTTTGGGCGAACCTAACTTCACTATTGGGTGAATCTGCACATAGGGACAATTCTGATTTATAGTTTGGGTGATATTGCTTGGTACAGTGGCGATTCTTCTCTTTGTTTCTATCTCGTTCGTCATTCGATCTTCCATCTGAGTCTCCGTTTAGGGCCGTTTAGGTGTCTCCATTTTGAGTCCTTGCGTGGGTCCATTCACATGTTTGTTTCCTCATGCATCGTATCATTCTTCATTCCAAAGTTCCATTGAGTCTCATTCGTGGCCCCATTCACCATTCTGAGTCTTTGTTCAGTCCCATTTGTGGTCTCATTTTCCATTCTGAGTCCCCTTTGGGTCCGTTCACATCTCCATTTTCCTCGTTTATCTTATAGTTCTCCATTTTGAGTCTTTGTTCTATCCCGTTCATGATCTCATTCATCGTTTCGAGTTCCCGTTTGAGTTCATTAGGATTTTGTTCTCATTCTGAGTCTTCGTTTGGGTTCATTTGAAGTTCGTTCTTCGTCTGAGTCGTCATTCGAGTCCATTTTATTGAGCCTGTTATCCCATTAAATGGTTTTAGAGTCAAACCCACCCGTTTCTCAATAATTTATGTTGTTTATGCGAATTTTTTTGTTGTTTAAGCGAATATGTTTGTTGTTTAGGTGAATTTGTTTGTTGTTTGGGTGAATCTGCTTATTGTTTTGGCGAACCCGCCTATTGTTTGGGTGAACCTACCTTCTATTTTGGGTGAATCTGCACCTAGGGGTGATCCTGACCTTCTATTTAGGTGATTTTGACTCTTGTTTGGGCGAACCTGCCTTCTGTTTAGGCAAGTCTGCATGTTGTTTTAGGTGAATTTGCTCCCAAAGGCAAATCTAATTTGTTGTTTGGATGAACTTGTAGCTATTTCAAGTGAATTTGTCTCCATTCAGGCGAATTTGACTGATGTCTTGGGACAACTTTCTCTGAGGGGTGAATCTGCTTTATGATTTTGGTGAATTTACCAGTTGTTTTGGGCGAATTTGCAGCTGTTTGGAAAAATCACCTACTATTTTGGGAAAATCTGAGTCTGTTTCTTGTGTCATCTCTGTCTTGGGTGAATCTGATCCCTCTGAGTGGGCGAATTATCATCATCTGTGTTTTTCATTCTTGTCCATCTGCACCTTCTAAAGATCATCATTTTGTAAATCAAATCATCTAGGATCATCTTTAGACTACATATCCATCATTGGTTTGTTAATCTAAATCCCCTAAACTTCATTTTAGGAGTTTTTATCCGAGTTTGTCTAGGTGTCTGATCTCGATCACCATCATCTGTACTTTCTTAGGATTGCATCCATCTTAAGTTAGTAAATCATCCTCAACCCAATCAATCTACCTCTATCCTGAGGCATATTCAGTGCTGTAATCATCTATCATGTGCCTCTATCTGATCAATCAACACCTTACATCATCTAATCAAAGCTTTTGAACCTACGTTTAAACTCGGTTTTGCTAATCCAATCCAATTCAATCTAATCAATCAATCATTTACCAGTCCAATCCAATCAATTCAATCAATCACATCCTTTTAATCCAATCCAATCAATCTAATCAATCACATCATCTTATCGATCAGTCCTATCTAACCTGATCCAATTGCATCCTTTGTCTCTCATCCAACTTAGTCAATCAATCATTCATCTAATCCAGTTGATCAATCCTTCATTCATCATCTAGATTCATTTTGCACTTTCATGCCTGTTACTCAGTCGCAAGCAAATAATATCATGGCAAATCAACAAGTCAAAGGTGCACAACCCAATGTTCCTCAAGATCCCAATAACAGAGCTCAAGATCCCAACAACGGAGGTTCCTCACAATCCAACAACAAGGTCCAAATCATATCACCTCTCGCTGATGAAAGCATGGTTAATCAACACTAAGTCATGGTTGAGGAGTATCTTAATAATCCCATCAATCTTCAGATGACCGATCATCTCCTTAATGAGCATGGGGACAAGATCCTGTTGATGGTGAAAATGACTCAAACAACGTTAAACAGAATATCTCTACTCTATTTCTCCTGAAAAAGAAAGACAACATATAGTAGCCTAACTCCCAAGGTCCTGGTAGTTGGTTCTCAACTGTCTGGTGTCACTCAATTGGTCCATGCAACTGTAATATTCAACGGGCCTTTGCTAGTAATAAGGAATGCAAGCAATGACGGATTCATCAATCTGTATTTAACGAACAGGGGGTTTAAATAAAAGAAAAAGATAGATCAAGGCATATATTAGTGAAACATGAAAAAAATTATCTAATTATCCAAACATATATTTTCAACAATGAATGTTCCTCCAATAGATCAAGAAAATCATAGCATGAAGCAATTTACTAAACATTCCATACTATTGCATGCATCTAAGGTGCTTAATTTAACCATCACAATCACACCTCATAAATACTTTAAAGATTCCAAAAGAACAAACTTTCATTCATTGCCAAAATCATAGATCAACAGACTTTCAATAATTCAATCCAAAGATAATTTAACGAAATAATCCTTAAATTTGGTTCCTTCTAAGGATTTTTATCACATAAGAAACCCTTATGCTTCAGTACAATCACTGGCATATAGATAGACTATAATTCATTAACTTTATCCCATAAATTCAATTCCAACACCATATTGCATAAAAACCTGTATTTATATTCAACTGTAACTAATAAGAACAAAGTATCTCTGTAAAAACTATGAAAATCCTATTGGCTACTATCAGGTGGCTAATCTTATTCTCATCATCCGACCCTTACAATATGGTACCCTACTAGTATATATAGATGTACACAATATTAAATCCTCCCCATCTGAAGTTGAGATCCACCTTTTTAGGAACTTAAATTTTCTTGGAAACTCAGATCAATTGATCTCTAGTTCTCATGTTGATCATCTAGTAAACTGGAGAGAAAAAGAGAGAGAAGAAAAAAAATAAAATCATGTGCCCCTAAGACTGTCAGTCATGCATGCAGATGAGAAAAGAAATCCATGCATCCATACGACTGTCAGTCATGCATGCGGAGTTTGCTCTGAAGTGTACTCATCATAACTAGAGAAGACTTGTTGAAGCATATCCAAATCTGGTCCATCAATCCAACTGTCTTCGAACTTGATCCTCTTCAATTCAGTAGTAGCAAATTCTCCCATGTCTCTCAACTTTATCAACTCCTTTCTAGAAGCCCTTACCTCTTCTTTAATATCCATTAATCGATCCAACAACATATCTCCTACATTATCTCCCTTTTGTATGACCTCTTTAAGTCTACCATTCCATTTCTCTTTTAACTGATCTAAAGGCGGGCCCTCCTTCATCAGCATATCAACATTCACTAGAATAGCAACAACAACTTCTAGCTCATCAAGTTGTTCATTTAGATCCTTGTTAGAATCCTGAACTTCATTCTTATGTTTGTACAAAAAGTCAGCTCTAAACCGGATTATGCTGGAGGCCTTTTCCAAGAAATCCGCGTTGTCCTCTTCAAGAATTGACTGCTCCAGAAGAGTGGATTTCGGCAATTTATTGATCTCTCTCAGCTTCTGGATATACCCTCTATACTCCTCTTTTTCTACCAATGCTTTAGCATGCTAACTCATTTCTTCTATAAGCTTCAAAGATTTCTCATGAACCTCATAAATACTCTCTAGCACCTTACCTACTTCTTTATTAAGCTTGTCGGCCCATCTATCCATCATCTCAACCTTACTCCTTATCTGCACCAAATCATCCACCTCTTTCTTGCTAAGAAAAACTGGTGTCTCTATGGTGGTAATTTGCTATAACCTTGGAGTAGAAACATTCTTCAAGAAGGCATGTAATTGATCCAATTGAGCCTTAAGCTCATCCTTTCTTTGTTTATCCTTTATCATTCTTGATTTGGTGGGTGATGTTACCACATCTATTAAGTTCATTTGTTGATTTCTTGTGGGTCTTCCCAAATTGACCATGCCCAACTGATAACTAGTTAGCTACATATCCCCCACATCCTTATCCACCACTGGTATTGCACATTCAACAACAATTTCTCCTCCTTCAGTGAGTCTAATGGAATGCATAATTTTAGCCTTCTTCTCGGGTCTTTCTTTTTCAATCTCTTTCATCATATGATCCCAATTAATAGGTTGTGAGGGTGTTACTGGCCTCTTTTGAAGATCAAGTTTTGACCAAGTGGGAGCCCTTGGAGTAGTGGCCATTACAGTAGAAGAAGAAGCAACAATTGTAGAGGATAAAGGTTGTAGCATATTAACCTTAGGTTGAGGATCAACCTCTTGTACCTCTTGTTGTTCTTTCTCTACATTTTCCTATTCAAGCTTTTCAGCTTCTTCCCTGTCCTTTTATTCTTGCATCTTCTTGTCTTCTTCTTCTTGTCTTCAGTTTTTCCTCTTCTAACCTTTTCTCCTCAAGTACTCAGTTTCTCTCTTCTTCCAATGCTTTAAGTCTGTCCGAGTCTTCCCTTTCCTTTTGTAGTTTCTTGGCCATCTCCTCAGCATCTTTCTCTTTTTGTGTGTGTTATGCTTCCTCCTTCTTCTTATAAGCTTCTTCAATTAGCTTCAATTTATCCACAAGGGCTTCTCTTTCCCTTCGCTGCTTTGCCTTTTCCTCCTCTAGATCATGAATTTTTTGCACCAACTCTAGCTTATCATTCTCTTCTTTGGTCTTGAGCTCCTGCTCCCTTTGCCTTTGTTGTTTCAGCACTTCATCAGCTCTTAACTGAGATTCCAATTGTTGTTGTTGATTTAAGGTATCAGCTTGTGCCTTAGCATCTATTGCATTTTGCTTCTCCATGGCTTTTGCATGTGCTTTATCATCTGAAGCTTTCTTTGCTTCCTCAAACAATGCCCATTGATCTTCTTCTGTTAACACATGTTTAGTTTCTAGAGGCATCTCCTCTTGCACATCCTTTTCTGACAAGGTCTCATCAGAATTTGTTTCAATATCATGGACCTCCATCTCCATTTCCTTTCCCTTTAAGGTCTTAGCTATGTCATGGAGAATCCCCTTAGGCATTTCTCCTTCTTGTTGCTCTGTAGGAAGGACTTGAGCAGATGACTCTCTTGCAAATGATATTGGAACCACCACTCCTTTTGGAACATTTTCCTCCAATGCCTTAGGTTCATCTTGAGCTGAAGCTTCCAACTCAATCTCTTCTACATCAAGAGGGAAAAACTCTAATGGTTCTTTAGGTGGCCCTCTTCTCTTAGTTCTTTTGTATCTCCTTTCTTGGGAGCTAGACCTCCAAGAGCTTTAGCTCTGAGAACAACCCATTGAATCCTCCTATCCAGTATCGGTCTTGCTATATGTTTGATATCAATGGTTTCCTTAGCATCCCAATCTATTGGATCCAAAAATTTTGTACCTATTCTTTGTGCCTCATAGGATGGATCCAATACTACCCCATCATCTGATAATGCATCAAGAACATCAATTGTCACTCCAAATTCCACCATGAGTGAAATATGTAACCTCTCATAATTCCTCTTTCTGAGGTCATACTCATCTTCGAAGTCACTCCAAAAGTCTTCCAGCAAGTTGAAGTGTTTATCAAAAACTGAAGCCAACAAAGCATTCATCTTCTTCTTTGGATCAAAATACTTTTGGGCAGTGTATAAGCCCAACTTTAAATGCACCAACTCACTAAAAATCACCTTAGATCCCACAAGATGTGGGAAACTATACTCACCCAATTGCATGGGGAACTTGTGACAATCGGGTTTATATTTTATTGCCAGTCGGGCATTGACCCCCAGAGCTTGATAGACAAACTCCATCAAAATCATCCTGTTGTTACAACATCTTGGAAGTAAGTGGGGATGACCCTCAAATCCTACCAACTTGAAATAAGTGAACTTGGGGTATTGGATATACCAACATCCCCATTCTGTAATAAAGGCCATGACCTCCTGACTTAACCTGTACCCTACATCTCCATTAAGTTGGTTAATAACCACATACAAAAATGCATCATTAACCCTTCTAAAGTGTAGCTCAAAAATCTATAGGGACAACTGGTCATAATGATTCCAAACTTTATTTTTCCCATTAGCATCTCCCAATACATCTAATTTGTTCAATCCCGGGAAGATGCCTCCTTTGGCTGCTGCATAGATAACATAAGAGGTCGTGAAGAAGCTCTTAGTTTCCCTTACTCTGTTTAGCTAATCATGTATGGTATCTGAGACAATCATTGGCCAATCAAATTGTTGCTTGCCATCAAAGATTGTGTGGATAAATGGAAATATCCATTCCTTGAAATGAAATGCATCCCTCTTTGCAAAAGCTCTAGACAACATCATTATAAGATCTGATACTTCCTTGTAGAATCTGCCCTCTTTGGCTGATCTGAGAGCTTGGTCAAGGATTTCTTCTCTGTTCTTAACCATTTCTTGTTTAAGTGAGCTTTATTGGCCTCTTTGTATTTGCTATACATCTCCAAAGCCTTTGCTTCATTCAGTTGTGCCAGGTTCTTCAGATCAAGGAAACTGAACATAAGTTGAAACATTTGAGGGGTTAGGTCTATGATCACATTATCCTGTGAATCAACACATTGTCTGGTGGCTGGATTGTAAGCTCCAGCTGTTGTCATGATCAATTTTGGACATTGGATAGATAGAGGAAACACAATGATGTGAACCAAACCAGACTCAACTATTCTTCCAGTTCTCCCTATTACATCCTCAGTAAATGTTTATGAGTACAGATCCTCATAATTGAATGGGCCTAGATTGGTGTCAATTATATCCACCCAATCAAATTCCACCTTGCTAACAGTGACAATAGGACCCCTATGGTTATACCTCAAGGTATAAGGCAGCTATTCCGGTTTAACCTTCTTAGGCTTAGTTGATGCCTTCGAAGTTTCTACAGGCTGACTCCTCTGAGCAGCTTCTCCTGATATTCTTGACATTCTTTAACTTCCTACAACAAAACCTTAAATTAGATCTTTGAACAAATATAAAAAAATATGCTTTAAGATCTTACCCTTCTAAAATGTACCAGAGGTGGAACCAGGTAGAAAACATTCTAAATAGTCTCTCTTTTAAAACACTACCAGGATCAGAGTCAAAATAGTTATTGAGATTATAGTAATATCAAAGAGGGACCAGAGTCAGAGTTGAAATGGTAACCAGAATCGAAACGGAAACTGATTTGGTTCCATGAAGATTTTCTAATTTTATATTTAGTTTCGGTTCCGGTTCTGCCTGGGTTACCAATATTTTGAAAGCCCGCTTCTTATTGTAAGCAGAGTCAGAGACGGGATGGAAAAGGAATCAACACTTATTACAAAACATGATTCAAAGTCTAAATCGATTCTGATCCCGCTTCCGCTTAAAATAACCATGATGTCATAAATGCTTTCAACAGGATAATAAACACTAAGATCTAAGGACTAGGTCATATCAAAATGAAAGGGGCTAAAATAAATAACCTATATAAGACCATCCCCATATGACCGTGAGGAAACCATAATAATTAGGGCATCATTTTTAAAACAAAAAAAATGCGCCAAAACCCTAACTCACTAAACCTCGATTTCAAACAATTTAGGGCACAAATTTAACCTTATTAAAACTGACCAGATGATGCACAACAGAAATCCTAAGTAAAAACATAATCTACCAAACCCTACTCACTGTAGAAATAAAAACTAATCTACCATTAAAAACCTTACAAAAATAACAGTAACTAATCTATGCTACTCAAAACCTAGGGCATCCCAGTACAGTCACGTTTAAACATGAAAACGACCGAGATAAAAATAAACAAACGAGCAACCAAAACACAAGAAAAACAAAAACAAAAATAAGAACACTGAACGAAAAGAAGAAACACAAATAACATAAACACACAAGAGGACCGAGAATCACGAAATCACGAGAAACCAACGACCACCCAAAACAAGAAAAACATGAAACAAAATGAAAGAGAAGAACATAAACCCTACCTCAAACACAAATAAATAGGTTAACCCTCTGAGATGATTCCGCACGTGATTATATCCCTTTCAATCGAATCACATGTCCAAATGCTCCACTGCAACTTTTCTTCACTCTTGATCTTTTAAACAATGATAATAACTCTCAGTTAATCCTTAATTAAGGTTAAAATTGCAGCTTTGTGCGTGCATGGCACCTGTCATCAATGCCATAAATGCGGTAGATCGGAGTCGAAACTGTAGAGGGAACTGGCACATTACAACAGTGCGACTTCAGTAAAGTTAATGACCAAAACGGCGAGAGCAGAATCAGAGTTGAGATTGATTTAGAAACTTTGTCCAAGTTTCACATTTGGTTCCCATTCCAACTCCGGTTCTGCTAACAAAGAAGAAAACGAAACAAAAAGTCAAAATAAAAACACAAAGACAAAAATGAGAAAAAATAAAAATAAAACCTAAGTCTAAACAAGCAAAACAAAAGTTGGAGGCGAAGGTGGACACAGAAAGAGAATCAAAATTGAAATTTGAACCAAGTTCAGGATTAACTTCTACTCCAGCTCCAGCTCCGACAGAGACAAACCAAAAGACAACAAAAAAGATCGTTGGGATGGGGATCGGAATCAAATTTTGGAACAAGTTTCAAAACCCGATTTAGTTCCGGTTCCGATAGAACAAACCAAAGAAAAAAAAAGTATTGGAGAAAAATAACTCCAAACTTTGTTTGGAAAACAAACAAGGACAAAACTAAAAAGGGGGACCCATTTTGACCAAGGCAAAAGATGGGGTGGTTATGCAAGGCATAACAGATCCTTGCAACCCTACTCATGAAGGGCATTAAACCGCCATCGAGATTTGATTTATCAAAATTCATCAATATGCCACCTCTTCCGCCCTTGCACCTCAAGACCCACAGACATCACAAAACCCCCCAGGCAATAATTATGTGCACGAGGGTCCTCCCATCAATAATTGGTACTAACCTGGGTTCGGTAATGTCGTACTCTATTAGGAACCACAACCCTGGGTTTTGATCATGGTTGCAAGAGAATCACCCAATCCGAACGACCCCCTTGCTTTTGGTATGCCTCAAAACCTTCCTCCGCCACCATCTCAAAACATCCCTCAAGGTCAGACCCCACTGCCAATCCAAGTCGGTCAACCTCCCATTAATCTTGATCCTTTTTCCCAGCTACCACCACTTCCAAGATGGACGCCTCCAAATCAACAACCACCTCCATTCATCCCTCAACAACCATCTCAAGGCAACATCCCATCCTCTCAACCATCACAAGGTAATCCTCAACAAATGCCACAACAAATGCCCGAACATATTCCAATCCAGTCTCAACCAATTCAACAACAACCGTCTCAACAAAACATCCCCATTCTTGTGCACCAACAACATCCACCATCACATCCGCTGTAGGGAAACCCATCACAACCCCCTCATCAACCTCAGGGTCCTACCATTTAACACATACCCCAACAACATCCACCCGTCAACCAATCTCGAGCCACTCACCAACCTCAAATCACTCAGCAGCCTCAAAACCCCACTCGACCTTCTTATCACCAACCTCAACCACAAATCCAAGTGCAACCTCAAGAAATCTCATCATTTCATTCCTAGTAACATGGTGCGATACCTATATCATCCTCAAAGCACATTCTATTACAACCTCCTACGCCAAATCCTAATCCTAGACATGCCCATCATATTCCACAACAAGTCATTTCCCATCAATGACCCAGTACACAACAACGTCCACATGCATCTGAACAGTATACCACCTATAATTATCAATCTAATCCATATTACGCTTCGTAGCAATGACCATCACAACAATACCCACCATATCAACAGGGTGTTTCCACTTTGTACTACCAAGCACCTTCATCATACCAACAAGGTGCTTATGTTTCATACTATCAAGCACCTTTGTCATAGCAACAAGGTATTTATGTGTCATACTATCAAGCACCGCCATCATACCAGCAAGGGGGTCCTTCATCTTACCATCAAAATCTGCCACCTTATCATCAACTTTACACCAATCCATCAGCACATCCTACATACACCAATCAATATCAATCGAATCCATCATATACACCTCTGCCACCTTATGATCAAACCGCATCCACCCCATCCACATCTTACCAACAATATGATCCCTACAATCAATCCAATCTGTCCTATCCATCTTCATCAACACCTATTAATAAGGAGTTGGAAGAAGTAAAGGTTGCATTGAAAAACTTACAAAAAGGCAATTCTAAAAAGTCTTTCAAATTTGAGGACATTTGTCCTTATCTATTCGACCCCTCAATTTCGCTCATTCCTTTCCCTAAGCATTTCAAAATTCCCAAATTTGACAAATAAAAGGGAACAAAGGATCCTAAGAACCATCTCCAAGAGTTTTATTTGCATTTCCAAGAAGTCATCCATAATGACAACTATCTCCTGCGGTTGTTCCCTAGGAGTTTAATAGGGGCAGCTCTTGACTGGTTTATGGGTCTTCAAAAGGGGTCAATCTCTTCTTTCACTGATCTTTCAGAAAAAAATTATCTCACACTTCTCCTTCAATTTGGAGAAAGATATTGATACATTGGATCTTCTGAAAGAATTCTAGCGTGACAGTGAAAATTTTGCGAGTTACCTGTAGAGGTGGCGTGCCTTGGCTAGCCGAATGAAATCCATGCTCAATGAGAAAGACCTTGTGACTTTGTTTGTGTCCGACACTCATACAGAGATGAGACATAATCTTAATCTTCACTGTGTCTCAACCTTTTTGGAGGTTATTGAGAAAGGTCCCATCATTGAGAGAGCTCTTATCGCCAAGGGGCGAGTTAAAATCTATAATCCAGATAAAGAGAAGTCATCTGGAGATAAATCACGCTACTATAACAAAAAAAAAAAGTAGTCAATGATGGTGTCACAAATACCGAACATGTTCAGGTAGCAAAAACCTCACAACAGCCTCAATATGCTCCTCCACAACAACCAATGTTGAATCCCATATCCATGCTGCAAGCCGCACCTCGTCCTCCCCAACAGTCCAATCAAACCAATCAAGGCAATAATAAATGCTCTTTGATTTCTTTGGGAGAGCCCCTAAGTGCCATATTTAATAGGCTTCTACAAGAAAATTATTCGATTACATATTCCATAACAAAGCCTTTTGATGCATCCACCCCGAAGCCAGCATGGTACAAGGAGAATGAGTATTGTGAATTCCATAAGATCAAAGGTCATTCCCTCAATAAGTGTAACAGACTAAAGAAATATGTCCAAGATCTTATAGATCGTGGAGATGTACAGTTGGATACCAATCAGGCATCCTCGTCCAATGCTCAATTACAGATATATCATAACACATTCCCTAACCATAACCAAGGAGCTAGTACATCCAATGCCAATCCAGGGACAAGCAACAACAATGGTCAAAACAACAACACTAACAACATCAGCTACAATAAGGTACCCTATAATTATGACGAAATAGTTATGTGTATTATTCAAGTAGAGCCTAGCATCTCCATGATTCACGTCAAAGGAAAAGATCCTCAGTGTGTTGTTATGACTCGTCGAACCAACATTTCAGTCCTCGGTCCTTCCATGTCAACCCAACCAGCTCCTGTAAGCTCACATTATAATATTATTGACCACCTTGGGAAGACACCAGCCCAAATATCCATTTTGGATTTTCTTAAGTCTTCTCTGGTACACCAATAAATCCTCACCAAGGCCTTACAGGATACCTAGGTACCAAATGATATAGATCCCACCCAGTTCCAAGCTTTAGTGGGACAATTGTCTTCATCTTATCAGTTGGGTTTCAACCAAAATGACATGCCTGCCATCAATCCTGACCACAATCTTCCACTACACATTGAAGTCCTTATAGCTCGACATAAGATAAAAAGGGTCTTGATAGATAATGGTTATTCCCTCAACTTATGTACATTAAAATTCATAAAACAGGTTGGATACACCTTAGCTAACTTAAATAATCAAGTCATTACTATAAAGGCTTATGATAATGCTGAGAGAGATTCTTAAGGCACCATTTGCCTTCCCATCCAGGCTGGCCCCATTGTGCAGTGCACCATGTGCCATGTTCTTGATCTTGATCTTCCATATAATCTCCTTCTTGGTCGCCCATGGATTCATTCCATGCAAGTTGTTCCATCCACCTATCACCAATGTTTGAAGTTTCCTTTTCAAGGAATGGAATGACCATATCGGCTGATCCTCAACCATTTGAGTATTGTCGTGCTTTAGAAGATTCCTTCCCCTATTCTCACTATTGTCCTGGATTTGAAATGGGGGCACCTCATACATCATCATCCAATCCATCTCAAAATCCATCAACCAACACAACATCTACCTCATCCACATCCTCTACTTCTGATTCCACCATCACCAAGGTCAAGATCATTGACAAGGGTTGTGGGGAATACGAAATCCAAACTGCACTTAATGTGGCCACAATGCCACCCTCTCCTCACTCATTTGGTAAGCCTTCTCAACCATCATCAAATGTAGAAGAAAAGACATTCACACTCACTTCCAAGAACATGGGTTTGACAACATTTAGAGATTTGGGTACTCTTGAAGATCAAATGGAAGATGATATCAACCAATGGTTTTATCATGAAGAGCCTAAACCATCCCCCCCTCTTGTGGAATACTTCTAGGAAACTTACCCTCATGCATCAAGGTTGGCCGACAAATACAATTACCAAGGGGGTGGTCTTGGTATAGAGGAACAAGGACAGTGCCAACCTTTAGAACCATCTATGCAACCCAGAAGAATAGGCCTGGGCTATGACACGAAGCAAAAGGGTCCTGCGATATCAACTAGTACTTCTAACAATGTTAGTATGGATAGCGGTCTCCTTGAAGACATACCTCAAGAAGAATCCATCATACTTGCATACAATGACGTGGATCTCTCTTTCATGTTTGATTGCCTCTCCATCTACACTATTGACCTTCCCCTTCGCCACCCTAAACTTATTGATCGAGACTTACGTAGTAGCGCACCCATTGACACCTTTCCTTCAGTGGATGCTTACATAAATCTTATGGGATTGAGGGAGGATGAACACCCTAATTGCAAAAGTAAAAAGAAACAAAATCAATATGGGTCATCAAGTGAAAACCTCCCTGAGGCACTTTTTGACTTAGAAAAAGTAAAAACAAAGGGTGTATCTGACAATGAAAACCTCAATGAAGCATTGGAATATGGAGACATTCATCTTCCCCTTGTGGGAACTCAATTGTCTGAAAGATCTTCTATTCTCATTAAGGAGACACAAGAAGTCAATTTGGGGACAACAAAAGATCCTAAACTTACTTATGTAGTGAAATCCTTATCGAAGAAGAACACTCTACCATTGTCCAGTTGCTTAAAGATGGCATCATTAATTTTGCATGGGCCTATTTAGATATGTTAGGCCTAGATATTGCTCTAGTTGTACACCATTTGGATGTTCGTCCAGATGCCAAACCCATCAAGCAAAAGTTGCAAAAAATGCATCCTTAGGTAGCCTTGTTGGTCAAGAAAGAGTTGGAGAAACTGCTGGAAGCTGGATTCATTAGACCCATTGATTATTCAAATTTGATATCCAACATTGTACCTATGGCCAAACCGAATGGGAGTATCAGGATTTACACAAATTTTTGAGATCTCAACAAGGCCTACCCTAAGGACAACTTCCCTTTGCCAAATATTGACATGTTGGTTGATCTCACTGCTGGACATGAAATGCTATCCCTCATGGATGGTTTTTCGGGTTATACTCAGATTAAGATTACCCCTAAAGATCAACACAAGACTGCCTTTACCACACCTTGGGGCACATTTTTCTATTATGTCATGCCTTTTGATCTCAAAAATATGGGGGAAACATACCAACGTACCATGAAAGTTATCTTCCATGACCTCATTCACATTATAATGGAAGATTATGTTGATCATCTATTAGGGAAATAAAAAACAAGAACAAAACATCCCACAATCCTGAAAAAGATATTTGAACGATTGGACCATTATAAACTACGTCTGAATCCTAAGAAGTGTGTCTTTGGAGTCACATCAGGAAAACTACTTGGTTTCATTGTCTCCAGAAGGGGCATAGAGGTGGATCCATCCAAGGTCAAAGTGATAATGGAAATGCCCCCACCATGCAATTTAAAATAGTTAAGAAGTCTTCAAGGAAAGTTACAGTCCATTAGGCAATTTATAGCTCAATTAGTTGATAAGTGCCAATCATTCTCCCACCTGTTACGAAAGGACATCACCTTCAAGTGGGACTCAAAGTGTCAGCTATATTTCGACCAGATCAGAGAATACTTGGCTCATCCCCCTATCCTTATGCCACCAATTCCAGGAAAACCTCTCCTATTGTACATTTCAGCTACCTTAGTGGCACTGGGGGCATTATTGGGTCAACATGATGAGTCATCAAAGGAATGTGCAAATCTACTACATTAGTGGAACATTAGTGGGCTATGAGCTTAATTATTCTCCAATGGAAAAAGCACGCTTAGTGGTCATCTTCTGTTCACAAAAGCTATCCTATTACATGCTCAGTCATCCAGTAAAGTTAATATCAAAAGTCGATGCACTCAAGTATCTATTATCTAGATCTGCTTTAACTGGCTACATGGCTAAATGGATCATGCTCCTAAGTGAATTCGATATAGAATATGTGGACAGAAAGGCCATCAAAGGGCAAGTGATCATAGACCAGTTGGCAGAAGCTCCTTTGACATATGTGTTTCCATTGATTACAAAGTTTCTTGATGAAGAGGTTCTCACAATCACAAAAACATCTACCTGAATGCTCTATTTCGACGGTTCATACACACATAATGGATCAAAGGCAGGTATCTTGTTTGTAACACCCCAAGGTGACTACATACCAAAATCATTTAGGTTGGAATTCCCATGTATAAACAACATAGCGGAGTATGAAGCTCTCATTACAGGTCTTCGAATCGTAACCCAATGGAATATCACTCATTTACGAGTCTTTGGCGATTTCTAATTGGTCATTAAACAAGTAAATGATGAGTTTCAAACTAAGAATGACAAGTTGTTACCCTACAAGCACATGGAAGATGATTTCAAGAAGTATTTCACCTTCATCCAATTTGAACAAATCCCAAGAATCCAAAATAAGGTAGCAGATGCGATGGCTACTATTGGTTCCTTGATTGATATGCCAAGAGATCACATAGATTGTCAGTTCCTAGTTGAACAAATCTTAATCCCAGCATATGATATCCCTGAAAATGATATGGTGTGTGACATCGTAGGTCTTGAATCACCGTGGTATCATGACATCTACACCTACCTCCATGACAACATCCTACCTCCCGATCTCACGCATAATCAACACAAATCCTTTATCCAACACACGTCCTATTACACTATAGTGGGAGATACTCTTTATCGTCGTGGGTATGATGGAACCCTTCTTAGGTGTCTGAACGAGACCAAATCCCACACCCCATCTGTAGAAGTACATAGTGGTATTTGTGGGGCCCATTCTAATGGCATGGCCCTGGCCAAAAGAATTCCCAGAGCAAGCTTTTATTTGCCTACAATGGAATACGATTCTTATGAATTTGTGAAGAGGTGCTTTCCTTGTCAGCAACACATAGATTTGATTCACGCTCTGGCACAAGATCTACAACCCATCGTAGTAGCATGGCCATTTTCACAATGGGGTTTTTATTTAACCAACAAGATTTACCCTCCATCCTTCGACGACCACACCTTTATCATTACCGCTACTGAATACTTTACTAAGTGGGTAGAATCAATGCCACTCACTCAAATCATTGGTATTCAGATTTCCAAATTCATCCTCTTCCATATCCTCTACAAGTATGAAATTCCCTCCACCATCCTTACTGATAATGGAAAGCCATTTAAAAATAAGGCCATGAAAATTCTTTGTGAGATCTATCACATCTAACACCATTGGTCCACTCCGTATTAGCCCCATGTTAATGGGAAAGCAGAGGCAACCAATTAGACCTTAATGAGAATCTTGAAAAAGGTTGTTAACAACACTGGCCAAGATTGGCACATCCACATTCATCCTGCCCTTTGGGCTTACCGTACTTCCATTTGCATCCCCACTAGGACCACACCATACTCCCTTGTTTATGGCACCAAAGCATCTTGCTGATTGAAGTCCAAATCCCATCACTCCACATATCTCTAAAGAATCTAATATGTGATGAAGACACTCGGCTTGCACGCCTTGCTCAATTGGAACTCCTAGATGAAAGACAAATAAAAGCATATAATCATTTGCAAGTCTACCAACATCGTCTCAGAAGAATCTACAAAAAAAAGGTTTATCATCGTCAATTTAATATTGGTGACCTTGTCTTTAAAGAAAATCAATGCAATCGGTAAGAATGAGACAAGAAAGGAAAGTTTGAAGCAAATTGGCTAGGTCCTTATGTCATCACAACTAAGTATGGTTTCAACACATACATGCTTGCCACTCCTGAAGGTGAACCTTTGGAAGAGCCCATCAATATTATGCATCTGAAATAGTTCTATGCTTAAGTTAGCTGGGTTATCTTATCCTATAAAATAACAAAAAAATAAAGTAAAAAATTGTCAAAAATACAAAAAATACAAAAAAATAGTAAAGAGAAATAATTTGTCCTATGGTGAAAACCACTCTTTGTGGTGCCTTGGATAGGTACGTTTGGTGAAAACCTGGCAATAGGTGCCATTTGTAGAAGGATTAATCATTATCTTTCTTGCGTCCTAGTTACCTTACCCTTCCATCCATCTTATTCCCGGGTCTTACCCTATCATCCAACCGATCCTTATCATTCCATCAGCCTATCATCACCCGTTGCATGGTATTTTGTGATTGAGCATTGGATGATCTATGTCGGCTATCCAAAATCCTAAGCTTTTTATCCTTCATCTGAGCTTGTCATCACATGTACATTGTGTCCCCTCGTCAGTCTTGCATCATCATCTAGGCTCATCCATCGTGTCGGTCATCATTAGATCCCATCTCGTCTTTGGTCTTTTTTCAAAATACGTTGCCTCTGCACTTTCACGTACGCAAGGTCGATCTTTTGATCCACCCCCAGGGAATTTGTTCATCTGTCTGTGTCCTTTATCATGGTTCCCATTGTCCTCTTTCTACTTTTATCCATGATCTTTTATCAAACTATGTGGGCTCTATGCTTTCATGTAGGCAAGGCTGATATTTGATCGACCCCCGAGCCCCTAGGTCTTTAGGGTGTGTCTGTCTCATGTCTCACGTCTTGTGGTCTTGTGGTGTTGTCAAGTACATCCCTATCATAGCTAGTAATTACAAACACATGTCACCACTATCATTAGATTCTATTATTTTCAAATATCCTGTGTCATGTTGATCCTTTAGCTTAGCCTCCATCTTTGGTCTCAATAGGATGCATCCTTCCTAACAGACCTCGTCAATCCCATCCATCCTTTTGATCTTGTGGAAAAGGCTGTTTGAATTTGATTGTGGTCTTTTGATTCTTTTGACATGTTGTTTATCATTTGAGCTTCCTATCATACCTCATCAGGGTCACCACGATCCATCATATCATGGTGCACTTTGACTGGTAAATATAGGGGCATATCTTAATCTTTTGTTTGCTTGTTGTCTTCCAGGTTGCCTCACATGGTTCCCACAAAGATCCTTATGGTCTTGTGGTACATTGAGGCATCCTTTGTGCTTGTGGTTATCTCAATACCTGGCTCGAACAAAGTCCCTATGACTTTGGGGTATTGGGATAACCTCTTTTGTTTGTTGTGTTTGTTTTTTGCATTATACATATGCCCGCCTTAGTTCCTAATACTTTGGCATCTTGTGTCTTCTGCTATAGAAAAAATCAATGCTCCTAAATTGGAAAATGGCATTATGATTGCATTTTCATACATCATTTCGTTGCATTGCATCTATCCCCCCATATGTCTCTAACCTATGACTAGTGATTTTGGTTGTGCAAACATTCACTTCCCATACCCTTTTCTTCTAGGGCTCCACACGGTCTCGATAGGTGCACTTCCACACCTTCTCCCCCTATCCATCTCACCTTAGTTTTATAACGATTATAGAGAAAATACTTGCCATTAAGCCTAAATAGCCCCGCTCCATCCCTATGCATGTACTTATTTACACTAATGTGCATGCTAATTTAATTTGGATATTACTATTTGTAGGGAATTTAATTGCATCCTATCTTGCATAGTGTTATCATTATCATATTCATTTTAAGCTATTTAGATTGCAATAGATTTTTTCATTCTAAGCATCTTAAATTACATTCATTCCATTATCATTTCATCACATATTAGTTCATCTCATTTATATGCATTACAGTATACACATACGTTACATTTGATGCATCCATTACATTTCATTATATTACATTCCCACAATCATCATAATATAGCCCATGACATAAATCATAAAATCAACAAGCATATATACATATCATGCATCTCCATCTGTATCACAAACCATTAGTCCATCATCATATCATACATCACATCCTGCATCATCACATGTTAGGCATCCTACATATCCCATCAATTATCATAAATGCATACATATAGCATAATTACTCATAAAATCTAGTCATAAATCACATCTCATAATAAAAACATCCACATATAGGCATCCATCACATCACAAACACATGGCATAAATAAGGGCATTGCATCATATATAAATACCAAAAAAATCCAAGACCATAATAACATCCATAATAATAATGAATACATGTCCATCATGTGTCATCAAATAAAATACAAGTCCAGAGTGTCCCTCAAAAATAGGGACCACATCAATGAGTAGGCTACTCTTTGTCTGCTCTGCATTGTGGAACTTGTGACCTCTGTCCCTATCCTCTGCAAATCCAACCTACACCTATCAAACATCGAGATCATGTCCCTCCTGTCCTCTAAACCCTATGATGCCCGCATCTAACCTCAGTGGTGAATCCAACATTGATGCCCTACATGGGGGAGTCTCTCTGTAGCTACTATAGCCCCGTGTGTGTGTCTCCACTATCCTGGATGGTGTTGGCATCTATGGCGCTGCTCAAACATATCGCGGTACACGGTGTGACAAATCTAGAACTACCATGAAGTATGCCACCATGTAGTAGCTTGACTCCCTCATGAGCTCGTCCCTCTCTGCCACCTGCATCCTCGCGACACCCCACTTTGATCTATACCTATCTCGTAGCCCTGACAAGAATCTCCTCTCCTGCTCCCATGCATCCTGCACCATCTACAATTGATCCACCTGTCCCTGTATCTGTCACATCCTCCACTAACCTGTCCCTCTCATCCTGGAGCTGATCTATCTCCTCCTACATCCACCTCATCTCCTCCCTTGCCATGTCTCTCTAGCCCTATGGCTGACCTACCTGACGTTGCATAAGTTTCATCCCCTCCACTACTATGTATGTCTCTCACTACGACTGATCTAACTGCTCCTGCAGCTATGCTAGCCTCTCCACAACCATGTCTCTCTCACTCTGAAGCATTTGTATTTGCCTCTCTACTGCCTCTGCCTCTTCAGTATAACCCCTGAATCTCCCATCACCACCTTTGCACACTCCGTCCTCTCCTAGATCTCATCTGTGTCCCTCCTCAACTGATCTAGCTCCCCTCTCAGCACATCCCACTCTCTCATCTGCTCCTCTATCAACCTCCCCCTGTCCTCTCTCTCCCTCATTGCCTCCTTTAGCTCCCTCTGGGTATCTGATAGCCTCCTTGCCAACTCATATATCTTTGCCTCATACCTTAAGACATCACGTACTACCTCATTTGCTAGGGTCCTGAAAGCCATATCCTTCATAGTCTACAACCTATCCACCTTCGCCTGTAATCTCTCCCTGTCAACCTCTAGCTCCATGAGTCTCCGCTCTGTGATCTTCATCCTGCCCACCTCTGCCGACAACCTCTCCCTCTCTATCTTTGATCCCCTTAGTCTTTGCTCTACAATATGTAGTCTCGCAAGAGCCCCTATCAAAAATACGGCTGGGTCCCTTGGTGGAGGCAGTACATAAGGCACCATAGCTAAAGGATGAACATCTGGAACGTCCACCTCCATCGCATCTCCCTTCCCTCCCATCTGATCATCCCTCTCCTCCTCAGCCTCTGCCTCCCTAACTGCATCTCTCCTTATTCTCCTCCGTGCAACTGGTCTCAGCTCGTCCTCTGAACCATATCCCCGAGCCCCTACTATCAAGTACT